>PUQB01000124.1:0-541475 GCA_003024785.1 Selaginella tamariscina
AAGAGCTGATACTTGTGGATGCAACACTTGTCAGCAGACCTTGGATGAGGTTTCTAAGGGTTGGAGTCGAGTGCACAGGACAACCTTGTGTGCTTCCATGTATAAGTTATTGGTTATTGTGTATGACATGAGCGCTGGTGCTTGGAGTTGTTACAGTTCCAAGCTGCGCTCTAGTTGGTGGGCTGACCCTATGAGTCTGGTTTACTGCCCTCCCTGCGTTCTCCTAGCCAAGACTAGTCTAAAATTGTAATTGTACAGTAGTTTGTTCCTGTAACAGCCAGCTTTTCTTTCTTTCACTCACACACTTGAGGATTATACTTATATTTTTAGTATACATTAGGATATGCTTAAAATATATTAAAATTAATGTTGAATGTAAGGTAACTATGAAGGTTAACTATGGTATATTTTAAAAGTTATTAAAGATATTTATGATGTGGCTAAATGTTTTATAGGATAGTCCAAATATAGTTAGAATATACTTCTTCTTTTGTATATATAAACCTGGACTTTAAATATAAAGGATATCTGAGTTTTCTAGTGTTTTGTTTTAAGGTTCTCACATTGGTGGAGAAATCGGACAATTTGTGAAAGAAGTTTCTTTTGATCTTCTTTTTTTTATTTCTTTTCAATCTTTCTTTTTTTTTTTTCATTTGTTTTCTTTCATACAATTCTTATGGAGCAATAACTTTTGGAACAACTAATTTGCATCGTACATTAACATAAACAACTCCTTTAACACTTTCAAGTTCAGTTCTAACTCCTCCTCCTCAATCAAACCCACGTGTACGACTTCAACCTTTTCGAGGTGTTCCGGGTGTAGATGTTCACCATTGGTTGGCTCATTTAATCAATATTGTCACATATCATGGGTGGAACTACGCATTCCCTTTGCGAGTTTCCAACGTGTCTTTTAAATGTTGCTCTACAGTCCACTAACATGTTTACTCATAAATGAGCAATCCTGATTCACCTTTTAAATGGAGTTTAAATTAGCTTTTGGGAAAGCAGAAGATTTTGATGATGTGTTTCAACAACTCCACAGTTTGAAGCAAGCACCAAATGAATCTATCATGCAATTTACTATTAAATTTCATGATCTTTTGATGCGGGTTGATCTCACCATGTCGAGCGTAGTAAATTAGGGATGTTATGGCCTGCTCTTCGACTGAATCTTGTTGGTTATGTTCGGGCACTGGGTCCTATCACTTTGGAAGAGGCTTTCATTCGTGCACAACGTTTTGAAGTGGCTCTAAGAATAAATTACCCATTCTAGAGGCCATCACTCCTCCAACTTTCAATGCTCATGTTGGTTATGTGCCTATGGAGGTGGAAGCTACTCGCATTAATGGTGTTGGTCGTGGTGCTGGTCATGGTCAAGAACAAGGATGACAACGATTGTCTTGTTGGGCTTGTTTGTACTTGGTCACACTTATCAACATTGTTGGCGATTTCCCGATATGACCACCATATCCAGGTTGACGTCTAGGTCAGAATCAACCGGTTGTTGTTGTGGACTATGGAGGCGGGAAACGAGTAGGTGTGTTGGATATGAAAGCACCTAACATCTTTCCTTCATCTCCTAGTCCTTCATCTTTTCTTTCTTTTTCACCTCAAGCTTCGGAACTCCTCACAAATGATTATCTCCATTGACACTACAAGTTTATACATAGTACCCTTGTAACTATTCTTATTGATACAGGTTCTAGTATTTCTTCGATTTCTACTAATGTGGTTACGCATTGTGCTTTGACAACGGTGCCAAGCAAGGAAGCTTTATATGTGTTGAATGGCGATGGATGTACCAAGCTGCTTCATCTACACTTGCTCAAGTACCTTTGCAGTTTGGGACTTATGCAAACAAGTTGCAACTCCATGTATTCTCACACCAATTTTTGACATTATCCTTGGGTGTACTTGGTTGAATGCATGTAAGGCAAGTTGCCAATTTGGGCCTGACGGTTAATACTTCCAGGTCATTCACCTTTTCTTTTGATAAACCCTCTCTCAAGCAATGTGGAGCAATTTTGTCAAATGCCATCATGCATGAGCTAGATGTTTCAGCAGAGTGTCCTCGGTGTCAAGGAACTCAGGAAATGTACATGTGGCAATCAAACTAACTTTTTCAGCGAGAGTTTCAGGTACAATAATTATTAAAGAAATATTCAGATCTTTTCTCTACAGATATCCCCTACTGCTAAGGTTCAAACACAACACCACATTCAAACAAAGCTATTGTTCGAAGGCAATCTCCAAAAGAATTGGCCATTATACGAAAATGTGTGTCAGAGTTGCTGGAGAAAAAGTTGGCTCGCCGTTCTTTAAGTCCATGGCATCGGAGCCCCATTTGGTGGATAAACTGATGGATCTAAGTGTTCACAGTGGATTACCGCCCCATAAATGCTGTTACAGAACAGATAGCTATCCCTTGCCGAACACATAGGATTTATTAGATCAATTGGGTAAAAGCCGTTGATTTATTAAATTGATCTTGCTTCAGGTTATTGGCAAATTCCTATGGCTCCCGAAAATGTTCCCAAAACACATTCCGAACTCCTTTTGGTTTATATGAGTTCTTGTTATCCTTTTGATTTAGTATCTGCTCCTCCACATTTCAGCGCATGATGATGAAGTTTTTAATGATGAGTTTCTGGAGACAGTTGCAAATACTTGGATGACATTCTGGTTCATACTCAGGGATCTTGGGAAGATCATTAAGGAAGTACTCGTGTTTTGATCGTTTACGGAGTATGGGCTCAAGTTGAAGAAGCCCAAGTGTGTTTTTGGCACAGTTGAAACTATGTATTTGGGTACATGGTTTCTCGTGAGGGGTTACGTGTGGATCCATCCAAGGTGGAGGTTGTGGCAAAATTTCCTCGTCCAGATGTACGGTCTTTACGACAATTTCTTGGTAAGGTCACATATTTAGGACGTTTTATACCTCGTTTGGTTGATGTCAATGCTCCTTTGCGAGCTTTGCTACATGAGGATGTTCCTTTTGTGTGGACTAACGATTGTGAAGATTCTTTTTGTAAGCTACAAAAGTATTTGATGTCCCCTCATGTGCTTCATTATCCGGATTTTTCTCTCCTTTTATATTATAAACAGATGCTTTCCGTAGGTATTGGTGGAGTCCTAATGCAGACTGAGGTATGTGATGAGTCCGTTCGATATCCCATTGCATATGTGAGTAAGGCATTACAAGGCCTTGAACACAACTATTGTGTTTTAGATCTTGAGTGCTTAGTTGTAGTGTGGGCTTTTGAACGTCTTATGTATATCTCATGGTCTCATATGCTTTTGGAATGTGATCATGCAACTGTTTCTACCTTACTGAAGAATAAGAAGTTGCTCGAATGATTTGCCAGATGGGCACTTCGGCTCAAGATGTATGACTTTGAAGTCAAATCATCTCGGGGATAATATGGTGAATGCTGATGCTCTTTCTAAGGCTTTGTGTAGTTATGGCCAATCAGTCGAATCTCACAATTCCATTTCTTGTAAAGGTCTCAAGGGCTCAGGAAATAAAATGCTTGGATTCAACCTATTCGTTTAACACTAATCAATCCTTTCAACCGTCCAACTCTTATTTTTCTTCATTTGTGGCACAATTTGCATACATGATGGTATCTAGCCGCTTTAAATACAAAGAACACTGGCACAGATGTTACAACTTCACTATGTTTAACAATTCCAACCACTTTTATTCCTCGGTATCTTGCAGCATATCATGATTCACCACTTTCTACTGGACATTTTGGTTATTAAAGAATTTTGGACAACTTACATCGTTTTTTTTATTGGCTGAATATGCGACAAGATGTGATCCAGTATGTACAAAGTTATTCATTGTGTCAGACTCAGAACTTCTCACGATCAACTGGTGCTTTAGAATCTATACAGGTGGAATAGTCATTTGAACTTGTAACATGAGATTTAATTGATCCTTTTTCACCTTCAGTTGTAGCAATTGATATGTTGTGGTTTTAACAGATTATCTGACACGTTGGGTGGAGGTTGGAACTTTGCTTCGAGCCGCCCCCCAGGGAAGGAAGGGGAAGCTGCATGCACTAATCACCGGAGATAAATAAATCCCCAGTGCCACAGCTCATAGTGTTGCTGATTTTCTACTCACTCGGGTAATTTTATGCCATTCATGTGTAGAACAGATTTTATCAGATAATGAACCTACCTTTATTGCTGAAGTTTTAAAGATTTTTACTTCACGAATGATAATTCAATAATCTTTCACATCTTCCTTTTCATCCACAAACAGATGGGCTAGTCGAGCATTTGAATTGGACTTTTAAAAGTATAATTTCTAAGTATGTAAATTTTACTCAGAATGATTGGGATTGGTATTTGCGATACTTAGAATTTGCATACAACATTAGCATTTAGAATTCCATTGACATGTTTCCATTCAAGGCCTTGTATGGGCGAGACCCTCGAATGCCTTTAAAAACTAGTTTGGCTTCTCACAAACCTAAGTATACTAAACCTCGATTTATGGTGTTGCTAAATCCTTTATAGAATAGTCCAAATATAACTAGAATACTTTTTTCTCTGTATATATAAATTCAAACCTTGAATGCAAAGCATATACGAGTTTTCTGTCTTTTCGTATAATTATTGTGTTGTGTCTCCGGGTTTTCACTTAAAGAAAAATAATATTTAAAAAAACCTATTTAACAAATTTATGTTATATATTACATTAGATATATATACAAAGACAAACTATATTATATATTTACGAAGTGTTATTGTTGCTAGAATGCATAATACCACCTCCACACCCTAATCGCTGTTGTGTCACTAATTAAATTAATGTAATGAATAAGTGTATGTACTTATATATGTAGCAGAGTAACATATATGTATATAGATATATACGGTCATGATATTGCATGCTTTCACATCCATATGCAAGTTTTAGATTGTAAGCTTCCTTTTAGGTCTGTATGCATTATAAGTATTCTACTATGATATATATTAATGTAGTATATATTACTTGCTGAGATCTGGAGATTTACGTGCTGGCTGCTCTTCCAAAAGAGTAAATACTAATTACATGCTTGAAATAAACCTGCTTATTTGAGTATAATAAACATATAACTACCACACGTGGAAATAAAAGCTCAAAAGTCAATATATAGATTGTTTCTTACATGCTTGCATCTCTCCACAATCTTTAATGGTGCACTGAAGTTTTTCTGTCCAGTTTGCTATCTTCCTTACGACCAGTAGTCCATCACCCAGAACCTTCTGCACCAATCTCATAAATCAGCATATAACGTTCAACTACACATACACGTTATGTATTATATACACATACATGTATAAACCTATATACATAATCTAAGACAAGTAACGTATCATCCGAATAGTACGTGCTTGTTGTCCAACCAATCACACTTTTGCCACTGCAAATATATATACGTTAATTATCAGTATGTGTGTTAAAGGCACAAACAAGTTACCTGACATCCGTTTGTGTTTTGACCATTGTTGCCTGCGATTTGCAAAAGTATTGGCATTCAGAAAGTGTATCTGTGGTGTGTATACATACCATATGGAGAAGGCCTGGACCCGTGTGTTTGGCGATGAAATTCTCGTACATGCTGATGCACCCGCTTCCATCTCCCCGCAAGAAACTCTCATATTTCACACACACACACACATGGTGTGTGTGTGTGCACCCACCTTGAGCCGCCTTGAATCATGAAGTCCTTGATCACACGGTGGAAGCTGCAGTTCTTGTATCCCTGTGGAGTC
Source organism: Selaginella tamariscina (assembly GCA_003024785.1). Taxonomy (NCBI): domain Eukaryota; kingdom Viridiplantae; phylum Streptophyta; class Lycopodiopsida; order Selaginellales; family Selaginellaceae; genus Selaginella; species Selaginella tamariscina. The sequence goes on from PUQB01000124.1 coordinate 5,776, forward strand.
CCCCTTTTCTGCACATCTCACACATATCGCCATATATCATATTGTATGGTTAAAATTGATCTTGAATACACAACGTTATTGTGTGCACAAGACATTACAAGCAATATATATATATATATATAAATATATATATTATACAGAATTGCCGGAAATTCTCAGCTGTTTTGGGGAATAGCTCCATCTTAATCCTGACGACGTCTTGCCCGCTGATTGAGATGTCGAAGAAGACAACGGGATTCTTGGCATTCTGTGGACGTAAGTGCCACCCCGCCAGGGTCTTTCGTAAACCCTAAATCGAATATGTATACATCTTTTATAAGATACAAGTAGAATGCAATATTATTCACAAAATTAGCATTGCTTAACACATCATTAAAATTATATAAGAACGAGTATTTGGTTGTGATGACCAAAGTGAACCCAGGACGAATGTTCTGTTCATAGGTCATGCATAAGAAATAAGGGCTACACATGCACGTGTATGTGTGTGTTTGTGATTTGTACATTCAGAATTTATCTCATTAAGAAACTTAAGTTCAAGCTTCCTAAAACTTTAGTTGTTTAAAAAGAAAAGACCAAGTTATGAAGACATGTCACGACATTTCCCTCTCCATTAAGTCAACAAGATAAATGTTTATGAAAGGGTCTTCGATCACTTTGACCCTAGGTTTGTTTGGGTCATTTTTCCACATATTTCACAATCTTTATACAGGTGGTCAACCACTAGGTTAAAATTGTGATGCTAACCTATCATGAAAGACATAATAGCAACTCTTGAGTCCATGTATAAGGACTTTCATTTTCTCAAAGGGGTGGTGAGTTATTGTCATGTGGCTATGTAGCTGGTGAATTTATCTCTAACCTAGATTCTAAACTTAGTTGTGGTGAGTTTATATTCAGAGGCAATCAACATGTTGATGCATGACTCACAACTAGCTTAGAAATGATCAATATGTTGACTGCATGATCGTGCTCACATGTCAATTGGCTAGAGGCAATTAGATCAAGAGTTGCTACTATGCCTTCCTACAAGGGTCACTCATGACAGGCTAGCGCAACTTAAAGATAATCAATGTCAAGCCACGATCTAGGAACAAGGAAGTAAGTAGGATTCCGAAAATAAGGAAGCTTGACTCAGAAGCAGGACAAGAAGCAGGACAGGAACTAGGAACCAGGAATAAGACAAGAGCAGGAGGCAAGGAGCAAGACAAGACAAGATTAATCGTATAAAGACTGGTGTTAATAATAATTGATTGTACAACAATTAGGTGGGAGCTTTTACACTCACAACTCTAAGCTAATCTGGTCATGAGCTAAAAATAATGACCCTTATCCTCTAGGCATATCCTATAGGCATATCCTGTAGGTATATCCTATAGAAATATCCTATAAGTATATTCTGTAGGCATATCCTGTAATTCGTATCCTGTATCCTGCATCTGTATCGGTCGTGACATCATCTCCTCATAAGGACGAGTTCCACAAGTCTTGGGACCTGGTTTAGCAAGATAACGCCGATGGAAAGCAACAACTTTGAAAGAAACATGGAATAAGTTGGATGCAAGTTTTTAAGTGCGATCAATAGGCAAATAACCTTTCTAATCCACCAAGTATTGAAGTTGGCAGTGATGAAGACGAGAATCAAGGATGGCTGCAACTTCGTACTCAAGTTCACCGTCAATGACCACAGGAGGGGGAGGAGAAGAAGCACAACCAGGAAGAGAAGAAAGATGATGGCTCCAACAAAGAGGTGTGAAACATAGGATGAAGTTTCATTATAGATGGTAACTCGAGTTGGAAAGCTACAGATTAACCTCAGCCGCAATCTTGTATGGGACCAATCGTTGAAAATCCAGCTTAAAAGAAGGCCTGTTGGTGCGAATATGCCGACGAAGAAGCCACACGAGATCACCAATCTTGTATGCAAGTGCCGGTTGACGATGAGCATCAACATGATGCTTGTACTGTTCTTGTGCCTGCTGAAGATGAACCCGGAGATCTTCATGTACCTGACGAAGATGATGGAGACGATCATGTATTGCATGAGCGGAAGAAGGAGAAGCAGGAGGAGCAAAGTCAAAACGTGGATGGTAGCCTGTAAGAGCAAAGAAAGGTGTCTGGCCTGTAGATGCGTGAATGGAGTTGTTGTAGGCAAACTCTACCATTGGAAGAAGGTCCAACCAGTTGTCCTATTGGTAACTGATAAAGCAGCAAAGATATTGCTCCAAGGTCTGAATCGTGCGTTTTGACTGCCCATCAGTTTATGGATGGTATCCTGGGAGATGGTCTCCACATACTTGCACAAGGCACAATACCATACTCAGCAAAAGAAAGGGAATTTTAAATCATAAATATGAAGTAAAATATATATTACGTGTACCTTAACAATACAAACTAAGTTATATCGGTGGAAAAAAAATAAGACTTACTTAAATCATTAATACTTCACATTCATAATTAACCAATTCATTTTGTTTAATAATCCATTTGCATGATTAGAAGGTCTAAATATTTTATAAATTTAATAGTTGAGTCAAACATCAAATGCCCAAGGATATGCCCAAAAGAAAGGTCCGCTTTAACCTGTAGACTCCGGAGAAGTTCTAGCCAAAACTTGGACATGAATTGTGGGCCTTGATCAGAAACAATGTTCTCTAGTAAGACCATGGTGTCGAAATACTTTGCAGATCACCAACTCAGTGGTTGTCTGGCCTGTAACAGTCTTCTGACATGGTAGAAAATGAGTCTATTTGGTGAAACGGTCAACCACCACAAGAACTGCATCAAATCCACGAGAAGGAGGAAGATCTGTGAAAAAATCCATAGAAATGGATCTCCAAGGAGCAGAAGGAACAGGAAGAGGACGAAGAAGATCAGAGGGCACGTGACGAGGCATCTTCGACCTATTGCAGGTGTCATAACTCCGTACAAACTTGTCCACAAAACCTCGCAACCCAGGCCACCAATAGTTGCGAGTCACCAACTCAACTGTCTTGGCCACACCAAAATGTCCTGTAGCTGGGGTATCATGATAATCCTGTACCACACGAGTCATGCAAACACCAACAGGAACGTATAGGAGAACTTCCCCGTACAGGAGTCCGTCCTGTATAGCAAACAACTTGTAGTCTGTACGGGAACTGGAGGAAGAGGAACTTGCGATGCCATGACTAATGTGTGAAAACACATTCCTTGCCAAGTCGTCTATAGCCAACTGCAAACGGATGTCCTGTAGGAGTGTGGAATCTACTGGAGCCTGATGAACTTGTAATGCTGCAAGTCGAAGTCGATCAAGACCCAGCAACACTTACTTTTGACAGTCATATGCAGGATCGCTCGGGGTCGGTGCAAGGTAAGAGCGCCTAGACAATGCATCCACCTTGCCATTTCGAAAACCAGGGATGTAGATGATGACGAAATCAAAACGTGATAGGAACTCTGCCCACCTAACTTGTCGCCGACTGAGAGCTCGAGCTGTTTGAAAATACTTCAGGTTCTTGTGATCCATAAGAACTTGAATAGGATGCGCAGCACTTTCCAGGAAATGCCGCCACTCCTCGAACGAATCCACAATGGCCTTAAGTTCCTTGTCATGAATCTCGTAATTGATCTCCGCTGAAAGGAACTTACGAGAGTGAAAAGCTAAGATGAAGCAACTTGTCTTCTCCAACTTATAATAGAATAGATCCTACTGCAAAATCCGAGGCATCTGCTTCAATGAAGAAGGGACGAGAAGGATCATGATGTGTTAAAATCGGAACTGTTGTGAAGGCGTCCTTGAGTGTTGTGAATGCATGTTCCGCCTTGTCGGACCAAGAGAACACTCCTGTGCACTTGGTGAGTTCCATGAGTGGAAGTACACGCTTGGAGAAGTCCTGTATGAAACGCCTATAGAAGTTTGCAAAGCCAAGGAAACATTGTACGTCTCGTATAGACTTGGGCCTCTCCCACTCCGCGATAGTCTTCACCTTGTGCATGTCTATAGAAACGCCAGCAGGAGAGATGATGTAGCCCAAGAATTTCACGGTATCCTTGTCGAACAAACACTTCTCTAACTTCGTATACAGGCCATGCTCGCGAAGCCTCTATAGGACTAGTCGTACATGCTTGTCATGAGCCGCCTGGTCCTTGGAGAAAATTAAAATTTCATCGAGGTAGATTACTATAAACTGGTCCAAGAAGTCACAAAAAATTGTTCACCATGTGTTGGAACACGGCTGAGGCATTAATAAGTCCGAAAGGCATCACCATGTACTCGAAGTATCCATACCTTGTACGAAAGGCAGTCTTTCACTCATCACTGGACGAATTCGTACAAGATTGTAAGTCCCTCGTAAGTCGATCTTCGTGAACACCTTTGCTCCTTGCAGCTGATCGAGAAGTTCCGGGATCAATGGTAACGGGTACTGGTTCCGAATGGTGACTTGATTCAAACATCTGTAGTCCACAACCAAACGTAAACTCCCATCTTTCTTCTTGACAAACAAGATAGGTGCTCTTGTAGGGGACTTTGAGTGACAAATGAAGCCGGATGCCAAGTTTTTCTTGATGTACTGACGAAGAACCTCCAATTCTGTAGGTGACAGTGCATAAATCGGTTCGAACGGTGGAGTCTTTCTTTTCTCAAGATCGATAGGACAGTCGTAAGATCTGTAAACAAGAAGAACTGCAGCCTTGTGCTTGTCAAAAATGTCTTGAAATGAGTGATACTTGGATGGCAGGGAAGAAGGAGGAGAAGAAGAAGGAACAGGAGAAGCAGATTGAAAAACAGGGGAGTTAGATACAGGAAAGGTAGAAGAGGACGTAAGAGTTACTTGGAAGGCAAAAAGATGAAAAGGAGCAGGATCAGTGGCAAGTTCATGCATGGTAGTGGTAAGAACTCGAAGGAGGGAGCTATGATTGAAAAAGAGGAAGGATCTTGGAAGGTGGAACAGAAGAAGAGTAATGAAAAGAGGTAGAATTGGGAGAAACATGTATGGATGTTGACAAGTGTACAGAATTGGAAGAATCCTATACAGGAATCTGCGAACTTACAGGAGTGGAGAGAGCCTGTGGATGTGCTGAGGAACTGACATGAGGTGAATCCTGTCAAGGAGGATTCTTCAACACTGATACAGGAACAGGCACGGTCAATCCTGTAGCTTGTACTGCCTCATACACTAAGGATGTATCCTGCACACAGGAAGGTACATGATTGATCTTGGTTGCCGGAGAGGAAAACGTGAGCGACCTAGACCTCTAGTTGATCTGAGGATTTGCAACAACAAACCATGGCATGCCCAAAATGATGGGAGTCGATTGAGTCTTGATCAAGTTGAAGGAAATCAAACAATTGAATGCGCCATGACTGCAAAAGAGAGGTTTGGTAGCATGGGTAATTGCGCCAGAAGCAATCAAACGACCATCGACCACTTCTATAGGAACTGCACGTTTCAACTTCACCACCAGAATGCCATGTTGAGTTGCAAAAGTGTCATCAATGAAGCATGCATTTGCACCAGTGTCTAACATGGCAAACTCCTTGAGCTCTCGATTATTGAGATGAATGTGTATAGGAAACTTGAGTGATGGAATGGTATGAGCAGCACCAATGGAGCTTGCACCTACGTCCAACTTCGTGGCTCCTAGACAAAGTGAACATTGAAGTTTTTCGACTGAACTTCAGCTTCAACTTCACGCGTCTTGAACTTCCTGGCTTTAATAGGACATTCCGCGCCTTGTGTCCTACTTCACCACAATACAAACATAGATTCTCACTGCGGCAACGTTGCTTCTCAGCAGCGGAAAGTGAGCCACGCTTGTATTTCTCAACCTCCATAGGAACTACTCCAGAAGGTGTCAGGAGTATGTACCACAGCTGCAGGATTGGTTTGTAGGAACTGCTAACGGGATTTTTTCTGAGGACGCTCGAACAAGTGGTTGTTGCAGCGAACGGCCTATTTCATGATCTCCGCTAATGTTTGGGCATCCAGTAACGTAAGGAGAAGGTCCTTCACGTCATCCCTTAACTCAAAACGGAAGTGTTCAATCAATGCAGTCTCATCCCATGGAATGTTCATGCAGTTCGGATGCATAGACGGAAGCTGATCGAGATCCTTGTGTAAGCTTTCGTAACTTCGTGTATGCAGAACGGTACTTATCGGGATCTCCAAAGCAAGCTTCAAAGGCAGCCACGAAACCTTCAAAGTCTTCCATCAATGGGTCGTCACGCTCTAGCAAAGGGGCAACCCAAGCCCGTGGAGATCTAACTAGTACCTTTTGTACATCAGTCGAGTAGCAGCATGGTTGCATGCGGATCAAAAGCCTGATCTGATTTAGGAACCCTTGGAAATTGGCACGATTGCCATTGAACTTTTCTGGTATGCTGATCTTCAGCTTCAAAGAAGTGTTCGATGGAGAGGAAACCACGGATGCTTGAGAGAGAGCCTGCATAGCAGCCTTGGAGGATGCATCAGCAGCTACATGCACCGCGTTGGTGGAATCTTACAGATTTGTGACCACTTGGTGCAAAGTGGCCAGCTCATGAAACAATATTTGGTGCTCGCGTTGAAATTGGGCCATGATCTATGAAAGAAAAAAGGAGGAAAATGAAGGAGAAGAATCAAGGGAAAAAAAGTAGTTGAAAATCGGAAAGATATGAAAGTAGTTATTATCAAACTGTCAAGCCACGATCCAGGAATAAGGAAGTGAGCAGGATTCTAGAACAAAGAAGCTTGACTCAGAAGTAGGACAAGGAGCAGGACAAAGAGTAAGACAGGAACTGGAGCAAGACAGGAACTAAGAACCAAGAATAAGACAAGAGCAGGAGGCAAGGAGTAAGACAAGATAAGAACAAGACTGATCGTAGAAAGACTGGTGTTGATAGTAACTAATTGTACAACAATTAGGTCGAAGCTTTTATACTCACAACTCCAAGCTAATCTGGTCATGAATCTAATTCTGGTCATGAGTTAAAAATAGTGACTCTTATCTTCTAGGCATATCCTGTAGTATATCCTGTAGGAATATCCTGTAGGTATATCCTGCAGGCATATCCTATAGGCATATCCTATAGGCATATCCTGTAATCCGTATCATGTATCCTGCATCATGTATTGGTCGTGACAATCAACACGTTGATTGCATAGTTCATAACCAGCTTAAAAGCAACTGGTTGTGCTTGCATCACATGTCAAAGGGGTCAAAGGCGATCAAACTCAAGGTTGTTACTATGCATTCATGCGATCAGACTCAAGGTTGTTTTATGCCTTCATGCAATCAAACTCAAGGTTGTTACTATGTCTTCATGCGATGACAATTAGCTTAGAGGCAATTAATGCACTATGCTTGCATCGAATGTTAATTAGGCCAAATGCGATCGGACTTAAGGGTTGCTATTATGCCTTCCTTCAAGGATCATTCATAACATGTTAGTGCAACTCATATGTGATCAACACGTTGATTGCATGGCTCACATGTTATGTTTGCATCACATGTCAATTGAGCTAGAAGCGATTGGACTCAAGGGCTGCTAGTGTGCCTTTCTTCAAGGGTCACTTATGACAAGCTAGCACAACTCAGAAGCGATTAACACGTTGATTGCATGGCTCACAACTGGTTTAGAGGTAGTCGATATGTTGACTACATAGTTATGCTTACATCACATGTCAATTAAGCCAAAGGCAATTAGACTCAAGGGTTGTTACTATCCTTCATGTGATCTTAGCCAGCTTAGAGGCGATTGGTACGTTGACTACATGGTTATACTTGCATCACATGTTAATTGAGCTAGAGGCAATCAGACTCAAAAGCTGCTTTTATGTTGTCCTCCAAGAGTCCTTCATGACAGGCTAGTGCTATTTATAGGTGATCGACACATTGATGCATGGTTCACAACCAACTTAGAAGTGATTAGTACGTTGACCGCATGGTTGTGGTCACATCACATATCAATTGGTTGTGCTTACATCATAATCAAATTAAGGATTACTCCAATATCAAATTGTTATGACCTTTCCCTCACTCCTTAAGCCAATAAAGCAAATGATTAGTTAGTGTTTATAAGAGAGCCCTTGGTCATTTTAACTCATGTTTGTTTAGGTCCTTTTTCCTACATATTTCACGATCTTTACCTAGGTGGTTAACTCACTAGGTTAAAATTGTGACAATATATATGAGCAAACAAAAACACTCGTGAAAACAAACTTGTGATAATTATATATATATATGTGTGTGTATGTAGATACATTCAAATCAATTGTAAGTACGTTATAATATACCTATATATTACCTCCATGTATATCATTCTATTTAAAATAATATAATTATCTATATAAAAGAGTATTTTATTGTATAATCTTTATTTGTATACAGCCTGAAGAAAAAGCTAAAACGGGTGCTCATCCTTTCTTTTATTCACATTCTTATATAAAATCGTCAGTATATTACTCGTATCAAAATTAAAATGGATTAATATTCACTATATCAAAACTAATACAAACTTCATGAATCTCACTCCCTCTACACACTAATTATGTACATTATCATATAATACAACATAAGAGAAATACTTAGTATTAACCTCAGACTTGTTACATTCGTCAATAGCCATCACATAATATATATATATATATATATTTTAATGTTTATTCAATAATTATCATTATTAAAATGATATAATTCAATTCTTCATATGTATATATCTATTTACATGTGCATCACACACACTTGTATATATTTATAAGCACAATAAAATTGAATATAATATGCATACGTACATTAAAATACATAACAATGTGTATATCTACATAGGCACATAAACATGTGTGTACCTTTTCTTTACGTGGCATATTTACAATGTGAATTAATCCATGCAATTGCTAATATGTTTATTGCAATAAAAACACAAAATAAACACATCTAATTTAAACCACTAATCATTAACTAACCTTGTTGGTGCCGTAAATCTTTAAAGTAAATACATTGAAGATCAACTTAAATACTAAAAAAGTTAACAAATTAACATTTATTAAAATTCATTTTGCATATGTAAAATATAAATATTAAAGTATATTATTTTAGTCGAAAATATGCATTTTATAATGGGGATTAAGATTTCCAATTCACAACTTATGTTTTCTTATTGGATTTGTGTAAGGCTTTTATCTTTGTTCATTATCGCATCTAAGTATGTGTGTAAAACATAATAAATTATACATACAATTGTTTGTGTATATATGTACGAGAGAAAAAGATACTCACAATTAGTTTTCACGTAAACAATGAAGTGTTTAAAAGATACTAAAGAGTTGTGTTGCTTGATAAAACATAATTATGAATTTATTTATAGTTTTGACAACTTACATAATAACAAAATATTCATGTTTAATGAGTTTAAGAATAATATTTTTTCAAACATTTAATATTGATGAACATTATTTATAAAGTATATAACAACTTGATAAATTTATTCATGATTTAAAGAATATTCTTAAGGTCAAAGTATTCTAGTATATTCTAAGGATATTATAGTTCGAGAACCCTAAACAGCAGATTCAGATTTCATTTGGCAATCTCATTCGATCGCAAATTCTCGTCTCTTGATTCAGTTCCCGGCCCTTGTTGGATCATATTTCCTTCTCCGATTTCAGATTTTCTTGCAGGAAACTCTCAAATCCTCACCCTGAAGAAGAAAATTCAGTTCTCTGCCAGGTAAATACTTATATTCCTTGTGTGTGTGTGCGCGCGATACAATATGTAATAAAACCATGTATAAGCTACTAGAACTTTGCATCCTCACACGTTAGGAGGTTTTAACACGTTAGCTAACACGTGTCAAAAGCTTAAGGTTTTATGGGTTTCAAATCAGAAGTAAAATATTTTTTTAATAGCTCATTGACATACTAAAGCGTTAGAAACCATTATACAGTCAAGCATGGTAGTATGTCAATGACCTCCCTGTTCTATCAAGCATGGTAGTATGTCAAGCATGGTAGTATGTCAATGACCTCCCTGTTCTATCCAGCGAAGACGTCCTTGGACCATACTAATGGGTACTAGATTGTGGTGCATTCCGAGTGGGCGCCTTTGTACCTGGTAAATGCTTATAATGCTTATTTGTGTACGACTCGGTCACTGACAGGTGGTGTGAGACAAGGCTGCATGTCCCACATGACGAGAATTTGAAGTACATGTTCTATAACTTGGTGAACAACTGCTGGGAGACTGATATAATCAGGGATATCCGCATCATCACAGAATTGAAGCTTCAGCATGCTACACCATATCCAAGTTTTGGGTCCAACTCATGTCTTTGGAGGTATAACCATCAGCTGTACGTTGCAAGCCCATGGTACGGCAGCACGTTGGACGGGTTTGGAGTGGGAGGGTAGACAGAGACAAGAAAGAGCTGAAACTGGTCAATGCAACATTTGCCAGCAGGTTTGCGGACAACGAGACCTTGGCTAGGTACAGTAGTGTTGTCTGTTCGAGTGCGGAGGACAACCTTGTGTGCTTCCAAATATGGAACTTATTGGTTATTGTGTATGACATGAGCGCGGGTGCTTGGAGTTGTTGCAGTTCCAAGCTGCCGTGTACAGGTGTGCGTAGTCTGGTTTACTGCCCCTCCCCGCTTTCTCCTCAGTCTAAAATATAATTGTATAGTAGTGAGCAGGGGCAACTTGTCTGTTCTTGTAACAGCCAGCTTCTCTATCTACATTTTTCATATATATTATGATTATGTTAATATATATTAAAATACGCTTTGAACAAAAATAGTATTCTATGGAAACGGAGGTGTTCAATTTCGTTATATTAATGAAATAATATAGTGTGAGAACCCGAGACACAACACAATAAATACATAAAAAAGATATAAAACTTTTATATCCTTTCTATTAGTCAGGGTTATATATATATATAAAGATATATTTAATTATATTTGATCTTAACTATAAAATTAATTACACCTTAAATATGTTTAGTAAGTCCTAGAATATATCACAATTAACCTCGTATATATCTTATTTACCTTACAATAGGATAATGAAAAACATTACATAAATATATATATATATATATATATATATATATATAATATATATATATATTTACGATTAGAATACATAATACCGGCTAATCACCTGTTGTGCAAAATGTAATTTATATGTAGCATAGTATATATGTATATAGATATATACGGTCATCATATTGCATGCTTGCATCCATCGATGCAGCCTTTAGATTGTATGCATTCTATCTTTAACTATGATATATAATGTAATATATATTACTTGCTGAGATCTGGAGATTTACGTGGTTATCGCTCTTCCAAAAGAGTAAATACTAATTACATGCTTGAAATAAACCTGCTTATTTGAGTATAATAAACATATACACACGTATACTACCACACATGGAAAGAAAAAGCTCAAAAGTCATATTTAGATTGTTTCTTACATGCTACATCTCTCCACAATCTTTAATGGTGCACTGAAGCTTAGGCTTGTTATTCTGTCCAGTTTGCACGTTTTCTATCTTCCTTACGACCAGTAGTCCATCACCCAGAACCCTCTGCACCAATCTCATAAATCAGCATATAACGTTCTAATACACATACACGTTATGTATATATACACATACATGTATATACCTATATACATAATCTAAGACAAGTTACGTATCATGTTGAACTTACCCCGAATACTACGTGCTTGTTGTCCAACCAGTCACACTTTGCACAGGTTATGAAGAACTGCAATATATATACGTTAATTATCAGTATGTGTGTTAAAAGCACAAACAAGTTACCTGACATCCGTTTGTGTTTTGACCACTGTTTGCCTGCGATTTGCAATAGTATTGGCATTCAGAAGGATATACAATGTATACATACCATAGAGAGAAGGCCTGGACCCGTTGTTTTGGCGATGAAATTCTCGTCTTCAAATTTAGAGCCGTACATGCTGATGCACCCGCTTCCATCTCCCTGCAAGAAACTCTCATATTTCTATATATATATATATGTGTGTGTGTGTGTGTTGTGTGTGTGTTGTGCACCCACCTTGAGGAAATCGCCGCCTTGAATCATAAAGTCCTTGATCACACGGTGGAAGCTGCAGTTCTTGTATCCCTGTGGAGTTCCACCTTTTCTGGGACACACACATAATGTTATTATGAAGCAATATATCATATTGTATGGTTAACATATGTGCACAGGACATACATTGTAAGCTATATATGTGTGTTGCGTGTGTATGTATGAAATAGTTACCGGAATTCACCGGTGCAAAACTGCCGGAAATTCTCAGCTGTTTTGGGACGATGTCGGCAAATAGCTCCATCTTAATCCTACCGGCGTCTTGCCCGCTGATTGAGATGTCGAAGAAGACGACGGGATTCTTGGCATTCTGCGGCCGTAAGTGCCATTCCACGACCCCCGCCATAGAACCCTCCTCTTTCGTAAACCCTAAATCTAATAAGAAAAATAATTGGATTCTCTGAAATTAATTAAAATATATATTTAAAATCTAATTATCTTTAAATTTTATTTTTTTTTAAATGTTGTAGACATTTTTTAAATTAAAAATGTCTGCATTTTAGGGTTTAGCATTTTGTTAATCTGTACGTAAGTATAAATGTGTACACATACAACACATGTATACATACTTATATATACATATATGAAGCTTAATTTTTGTTGTATAGGATAGAATTATGTGATTATAATAATTATAAGTTAAATCAATGTGATACGCTAAACAATTTTGATAATCATACTTGAATAATGTTACAGATAAATTAAATATAACAAAAATATGTAATTCATTACGTTCAAATCCCAAACTTTCAGTTTTATTAATACATTGAAACATTTGATTGTACAAAAAAAGAATCCATTCCCATACATATTAATACATCAGTAGAACTAGAAGCTAACACAAAACACCCACATTGCGCCTCTGTTCCCCACATGAACCACAATGACACCACTTAAGCCCCAGGGGTAAAGTTGGTAGCGTACGCCCAGGCATTGTTGGCAACTGGGTCGGCAAGGTGGTCGGACAGGTTCTCAAGCGGACCCTTACCAGTGACAATTGCCTGAACGAAGAAGCCGAACATGGAGAACATAGCAAGACGTCCGTTCTTAATCTCCTTCACCTTGAGCTCTGCAAACGCCTCTGGGTCCTCTGCAAGACCCAGTGGGTCGAAGCTACCACCGGGGTAGATCGGGTCGGTAACCTCTCCGAGTGGTCCTCCAGCGACACGGTAGCCCTCAATAGCTCCCATGAGGATCACCTGGCAGGCCCAGATGGCAAGGATGCTCTGTGCGTGGATCAGGCTAGGGTTGCCGAGGTAGTCAAGGCCGCCCTCCTGGAAAAATCTGAGCTCCAGCCTTGAACCACACTGCCTCGCCGAACTGGACACCGTTCTTTGAGAGAAGCTCGGGGAAAATGCAGCCCAGTGCGCCAAGCATTGCCCACCTGCAGTGGATGACCTCGAGCTCGCGGTTCTTGGCGAACGTCTCTGGGTCTGCAGAGAGCCCTGCAGTGTCCCACCCGTAGTCGCCAGGGTACTCACCATTGAGGTATGAGGGGGTGTCGCCACTGAATGGACCAAGGAACTTGACACGGTCCGGACCGTACCAGGGGCTGCTTGAGGATGCTGCCTTTGCCGTCTTCCTCATTGTAACGCGTGAGCCATTGCTTGCATTGCGTGCCACGAACTCGCTCTGGTTCTTCAACACAGCCTGACCTGTGAATGGTAGAAGGAGCGGCCATTGCGGTGGCAGCCATCGCCATTGCAGATCTGCCTGTGTGTGTATGAAGGAAGAAGCAGAAACTACTGAATGAACTCTGAGGAGAGGTTGCTCTTTAAATATGGACCTTATCTCTCGTTACCCTTATCCTTTGTGCTGTCCCGGAGCCAATGGGAAACTATATAGAGATTTTTTATTGCTGAGGTGGAAGATTTCCGGCCGATGACGTTATCGACCTTGTGCTGATGTGGATGGTTTGCGGCCAATAGGAATGCCATGTCATTGGTGACGTGTTTACAGCCACAGCCACAGGTTGGGCGTCAGATTTTTTTTGTTTGATTCCCTGATATTTTACTCTTTACACATTGTGACCACCACATAAAAGTATTGGTATATGTTATAAGTGATATGCAGGCCAACGGATCGAAGTTAATACTAGTTTTATAATAATATATATATATTAACACGTGTCAATTGAGGGCATACACATGTACGTGAGTGAGACAAAAAATAAAGAAAAAATAAAAAATAAGTGATTCAAGTGGGACGGGAGCAACACCAGCCAACCACAATACCCACGAACGCACCAGCTAATACTTGCAAGGGAGTGTGGCCCAAGAGCTCCTCAAGCTTCTTCTCACTCACTGGATGCCCATGAAACAAGTCTTTAGTTATCATGTTTAGCACCTGTACATTAAAAACAACCTTATTGTTATTAAGTTGTGTGTGTGTGTGTCACATACGAACGTATGTATGTATGTATGTATCGACACACACACACACACAACAGAATAAGTTTTTGCCTGTATACTAAAAGTTGAGTATTCTCATTATAATTATTATATCAAGTTTGGATGACTCAAACAAAATTTGAACATGGTCTATAAACCTTAGCGCTCAGAATAACTAAACGATTATATAAAGCATATACAACAGACAGATTATATATTAGTCCACACACACACACATATAGAGAGAGAGAGAGAGATTGGATTTAAATGAAGGAACACAAGCATTGTATATACACAACCTATATTTATGTATAAATGCACATATATTGTATATATAGTGTTTTCGATGTCTGTCGGTGACATAGTGAAACTTCTGTGTGTGTGTGTGTGTGTGTGAGAGAGAGAGAGAGAGAGAGAGAGAGGACGTCTGAGAGCTGTATCTTAGTCTGTATAATACACACAGACACACACACACACACTTACTGCTGCCTGCATTCCGGCATGTCGTCTAACACCAGTAGCATCATACATAACAATGAGGCTGAAACCGAGACACACAGGGAACAGAGCATCGCTAACACCGTGAGAGAGAGCAACGGACGTGGTAAGCCCAACACACAGTGCAGAATGTGACGAAGGCATACCACCCGATCCAACTAACACGCCCAAATCCAGCCGTCTATAGACTATGTACGTGGTTACTACCTTGCTTGCTTGTGCCACCATCCATGCTACTAAACCAGACATAAATGTAGGATTTGCTTTTAAAGTGAGTATCGCTGGGCTTAAGTGTGCTTTGGCTATGGCTGACGTGCTTAAGATTGCCATACGTATCCCTGTCCCATGCCAAAGAGGTCCACCTGCACATCATTACACACACATATATACACCCTGTGTATTAAAAAGTGGCTCTATATTATGTAGTATGTGTGTGGTTTATACATAAATAATTTCATCTAAACTTTGGTGCATCGCACACACACACGCACGCACGCACGCGTCTATTGTATACGAGTTGTTGGTGTTGTTTCAGAGAGACATTATGTCCTGATTACGTTGAGAAATTTGAATAACCATGTTATTAATCCTTGCAGTCGAAACATGATATTATATGGTCTATATTCACCAACGCACACACACGTACGGAGGTTGTCATGTGACAAACCGGTGCCACTTTTCTCAAAGTAGGGTCATTTTACTGAAAGCGCACACACACACACCATGCGTGCGTGGTGTGTTATTCACAAAGAAAATGTATGTGAAACATCTATAATGGAAATATCCGCATGTGTGCGTTACGACAGCATACACTCACACACAACATTTATTTACATAATGGATGAATATTACTACTCGTATATATATGTGTGTATTTCATGAATAGGCATTAAAACAAAATGCTTACAATCCATATATAAAAATTAAACATGTGTGTGCGTCTGTGGGGTTTGTGTGCGCGCGCGCGCGCGTGTGAGGCATGTACAGGAGTATATTGCACTTCACCTCCACACACGACACATACCACACACACACACACACACACACAGCTTTAAAACAGTACGCAAGATCAAATCTGTCTAAATCCATGTGTGTGTGTGTGTGTTGTTTGGGTGTAAATGATTTTTCGGCATTATACATACAACATATATAGATCACACACGTACTATATGTGTGTATATGTATATGTCATGTACATATACATATATACATTGACTTACCGGCTTCAAACGTGCTTTTATCAGCGTTTGCATTAATGATCCTCTGCATAACCTCCCCAATTATACCAGAAAATCTTGCCATAAAGGACGTGATGAATGTGAGGCAAGTGGATTGCCTAGAACAGTACATTCTAACAAGCCTCCTGCTGTGCGGATTCGAACTCCTGATTGGAAATGAAAGCTCTACCAAGAGATTGCTGCTCAGATTGCTCTTGACGAATGGCATATTCTTTGCTTCAAGAAAATGGGAAGAAGAGTTTTGATGGCGCCGCCATGACAAATTGGAACAAACAGTAGTTTTGAATCCCCAGGTGAACAGGGGCCTCCCCATAGCTGCCTTCATGTCTCCTTCGCCATGTCTTGAAGCATATCTTGTTTGGATATCCGTTAAACCCTTGATTCTAGAATATTCGATTCATCGTACATATTTAAATCAATAATACTATTCATGTGTATATATAGCGAAACTTCTGTAAGTGTGCACTCATGTCAGTTTATTTATATATATCATTCCAGTTGTGTGTGTGTGTGTGTGTGTGTGTGTGTAGACAGTTTAAAGTCTCCTCCAGAGTATAAGACCATAGAAAAAAAAGAATCGATGAATTCCACTGCTCTATTTGCTTGAATTGCATCTCCACCAATCAGGTGTAGGTTTCCTTCTTGCCAATGTAGATCCCATTATCGGAGTTACATATTTACTTAAGCCAAAGATTGAAGGACCCTACTAGTTGCAAAGATTGCAAATCTGCTCTTCTCATGGGATGCCCATATATCTTTCAACTTTTATGAACAATCAGTGTGATCATCTTGAACATGTGTATTGGCAATAATGCTTGTAAGTAGATGGCTTGGTTAAGCTTCCAGAACAGTTTGAAGTTTTTGGAGTACAGCTCCAACTTAGCTCTTTTCATATTTTGTTATAACCATTTATCATTAAATTCCTCCTTTTCTAATAGAAGCTCTGTGTAAAGACCAAGCTCATGTGTTTGTTTTTTAAACTCTTTTTACCACCCTTCATCCCATTCTCTAATTAGTCTTTGAGAGTTTTAAACTAACTTAATGTCAAGCCCTTCTTTTATTCATTTTGATTTCATTTAATTTCATTGATATAAAATATGTCTTTAAAAGCATAATGTTGTATTATCTGGTTCGATCTTGTCTCAAATTTATAACTCCATCGACACAAGACTTCTCTTAAGAATATAATATTGTTTTGTGTGGGTGATTTTGCTCCAAATTTGTACATGAGTTATCGATTTTAAATTTTTATTATGTCCCATGTTGGTCATGCAAGGCCTAAAACCACACTTCGCATCTATGCAATAATATAGTCCTCTCATTTGTCAAGTTATATGTGTACTTCACATCTCATGCTTGCACATCATTTCTTTTTGCTTTAATCTTATAAAGTTGCACAAATCATGCCCATCACTCTTGCCTTCTACATGTTCCTTTATCTCACCATATATTCTCAATACTTATATTCTTGAATCATCTTAATTTCTTGTTTTTTACATCGTCCTAATTTAAACGACTATTATTTTAATCATGTTCATTGTTAGTCCCATTTCATTATATAACTCTTTTAATAATTATAATTATTATTGCATCATCTCGTTTGATAAGCTACATAGCAACATACATATAATTACTTATGGAAGTTTTGCTTTTAAGTGCATCCTTTAGAGTGTCGATGTACACACCAAAGAGTTGTTGAGAGTGGCATCCTTGTCTCACATAGACATTGCATATGAGTAGTGGTCCTCTAGCTTGGGCAGTTATGTATAAAGTGTGGATTGCACTCACCGAGTCAGACATGACATTCAATTTGTCTTCTTGGCACTTTATTAAAAATTTGCAAAAGTCTGCAAAGTAGCAGTATAATGAATGACTCGTCTTCGTTTCGACTCATTTAGCCAAAGCCATGAATGCCACTAGGTGATCTATGTATAAAAAGTGTAGTTTGAAACACATTTGTCCTTTTGTTTGTACCCTTGTTTTATTTATCCACCTTGTCAACTTCTTCTCTCACTACAATAGTTGAATGGTATTAAAAAGTCCCCTACCTTGTAGATGGGTACTTCTGTTTACTGACCATGCATGTGGGAATCATGTCTGAATTATGTTGTTAAAGATGGGCATGAGTATTTTTACTACAGATTGAGCTCTTGCTGCCCTGAGTAACTTGGTTATGAAATCATACACATATGTGCCCTTCCTTCTTAAGAATTTAATAATGGCATGCTACACAGGTTCCTTAATAAAGTCTAACTCCCCTTTCACATTGTATCTTAGGTAAACTCTCTACTTTCATGAAATAAAATTCCATAAGGTATGATGTTTATACATCAACATTATTCAATAACAATGTTGTTCTTATCTTCTTAAACATCTTATGTGCTTTCTTAAGGTTGTAATGATGTTATTTATATATTGCTTGTTAAATAATCACACATATGGTTTTTTCTATGTTATTACCATGTTACGAAGAAGCCCCTTTAACTCGTTGAACATAGGATCATGACTTTCTTAACCTATCATATAAAAGACATGCACAATACTAAATACTTGTATAATCAAATCAAACAAGACTCCACACACCCGCAACAATACACACACCTAGTAAGTGTTCACAACATTATTTTTAATAGGTGGAATTAGATTATGGCTGTTAATTTAAAATATTTTAATACTAAAGAGAGCTTAATAAAAGTTTTAATATTTTGATAAGTTCTATGGATCGTATTAGTATATTCTAATTCTCTTGTTGGTTTTTAAATTTAGTATGATATACTCTCAATAGTTTCAACATATAAATCATGTTTAATATGTATAAATCTTGTGGTCTTTTAATGTATGGGCCATTCTATCAAGGTATAAGAGCCACACCTAACTTGTGTGCTATATATTGTGCTTCAAGGTATGACTGCTTTTGAAGACAAGTGAGGATTCTCAATGTGGGCTAAGAAAATGCTTGAGTTCTCAAATTGGAGAGCATGTGGGAAGGTGCTTGTGGCATACCAAGTTTGTCCATGAGTTGGTGTGGTTGCAATAGTGAAAGGAGACTTGATTAACAAAGATGTAGTAATGGAGATGCAATAAAAACTTCATTAGCAGTAAGAAGCTCTTGCAAACCAAGAACATATTGAAGTAAAAGAAAAGAAAGACAAAACCAAAACCAAAACCATCATCTTCTCCAAGTTGGTGAATGTTATCTTAATAATGGTACGTAATCTATTTACTTATAAAATATGGATTTATTTAGTGAATCACTATATGGTACTAGTTACATCAATGTTAGCATGATAAAAACCACAATCAAGAAGACGAAGTTCCATATTAAGGACATTTCCTTACCAAACTTTAAGAACACTAAGATGCATTCAAAGAAATCTTAATTGGCTTCTCTAAAACTCGCAAGATTGTAACTCTTTATAAATGTTTTAACGACAAAGTGTTTATGAAAGTTATCACTGTTATTGAAGTGGTTGTCACATCTTTTGAACACACAAAAATGCTACTTTGTTTTGAGTTCACACAACACATATTCATGCAGAAAATAGCTCAAGATCAATGACATTAATTGCTAAGGTAGAAAATTAATAAATTGATGTAATGTGTGCGACTAGCTATGCTCGAGGGCGAGTCCATGGTTGTAGCCATGGTAGAGGGAATGGTCGTGGTGTTCATGGCAGTGCAATGGAGGTGGCAAAACTAGAGGGTAATTAAGAGTAAAATGGTTATGAAAAGGGTAGTACGCGATACAATTGCGGTTTAGAAGGTCACCTGCCATGTTTCATAATGGTTATGTTGTCTTGACTTTGAAGGAATCTTTGTTAGGACAACATTTAAGGTTAAAAAAGACGGAGATAATTGATTCGTGATATGAGAGGCACGTGAGGAAGGATAAAAAGAGTTATTAAAGTTTGCGTCCAATAATGAGTTGGTGAGTTAGAGTTAAAGATGAGTAATGGTAATACTGAAATTCAAGTTGGTTATAGGATTTTAAAATCCCTTTTAAATGATGTTTAATTTATTTCTTAATTGGTAAAGAACTTAACTTCAGTAACAAAATTAACAAATTTTGAAGAAATAAGAAGTGTTTTTCCATGTAAATATGACAGTGCTTTGAGGTAAAGTTTATATTCAATCCAATATCAAGAACTTATATGAGCTTTCAACTTTCAACATTTAAACATTTGGCTAAAACTCAATAAATTTTCCCCATGGGCATCTTCCTCAAGCAATTGCATGTTTCACAAAAATGTCCTTGCACGAATGACTAAGACACGTTATCTCCCATCATTACGAGCATGCACAAGAAACATATGATCGACGGTCTCTTTGAAGTCAATGATCAACCAAGATTGTGCCATAGTTATGTTTTGAAAAAAATTGCTTGTCGTTGTTACACAAGGTATAGCCGGACTACATTTTATATTCTTGAGCTTGCCACCCCATGCAAATTTAAAGCAAGATTGAAAAGTGGTACTTCATAACCTTTGTCGACAACCACATCAAGCATTATCTATTTTATGCAAGAGAAAACACATGTCATTATTACTTTTAAAGATTTTATGTTCATTATCAAAAATCAAATTAATAAAAGGTCTTTCACTTAGATTTAAGTAGACATTTGTTGAGATTTGTTCTTCCAAAGGGATTATTTACCAAAGAACAAAAGTTCAAATAAGTAATTATGTATTTGTTATATTAATTTATAGAATTATAATAAGATTATAACAATAATAAAAAAAATAAAAAATAAAACCATCAAGAATTATAACAATAGCAAAAAGAAAGAATAGGATTATTATGAACATAATTTAACTTAAGTTTCTTCTTAACTTTTGATCAGATGTAATTCTTACTGCAACTCAAATTCAAAATTTAATTCCTCATTCAATAAAACCTAAATGGTTAGGAAAGACTTGAAAAACTTTTAAAAAGTTTAGTTGGGCAAGCGTCAAAACATCAATAAATTTTGAAATTCTAAATCTCTTTCTTTTGTTTATTTTATAATTATTATAAAACTTAATTCTCGAGGTATCACTTGTTATCTTCTCGAGAAGAACATTTTTTAGTATCTGAGTAACAACAACAACAAAATTTTGAAACTTAAATATTTTTTATGTTTAAATATAGAATTTTTATATATAAAGGAAAGGTATATTTTTCATTATATTTAAACTATCTTATAAACTAATAATACCTTATCAAGTAGTCACACCTATAAATCAATAATACTTGTTTTGATTATAAGATTAACCATAAATATCTTTAATAACTTTTAAAATATATCAAAATTACCCTCTTCTATATACCTTAGTTACATTACAATGTTTAATTAAAGCACACTTATTATTAATTTAAAATGGTTGTGCTAATAAAGTACACACATTATATATTAATATTCAAAATGTGGAGCTTTGCTTTAACATAAAAATATACATATACACACGTTCATGTCACATCATCTTTAAGTTATTCACCAACTAATGCATATATATTGCATTGGCTTTGAGAGGCTTAAGTATAAAACTAAACAAAGAAAAGTACAATACTTAAATGTATAATATTATAATATATTTTTCTTTATAATTACAAGTTTTAAAACATATTTTTAGTATATACTTCATGATTTGTATTCAACTCTTTTATCTAAGATTATATATATATATATAATTAGCTTCTTAATGAAGAATATTCTTTTATTTTATAATTAGAATCTAATATAGGCTATTATTAAAATATTTTTAAAAAAAATTTATTACGCTTTCTTAAATTTAGCTTAAGATTAACCGCCTAATTAGAGTATATCTTTAAGATACACTGTATTATAAACTTGTGCCAGATAATAAAATTAAATTTAGGTTATAATTATAAATATTAATATATAATTAAAAAAAAGAGTTAAAGTTAAATACATACTGTTTTATATTTTGAATAATATATTAAGCTGTATATTATAATTTGTTGTAAGAAAAATAAAAAAGATTTTAAAAATTAAAATTTAACTTATTTCACATATTTTTATTTATTAAATATAATACAAATTAAATAAAAAACATAATTTACTTTTAATAATTTTTTATAAAACAGCAAAAATAATCATAATCTATACCAAATATAAAATATAAATATATTATTTACAAATATTTTAATAGCTAAGATTCATCATTAATAAAATAAAGGGTATACATCGGTAATATTTAACCTTTAATAAGTTAATTTAAAGCTCAATCTCTTGTTACAAAATTAGTTAATAAGTCTACAGTAACTTTTTCCTTTGAAAGTAAGACTTGAGATACCAGAGCTGAGACGCAGAAACCACTAAGCATATAAACAAAGACGCAATGCTAAGATATGCCACTCTCGTATTAGTCGTCTCGTTTACATTCCTCATGTCGGACTCCCTGCAAACAATATATACATATATATTTATATTAACAAACAAACACACTTATATATATATATATATATATATATATATATATATATATATATATATATATATATGTTAGCTTTACCTGTCTCTCAAATAATACATCTCCTCACGAATGGACTCAACAACATCTTCAAGCCTCCTAAGCTCAAGCTCCATGCCCTGTTACACATGTAAGATGGTGTATGCTATATTCATATGCATATACAAACGGTGCTAAAGTTGTTCTGATTCAATTGTGTATATACATGTAGGATGGTTTTCTATTAAATCACATATAGTCTCTACATACACCAGATATGTAAGATGGTTTCTACCAGATCACATATACTCTCTACACACACGAGAGAGAACTACACATCTCTCTCACATACACAACCTCGAGTTTTTCTTTTTTAGCAATGCTGTTCCAGTCTTTGGCAGACACTCCATTTTCCAGTCGAGCTCCACGTTTATAGGGACATTGTCTGGATGAGAATGCATCCAAAACATGCCATGTAATTCCCAGCTTCTGTCGTTGTAAATCCAAACTGCCCTTCCTCCTTGTTCTCGAGGAAATGTAATGTTGTTCCATACGGTGAGGTTAACTGTAACCAAATCAGAATTAGTTAACAAGTTTTAAAGTCTATTATAAATTTAAAAGGTCCACAAACTATGAGAGTTATATAAGGGCGGTTCTATCTTTCAGGTGTACATATGTATATGTATATGCGTCCTGTATATATTATTTATATTATGACCATCAAATCCATAAACAGAGCTAATACCAGAAAACATGTGCACTTTAGATAAGCTGAATAAGGAAGCTTATCTACTTTAAGGAACACAATTTACCTTAAAATAAATACTTAAATATAATTATAGATATGTAAATATGAAGTCATATACCAAATTAAATTAGCAAATTAATAAATTCTTTAAAACCATACACTTTAGATAAGCCTCTTTTCAGCTTACTTTTCAAGGAACACAATCTAACATATTATACAAATTAATAAATTAATTGTTTAAAAACCATACAAAAAACCATGCAAAAACAATCTGCCGTATAAATAGCTGAAATATATAGACATATAATTATGTAACACATACCCGCGCGTTGAGCTTGGGAGTCTTGCCTTGGGGAAGATCTGTACGAACTATGTGATAATCACCCAAAACAAGAGTGTTCGTCTGTATATCCAGACACACTTGGTATTGCCCGGCGCCAGATCGAATCGAAGACCATACACACGCTGCTGTAGGAGAACGAACATACACAAACAAGACGCGTCGCGCCGCCCGCCATAGCCACACACAAATGATTTAGGGTTCTTCGAAAGGGTTAATCGATTATTTTAATTAAGGTGAAACTCCTTTTTGACAATTTAATTTTAATATTAAAAGAATTTCTTAATCATATAAAAATAATTAATCTATATTTATTTTAAATAATTAACAATTATACTCTTTTACATTGATAGTCATTCCAGCTGTATATGCACACGTTTATATTTTAAATTATCTTTTACATGTTAAGATTTAACACTTTTAATTTTTTAATTTCGGGCACTAGATGGTATTTATGCGCACCATGTACGTAATGCATGCTATTATACAATATAGATTTGATATATATTACATGTGCTATATATAATACATTATATGTTGTTTTATTTGTGTAAGTGTGTGTGTGTGTGTGTGTGTGAGAGAGAGAGAGAGAGAGAGAGAGAGAGAGAGAGAGAAACATGGTTATATGTAGGCAAAACCATGGGAAATACAAGGATTTGTGTATATGTGTATAATTACTAAACACCCACAAACACGTGTATATGTTTTTATTTTATAATTATAGTTATGGTATTTTTATATAAATAAATTAATAAAAGTATATTAAACAGCAGGAGTTACAGGGAATCCAACACCATGGCGAGTGCGAAACAAAAGGAAAACAAAACCCCATTTTCTCCATAGACTCCGGAACGTTAACGAAACAATTAATGACATCTGTCAGAATGAAGAAGGTCAACACTGACAGCAAGGCATGCACAAAGTCAACGCCTGTACTTGGACAGGTCCACACTTGCACAACAAACCTTCACCGAAACCATTTTAACATATTATTCAGTGTGTGTGAGAGTGTGTGTGGCTGCGTGCGCGTTCGTAAAGAGAGAGAGAGAGAGAGAGGGAGAGGGAGAGAGAGAGGAGAGGCATTGTTATTTTTTTTAAAACTCTTCCACACACGCGTGCAAGCGACACTTACAAAGCCATAGACAACGAAAGAAGAGAATCACACACACACACACACACACACCTGTGGAGTCCACGTGTCTTTGAAAGTTGCAAGCCCGTAATACACTTTGCCATTAGGAGCTGTCTGTGAAGGTGAGCAAGAAACATAAAATACTACAAATATAGAACTCAATTAATACATTATTCGAGCATGTACAAGAACAACAAGAACCTGCACATTCATACATGCATAATATATATATATAATATATATATATATATATATGGATGGAGGAGGAAGCCTTAGATCCATAAATACATCTTTAGACTAATATGTGGAGTGCCGTGAACTATCCACACACACACAACCACACACAGACCTGTTGGATCCATGTAATGTGCTGGTGAGTGCTTTGGTGACAGAGTCATCAAACTCTTTAATATCCTTGCTCAGCTTTTGATCATTGTGTTCTCCTATCTCTGTTATCCCTAAGAATTGCCTCATGTGAGTCATATATATAGGCTTCAGTTGAAATCCTTGTGATGAGCGGACAGAGTCATAAGTATATGTATTAAATTACATACACATGCACAACACATACACAGCGGTAGTTGTCAGAATAATAAGTTTATGTATCGAATTACACTTGCACACACGCACACACACTCCTGGAGAGAGATGTGATTCTTGTGATAGTGTGACAGTTGAATAAACAAACTGAAAAGCAAAGCATGTTTGTCAAAATGATCTATAAGCAAAACGAAATGTTGAATTTATTTTAACAAACATAATTATTTAAGATTATTATTAAAGCTTACCAGCACTTTTAAGCCATTTCAGCAGCCAAACACATTGCTGCAGGGCCTCCCTCTCTAGTAAAGAAACAGCCAGCTCTTTTTCATGCCAAAGCCTTAGTCCTTTCGCCACCCTCCCAAGAACATCCAGTTTCACATCAACTGCAGTAAAGTATTTTATATGCATACACAGCATATATACATATACATAAGAATAATATCGAAGCTACCGTTTTATATGTACAATAAGCATATGTATGGTATACTATTACGTTGTCGATGTACATGCATATGAATGCGTATTGTATATACCTATCCAGTTAGGAGTAGAGTTCACGAGAAGAGCAACAAAACCGGTCACATATGCCTTCCATGTGGCTCGTCCACAACCGAGGGCAATTTTTCCCGTCCAAAGCGGAGGCCAAAAACTCCATGTGAGATCCCAATACTCGTTGTCGTCGACTTGAATGAAATAAATAACCATATAACTATTATTATAGATGGTATATATATATATAAATTTATATATTATATGTTTATACGATACACACACAGAGACACACGCACACATATATGTTACCTGTGGAAAGTTGTTGCATTCGAACTGCCCGAAATCCCCCATACAAGTGCACCAGACAAGAGAGCAAAGTGTGCTACTGCATAGCCTTCCAATAAGCTTCCTTCACTTTTCTCACTATTGCCTGCGTAAGGTTTTGTGGAAACTCACTCACATACCCATGACACACATACAAGCTGGATGCCCCTATTTTCAACACACAGACACATGCTTGGCCTTCTAATAAATTTTTTATACATACACACCTGATATATATATATGTGTGTGTGTGTGTGTGTGTCTTTGTAGTGTGTTTTGTCTAAAGATACACGTATGTACACACATTAATACACATAAAACTTATGAACAAAGAAATGGATGTATCCACTAGAAGAGAGTACCCGCTAAGAACCATGCTGGTAAAGTTTCAGAGTATAAAGCTTGAACAAGTGTCGAACCACCCGATATATGAAGCAAGCTAGCACCAAGTGTCGAAGCTTGCAGCATGCGTGAAACTGAAGTAGCACACGAGACTCTTGGGCCTGTCTTTGCTGTGTGTTCCCTCACAGAGTCTACCACCAGCACCAAAATTTCATCTGTTACAAACATTATCTCGTGCAGTGCTGGATATATTCCCAAGTATAGAATCCCTGGTGCCAGTGGATACGTCCTACAAAGCCAGCATAGTTCAGACAACCATTTATATGTACTTGATATGTATATGAATAAACTCAAATAATATCATGGTGTATATATAAGTTGAATAGTATACATGTATATATGGTACGTATGAATATTTACAAACACACGCCATAAACATACCCGCATTGCATGCCACCGTGTCCCAGTAAAGCTCCAACACCACCATGAACTTGGAGCTTTGACATTAAAGTGCTACTAGAATTAACCGTTACCGCAAAACAGCTACGCAAGAGCTGCTTTACAGCGTTCTTATCCTGCTTGAAAACTGTCGAAAACATTAGAAAAATCTTAGAAACAACTTACAGTATGTTGTATGCAGTTGAGTCCTAAATATATAATATACTTCACAAAGGTATGTGTATAATTATAAAATATAATATTACAGTTGTTATACTGAACGTCTATGCGGACACAAACAAAAGCACATTAAGTATGTGTGTATACAAATCAAATAGGGACTAATTTAATACCTGTTCGTGATGCACCAAAAACTATGAAACTGTGCCACCTTTTGACCTTTTGAGCCCAAAGAGCAGCACAAATAGGCATGCTTGGCCACGCGCTTCCTCCTGCCGTGCTTTCTAAAGCAGGTCCTGCTACACCAAGTACTAACTCGGCAGGTTTGTCTTGCTTGAACGTGATTGTGAGGCTTAAAAATGCTGCCAGTGGTAATGGGAGAGAAACTGGTGCATTGCCACCTAACGAACCTTAAAATATAACATAGCTAATAAGTTCAAGTGGGAAACACGAGAGAAGGAGTACATTCATATATATAAAACATGCATATTGTAACTATAGAAGGGCAATATAGAATCACTAGATTCAAGCATCACACACACACACACACCTGTGACAAGATTCGGAACTTGAACACCTGTTGCAGCTAGAATGTCTTTGATCTCGGCTTCGACAGCAAGAAGATTGGCTGCCGGACTAGGCCATTCATTCCCATTCATGGATGCAAACTTCCATAGTCCCCGTGTAACTTCTGCAGTCAGGTAGCTCACAATTGTAGCAATAGACGCCGGTAAAAAATCCACCAAATCTCTAAGCCCTGAAAAAGCACATGTATGTACGCTATAACATTAAATATACATATCTTCTCATTACTTTGCAGGTTTAGATACCGATATTATATATATCAACGCGTATACATGGTATATTACATCATACAATGGATTTTACACCATATATACACAAATACATCATATTACACAGCTAGATAAGAGTTCGATATTCTACCTAATCCTTATTATACACAGGTGCGTTTCGCTGTGTATAAATGTGTATTTATCTATGTACATATGTCTACACATACATACAGATATACCTGTGGTCATGTCTCGCGAGGACAACCTGCTATGGCCACAAGCAGTCAAAACGGCATCGAGGACAAAGGGGACAGCTGTCAAAATCTCCCACGCAGGAATCAACGGCCGTCCGGAGTTCTCATCCCTCTTAAACATCATATTAAGTAACCTGTCGGCAATCTGATGTACGGGATTGCCTGGAACAAGCCCAGAGAGCGTTGACGCAACGCATGCCTGGTTCTGTGTGTACCTACCCATATACACAAGGATGTATTAAATTGTGTATATACATACCCTCACACATATATATGTCTCTTCTCTCTCCCTTTCCCTTCCTCCTCCACCCTGTATGTGTGTATGTATGTGGATGTATATATAAAGCTGTCTATGCACACAACACACGCACACACACCATGCATTGAGCTTAGGAAACTGGTCAAGGTTGACGGGCTGAACCGGTTGACCGGGTTGACTCGGGTTGACCTTAGAAGCATATCCCAGGTTCCTCAGCTGGAGAATGTAGTCCAAGCTTAAGTCCCCGCCCAAAGGGGATTCGAACCCGAGAAGCCTGTGTTCGAGTGGTGGACGATGGAACTTCCAGAGACGAAGTAGAAGTAGAAATGCAACGGAGAATACCATGTGGGAGGAGACTTCCTCATTGGCTGCTGGTGCTGTTGAACCAAATAGCTCGCATATAGGGAGTAAGGCAGCAGCTAGCTCCGGAAACTGAAATGAATAGTATTAGTACTTTAGGAATATGTACAAACCGTGCGTGTCTGTGTGTCAGAGAGTTTGCAATTACAACTATATGCGCATACCATTCCATACAAAGAAAGCACATGACCTGCATCCACTTCAGTGAGAGCCATTAAGGCAGCCAGTAGCATGGAAGCATGTTGTAGCAAATTGATCTTGTTGTCAGCGGCAGCTAGAGGAGATAACAATCGAACAGCAAGCCGCACGGCATGCTCCTACACATGTTAAAACAACAGAAACTTATGATTACATATATATATATAAAGTTTTCATCAATCTAGTCATCTGGTCTCTTACTTCACTCACTTATAGATATAGCGCACACACACACACAACCTGAATAGTCCAGCCTCGGACGAGGGATGCACCACATAGAATACTGGCGGCAGCAGCTCGTTCATTTTCAACACCGTTCATAGCTATTTGATAAACCTTCTCTAATTCTGCTACACTTTGTTCAAGTATCTCAAGTTAGATACATAAAATAAGTAATCTACTATATGTATAACATTATACTATGTATATAAACACCTTGATGCGGGTGTTGAGATTAGAGCAGCATTTAATGGGCCAGATAAAGGGGCTCCTTCCATGAACGCTGTCCAAGGAGATGTTTGAGAGGCTCCTGAGAGTGGTACGGGTATAGCTACTGCATAACCAGGCCAAAGATATGCAGAAGTATCTAGCAAACCCCTCGAAATGCATATCTCCACTATCAAATGCCGCATATTTCCAACTACAAAAGGTCGTTACAAGACCGTTCCTTACATTTACACAGACATAGCACACGTGTGTGTGTACATGAACGCATTTATATTCTTAAACAGAGATTACTATATATGAAAAGCAACAATCACGGTTATTACGTATATACAGCATTCTGTATACAGATGGTCATTATACTATATACTTAGCATGCACCTATAGATGATCTTTATACATACATATCATACAGACATGTGTATATACACAGACAAACACACACACGCACACACATACACACGGACGCACGGAAGCACGAAAGCACGGAGAGGGAGAGGGAGAGGGAGAGGGAGAGAAGTACATATCATCTGGAACGCAACACACACGCACGCGCGCACAAACACTCACCTGCTTTGTTGATACCATCGGCATCACGCGTGGTTTTGATGCCGGCTTTATATGCAGAGGCCTTCAAAGCCGCCTGGTTAGCAGCAGGCACAGCAACCGGAGGGGGGCAAAGCAAGCCTTCAAACTGGCCCAGCACTTGTAAGCTTGAAATAAATGCGGCACGACATCCCCTTCTCTCCTTGTCTTCCACACGGGATATGTTGTATTGCTGTGCTGCTTCTTCTTCTTCTATTACTGCTGCAGATGCCACAGGAATGATCGCTAGCAACATGCATAGCCTCGACTCTACGTGTGGCTTCGGCCCCAATATGCTCACGTTCCTGCACAAGATACATATGGTTCAGATGTAAGTATTATTAGAGAGAGAGAGAGAGAGCGTTGTTAGCTTATGTGTGGAATTGATCATATTACAGTCAAATAATATCATAGTGTATTACCTGAAAGAAAAGCGTAACTACTTAATGGAATTCAGATACATTATTTATCACTCGCGCACGCGCGCAGACACACACACACACACACACAAGTATATTATTTCTATAAGTTATAAAAGCAAATACCTATTATAAATTTTTAATGACTTCGTATATATGGACTCATACGTATAGTGTGTTCGTATATTGTTAATGAAGCCAGCAATACATATACCACTGTGGTTATGCAATTATATAGATAGCATTGTGTCTGTTATACATATCCTTATTCAAGATAAAGAGGCATACCCTGTTGACATGCCGGAGACCAGCAGTCCAGAGTCCCAAGAACACATCATGCCATGTACCTCCTTGAACAGCGTGGAGAGACTTTATTAAATCTAAAAGGCATTAGATAACACAGTAAAGTATAAAATCGATCACAAAAACAAACATCTTTGCTTATCATAAAATAACACTATATCCATAGACGTTACTTAATGTATCATATGAAACAGAAGTATGATGTATAGTACGTCATATAATATAGTACACAATAGCCGTATGATATGGATGTGACAGATGTATGTGTGTACACCTGTAGTATTAAGTCGTTCTAATAGTGTAACATAGAATATATGATATATAATCTTTCAACGGAATGTACTTTCATACAATATATGTAACATAAAATATCATAAAATGTGTGCGTGTGTGTGTTGTGTCCGATACCTGCAAGGGACTCTGGAGTAGAAGTAGCAGGAACTCGTCTTCCTTCAAGAGCGTCCTCCATGAAAATGTCAAATGGAAGCCAAGGTGCAGCACGCCCCGTACCCCACGTATTACCAAAAGCAGACATGGAAGAATTCGTATCTAACAGCGTTTTATACACCAAACTGCTTCTTAAACCTGATTCTGAGATCATCCCTAAACACACAATCCAGGTTATTGACATATCCACACAATACTGATAAGTATATAGTTAGTATAAGTATGTAAGCAACATGGAACTGTAATACTTAAATACTATGAATTCATGTACTGCTTTCGATCACTCATTTACACGCACACACGCAAAATTAGAACCTTGTTGAATTGCTCCTGCTAGCCGAGCAAATAATTCCCCTGCTTCTTGTGGTGCTCCTAAGGTTGGGTTACGAATTATAATTTCAAGAAACTGCAGTTTCTGCACAAACAATCCCATTGCTCTGTCCTGCATTCAAAAGAACATATTACAAGAAGTTCTATACATGCGTATGCGTTCGTGCGTGTGTCACAGAGAGAGATGCAAATTAGAAATATATTGTAGTATATAGTAACAATACAAACCGTTTATGTCACAGTTGGCATATAAATAAATCCACAAGCTACATACATATGAGCATACACATGCACACTCACACGCACGGCGTACGTGCACACACACAAGATTTACAAGTTTCTACGAGCGAGTCTTAGCAAAACAGAGGTCTTCTCGCTACAGATAATATTGGTGACGAGTTCAAAAGCTTTTACGCTGTTGTTCCTGGTCTGTTCAGGCGCGTTTGAGGCCATTGACCAATCCTCTGCTGTTGCATCCACAAGCCGGCAACCTAACGAGAGTAAGAAATGTACTGCCACTGTTCCAAGTTCTTTAGGTGGTTCTCCATTCTGTGGTAGCTCCATAATCTCCAGTATACTCTTCACAAATCTGTGATAATGTATATATTAGAATATTATTACACTTATACGAAGAGTTTTAGTAAATTAGTATTGTAGAAAACTTGCCTTTCAATATTACGTCCTTTGGCATTTAAATTCAAAGTAAAAACATATGTGTTGAGAAGATTTAGAACCAGCATGTATGTCTCTGGTTGCTGTTGACGCACGGGAATCACTCTGCAAATCCAAGCACATAGGCTTACAGCATGTTAATAAATTATAGCATTTAGTGACAATACTTTGTGTGTGTGCGTGCGCGAGTGTGCGTGTGTGTGTCTCTTTGGTTCATACATAGCTGTAAAAAATTGCGTATACAATTTACATACACAGAAATAAGCACATTTCAGCACTTACTTGGCAGTTAGAAGGGAGAGCATGTGCAATGGAAAGACGAGATAGGCGGCAATGGCGTGATCAATGAAGGGTATTACATGCGGAGGAGGGACTTCGGACGCCATAGCTCTCGCCAAATCCATGGATGGAATCGTCTCGCCTGAAACAAACGATCAAGCCTCTCTCTCTTACACACACACGCACGCACCTGATTCTTGCAAGCTCGAGCACGCCGCCACTGCCCATACCAATGGCGCCTCCTGTCGCTCACCGGCCGTCCTCGCGAGCTCCGCTGCTCTCTCCGCCATAGCCAAGCTCGCATTCCTCCAAGAACCCTAATATATATACATATTAATTCTTAATCGATATTTTAAATGATGCGTATCACCATATTTTGATCGTTATATTCAATCAAATTAATATTTTATATCACAATATACTTAATCAAATTATATGGCGGTCATACAAATTTGACTTGCCTACTTTCAAGATAAGAAAATTCTAGGTTATTTGAATTATGCTTATATTGAAAATTAAATTATTATTAAATATTATAATCTTTCTTCTGAAACAAAATTATGCCCATTTAAATAATTTCATTTTAATACACACGTAATATATATATCCACGTACATCTATACGATAATAACCATAACATTTGAAACAACTCTAACATAAACACAGTACGGCTATATTATTATTATTACTTGCACATTTTTATACAATGGTTATTTATGTAGTTTGGACAGGAATTGAAGTACTATTCAACAATTAGACATGTTGAATGTAGGTGGGGGACTTGAGTACTCTCTAATGCTTAATTATATAATGGTTTGGACGTAGCAATTCATGTGGATTGGAGTACTGAGGATTAGAATACTCTTCCATTATGGTACAATGGTTGTCAGAGTTTTAACCCGAAAGAAAACACATGGCTGCCAAGTGACCATTCAGCGTCATCACCTGTGTGAGTAACGTTAAGTCTTTTAAGCTAAGATAACCCTAAGAGTCTGACTCAACCTTAAGTCCCTTAAAATGACCATCCCCTGAACCCTAAAGGATAACCCGAGTAGACTTTAGAATCATGTTTCAGTAGACCTATACAGGCTCATACCTAACCCCACAAAAGAGATGTGTCTCACACATACCCCCGTGATAGAGCCAAGGCATCGTCACATGCCCCTTGAGGAATCACCCTCATTCGGGAGTACAACTAGTTTAGGGCAACAAGGGGTACCCTAAACCACGACTAACTCCTAAGGGTTTGAGTGGCCAAGTCATATCCTAGACCTAGGGCTAATACTTAGTGAGGACATGAGTGTGCGTCGTGTTTTGTTAAGCAAACTCCCTAAAGTTAGGTTTGGTTAACCCTCAGTACATAACCTTGCGAGTGCCTCACGAAAGGGCTCCTGCTAATACGATTAGGTTGTTCGACCCCTAGATTCCAAGGAGAACACTCCCCTAGCCAAGTGTGCCAAAGCACACCTAGTTACGAGACCTAACCTCCTTTGAGCAAATGCCCAAGGCTTAACACCCTAATGCAAGCACAAGCATGTTTGTTTGTTAAAGTATCCAACCCTTTAACGACAAGCTCATGACACAACTCCAAAGGGTGTGCCTCGGGCATTGTATTGTGTGACGTCTAGCCCAATGTCACATCTCCATGTGACACTGCCTTCCACGATGTGGGTTATCATGCCATAGCCCTTAGATTCAAGAGTTGCACCAAGTGCCACAAACGTGGCTCCTAAATGCCAACTCTAGAACCCCTTAATGAACCCTCAGGAACTAGGTAACATGAACCTGTCAAACAAGATCCCAGCCCACAGTTGGACAAGGACACGGATGTGCCTTGCTTGGCCATGAGTGCTACACCTAGCTTGACGTGGAGGAGGAGGCTGGAGACAAGCCTCAACCTCTGCCTCTTGGAACGTGCATTCCGACAAGACCTCCCAGGCATGGATTCGCCAACGTTAAGGGTAAGCTACCCCGAAGGTGGGACGTACCCCTGGCATCTGGAAGTTAGGGCGGCACAACAGAGGGTTGTGCCTTGACGACACAAGCTAGAGCTTGCACCGGGAGAAGAGTAACGAGCTCAGTCATGAACCCAGGAACCCTCACTCCTATATACTACCTTATTTATGTGAAGAGCCCCCCCCCCTGTTTTCCTGTTTACATAAGTGGGCTGCACGAAATCTCATTCCCAGAGGGAATATACTTGGTGAGTTATCCATTGACCTAAACCCTAACCTGTCAAACCTAGGGGTATTTCTAAACATATCCAACATGCCGAAACTCACCAGAACTAACCATTAACCCAACCGGGACACAGAAAACCAAGGTAAGAGTTTTCTAAATAGAAGTGCTAGCTTTGCCTAGAGTTTCTTACAAATACCTAATGACACCCGGCCGACCATCACTAAATATCCAAGTGCACTAAGCGGGCTTGTTTATTCTACACCTAGGGCATATCAACATAGTTAGGTAAGTAACAATAATCAACGTCTAAAGTAAAGAGGAGTCATAGTAAAAACTATGACAATAGTGTTGACACAACAACTAGGGATGATTGGAGTATTCTTTTAACAATTAGGCATGTTAGAGGTTAGTGGGGATTGGAGTACTTCTTCATTAGGGTATACTAGTTTGGACATACCAACTCGTGGGGATTGAAATACTCTTTTAACAATTATGCATGTCGGAGGTTGGTGGGGATTTGAGTACTCTTCCAGCTCCTAATTGTATAATGGTTTGAACACAACACATGGGGATTAGAGTACTCTTCCAACAATTAAACATGTTAGAGGTTAGTGGGGATTGGAGTACTCTTTCAACAATTAGGCATGTCGGAGGTTAGTGGGGATTGGAGTACTCTTCCAACAAATAGGCATGTTGGAGGTTAGTGGGGATTGGAGTACTCTTCCATTAAGGTACAATGGTCTAGACATAGCAACTCATGGGGATTGGAGTACTCTTTCAATGTTGGAGGTTAATGTGGATTGGAATACTCTTTCAGTGCCTAATTATATAATGGTTTGGATACAACAATTCATAGGCCACTTAATTGTATAAGGGTCTGGATGCAACAATTCGTGGGGATTGGAGTACTCTTCCATTAGGTGCACAATGGTTTGAACACAACAATTCATGGGGTTTGGAGTACTCTTTCATTAAGTGCACAATGGTATGGGCGCAACAACTCCTGAAGATTGGAGCACTCTTCCAACATTTAAGTATGTTGCAGGTTGGTGGAGATTGAAGTACTCTTCTAGCAATTAGGTTGGTGGAGATTGGAGCACTCTTCTAACAATTAGGCATGCCAGAGTTTGGTGGAGATTGGAGCACTCTTCCAGCAATTAGGCATGTTGGAGGTTAATGGGGATTGGAGTACTCTTCCATTAAGGTACAATGGTCTATTGGAGTACTCTTTCAATGTTGGAGGTTGGTGTGGATTGGAATACTCTTCCAGTGCCTAATTATATAATGGTTTGAACACAACAATTCATGAGCCGCCTAATTATATAAGGGTCTGGACGCAACAACTCATGGGGATTGGAGTACTCGTCCATTAGGTGCACAATGGTTTGGACATAACAATTCATGGGGTTTGGAGTACTCTTTCATTAAGTGCACAATGGTATGGGTGCAACAGCTTCTAGAGATTGGAGCACTCTTCCAGCAATTAGGCATGTTAGAGTTTGGTGGAGATTGGAGCACTCTTCCAGCAATTAGTCATGTCAGAGGTTGGTGAAGATTGGAGTACTCTTCCAACAATTAGGCATGTCGAAGGTTGGTGGAGATTGGACCACTCTTCCCCAATTGGTTGTATGGACAAGAGTCAAACCTAGAACCTCATGGTCTTTAAGGTTCTTATCCTTAAGCCTTAAATCAATTCAAATGCTTATTTGGCCCTTATTCCATTATGGTTATATATATCCGGCATTTCAATCCATGGTGTGCAACAACTTTGGCATCAACAACGTTTGGTTAGTGTTACTACAATGGAAAGTATTAATGCAATAGATCTTCCAAGAAGTGAAGAGTCACATGAGTAAAGAAAGGTCCTTGTGTGAATGAGTTGGTCACTCCTCCATTTTTTTTCAAGAGTGGGCTTAATCAACACCATTTCATTATGTCTTTACTTTTCAAGCTCATTTGATAATGCGACATGCCGTGCTCATAACACGACACATTATGTTCTTCCCAAACTGCTTTTTAAACATTATTTGGCTTGTATGAGTTCTTAGTGATGCCTTTTGGTTTGAATGAGTTTTAACATATGGTGGATGAGATTCTTTATAAATATGTTGAAAGTGACTACTAACTTCATCGACGATGTTTTGATCCATTTGGAGGGGACATGAGAGGAACATGTTTGTGATGTATATAAATTTCCAGATTGGCTGTAGGAAGTTGGCTCAACTTCCACTTATTTTGGCTACCATATTTTCTATGAAGGTTTGCAAGTCGATCCTAATAAACTTGTTGCGGTTTTGAAGTTCCCTATGCCAAAGTGTGTAAATGATGTGCAACACTTTCTTGGTAAAGTGCAATATCTTGGCCATTTTTTTTAATAATCTTTTTAATTGTATTACACTATTCTGGGCATTGTTGAAGTTGTAAACGTCATCTCTTGTTTAATCTAAGAATTGTGAGTGGGTCATTTGTAGATCTTAAAGAGCTATTGACGACTCCTCAAGTTTTAGCATACCCTAATTACACATGTCTTTTATCTTGCATGTGGATGCTTCTAACATCGGTCTTGGGGGATGTTGATGCAAGAAAGTACAAATGTGCCTGGTCAACGTCATCCTATTGTGTTCATTGGAATGCCGACGGTTATAAGGCAGGATTTCTGTTGCCAAAGATGCAGCAGCTTACATTTTTAGTGATCAACAATAAATTTGTTTGTGCCAGTAAGCTTTAAATTAGTTTTTGTAGCAAAAACTAATCCTCTGATGTAAGGTTCCCATGCATCATTATGGCTTCTGTAAGAGGAGTGCACATTATGTGGAGTGGCTATCAACAAGTCTATTTCTTTCTTCTACATACCTCTTGGATCGTGTCTTTAATTTTAGGCCAAGATAAAATTGATGACCTTCATCATTGGAGGGCCAGGGATTCTTGAAGAGACATGGTTGTGTATGAACTACCATCAACAATTTCTAAAATATGGGAAGGAAGCAAGTAAAGGGAGTATTAAGATTTCTTTGATCTTAACCAAGTTGTTAAATGTAGTAGCTATGAAGAGTTCATTCAACAATGGCATGCAAAGAATGTCAACGTGCAATGAGGGCAGTCGATTGTGTACATTTTATGGGCATCAACTTCCACACCATTCATACAACTATTCTAGGCTTGTGAAGGTTGTACAAGGAGACCCAAGGAACTTGGCTTTGCAAATTCATTGGGATGGTTTCCACTCTACAAGAATCAAATTGAATGCGAAAGTCTTGAATTCAAGTTCGAATGGGACAACATCATCAACAATGGCACTCCCTATAATGTATATCTCAACATCACAAGTGGAGGCTAGGACAAATAGCTTGGATCCCTTCTTAGATATTTTAATTGTTGAACTAGTTAAGGTTTTTGTGGATGGAGTTAAAGTGGATTATGCAATAAAATGCATAGGTCTTCCAAAGAAATTCTGATTGATATTGTTATTGTTAGTTGTTGTTACAGATCATCTTGCACAATGTGAGTTTTTAAACCTATCAAGTGGTAAGCCAATTGCAGCCAATTGCAAAATTTATAATTGCTCACAATAACTTTTTGTGCTTTGGCAAGTGGAAGAATTGTTGTAGAAAATGCTTAACCCCAATGACTAAAGATGGAACTCAGTGGAAGCATGACAAATCTTAAAAATTCAATGGAGCCAGCACTTAAACAAAGTCTAGAAGATATACAAATGCATGTTGTAACTAAAGTAGGCATGATACGTGAAAATGGGAATATAAAATAAATTATAATTAATATTTAAGTTTTAATTATTAATTAATCATTTAATTAATATATAATTAAGCCTTAAATATTAATTAATTAATTAATTAATCCTTCAATAACCTTACTTAGTAAGGAATATTCCTAAAATATCTTAGAATATTCATATTATTTCTAAAAATAGTTTACATTAATGAAGAAATACTATCAAACATAATTACAAATGAAATCATTTTCTTATCAACATGTTAATTTTTTTATAAATACTTTCTTCTATCATACAAAGAAATCTTCTTATTTTGTCTAAATCATCACTCTCCGGATTAATCAAATCATTTTGGTCAATATTTGATGTTGTTGCCACCACTTAACACTCTCACGAATGCAATTGGGAGTTGCCATCCTTGTTAATACATAAGATGTGATAAGAGAAGGTCTGCATAAAGGCTCATCTAAAAACTGACGTTCCTTAAGAATAATATTATAAAGCGCCTGGTTGCTATCCTTCATTTTATAAAATTCAATATCACGAGAAAGAAAAGCTTTAGGAATGTATGATACGGTGGATACTGCTCACAAAAATTTTCGAGATTCTTCTTTCTGAGGCACGTATCCAAGTAGTTCACTAGCTCATCCATGATATCGATATCAGAATATGGATCGAAAGTGATTGGATGAATACAAGCAATGTTTTGGTTGAGCATAGCCTTTGAGGAGAGGTCGTCTACTACTAACATCTGTGCGTTCTTCATTATCCTTAAGCGACTGATCTCCCCATGAGTCCCAATTATTCTTTCATTCTTGAAGAAGTATGGCTTGCTTTCCTTTCTTATATTGTGAAATTCGAGAGGTTTATAACATATTCGCTGGTCAAAAATCCAATCTTTACGAATCACCTCTTCTGCAACACTACAATGTTTCTTAAGTAAATTCAACAGCGGTGTTAAGTTATGAATCTGCATGCATGACCAAATCCCCACAAGCGCACCCATCTCCTTAAGCTTTTGAAAGAGACGATCCAACCCTGGACGAAAAATAATATCATATCGAAATTTACCATGACAAGGAATGAAATCTCCTTGTTTGATTTCTTTTTTCTATCCTCGGGCCTTTGTCGATGAAGCAGAACACCATTGACATCCAACAACACAATATGGCCATGAGTAACATGAGATAGCGTTGCCTCTTGAATACTTTGCAAATCACTTGTTTGCTCCCTTTCACATTTATCCGTTGCCACTATCTCGTTGCCTATCCCTTCATCATTTAATTGTACATCATCCTTACAAGATTCAGATATTGCATGCGCTGAAGAAATTGATTTCGGAATTGAAGCCAATAAAAATGATGATGAAGTGGCCCCCATGGTAACGATGTTTTGAGCTGCATTATTATCCATTTCCTGCATGAACTCTGTCATTCTGACATGTGGCACAAGAAATTGTCGCCAAACCCCTCTCTTACCTCATGCAATGCTGAAAATCCATGTTCTCAATTATTTCATTACATCTGCAAAATGATAATTAGCTGACCTTAAAATTATCAAGGTATATTATTTACCTTGTTAATGTGTGACCCATGTTTGAACTAAAAGCTTCATTAATCCTTGAGAATTTATTTTCTGTACAAATATAAAAGAAATATACAAAAATGCCTTATGTTACACTCATTTACAACTATTTCACTCTATCAATTCATTATCAATTCTTCTTCGCTATTACCTTCTGAGTGAGGCGAAGAAGGTCTAAGCCGCTTGTGAGATGGTTCAAGATCTTCTGCATCTTCTATTGATGTTTCCATGGGTCCTGGAGTGTGCGAATGTTCTGTACTCCTCGAGATAACTTCCGGTCTAATATCTGATTGAAGTTCGTTCTCAGACTCCGAGATTGAACCAGATTCACCTTCAGAGCTATCGCACTTATCTGGAGGGAACTTTCTCAAATACTTTATGGATTCGTTGGGGTACTCAGTTGAGACCCAATCTATCCACTTGTTCAGGTCCTCAACCATGGTCTTATCCTTTTCAACGGCAAACACACATGTATGCCGAAGGTAACACTCCTTCAAGACGGACCCCCTAGTGCAGTAGTCAAAAACCCACGCATCACTGTGAGGACCCCTGATCAAGTTGACGATGCTCCGTGCCGCTTGACTTGTAATGTTTGGATAACGTACATTGCCGAATACGTCACTCACCTATCGGTGTATCGGATGGAGGTTCAGGGCCGTTGGAGTGCAAACAGATGCCTGGCCAGTCATTTGGAAGCTTGAAATTGTTTGGCGCATTCCTAACAACCAAGTGAACAACGTATCAATGCACTTGGGATTAGCATCGTTCATATAAAATCCTGTCCAACGATGTCTATTCTTCTTGGCGAAGGCGAAGGCAAAAGTATCGGTGACATGAGCAAGAATCAAGAAATAAATACCTGAAAAAGTAGGTATCAGTGAAGAGCGCAAGCATGAATTCAATAATAAATACCTTCTATGTATATGCTTGCACGGCTAAGTTTCTCCACCAGATCCTCTAGTGCCCTATCTGTCGAAAGATTTTTTGACACCCGCCGATCCATCACGAACAATTGAAACGGTTTCCTACAAGCAGTGATGTTACCCCATAAAGTCTCCGAATCTAACAACAAACATCTGTAGGGCTTGTCGTGATTCGTAGCATCCTCCTTTATAAGGTTCAATTCGGTTCTCCGCTGCTGAAGGACTGCCATAAGAGAAGGCGTCATCCCAATGTTCTCCTTTTTGGCGTTGGCGTGCAATAGATTCTTGCCAGATCTTCCGATTGGTTCACCCATTCGACAAGCATATCATCGTTCGTCACATGCAAATATTTGCTGACCTCTTCATATGTTGAAGTCGAGGTCCAACCCAGTTTGTGGCAGTGTATTCCCAACCACTCCTTGAAATGCCTGACCGTCTTCAACTCCATTGCCTTGAGATGAAAAGGAGAGGTTGGGCTGCTGTTATTAATTTGTAGTTTGCCATCGATCACCAAATCAGCCAAGACTTCCATCTCCTCCATCGTTGTTCCATTTAAAGGCTTCAACCATGTGAGCTTGAAATCGTTGTCTACATCCTTTGTAGATTGAACAGACTTAGCCTTCGGCGTCTTACTGGGTTTCTTTGCAGACTTTTCTGAGGGCTCCCCTTCACTTGTCTGCTTCTTCTTCAGTGTTCCTTTTGAAAAGGATTCCATAATCCCCAACCATTTGGCAAAGATCCTATCTTCGGGGCAAGAAATCAACATCATCAGAAAGGATGTTTCCTTCCCG
Source organism: Selaginella tamariscina (assembly GCA_003024785.1). Lineage (NCBI taxonomy): Eukaryota > Viridiplantae > Streptophyta > Lycopodiopsida > Selaginellales > Selaginellaceae > Selaginella > Selaginella tamariscina. The sequence continues at coordinate 47,519 of PUQB01000124.1, forward strand.
CCCACCTGGGCAAAATCAACTGCTGCAATTTCTTCAACTCTCTGAGGAAAAAGACAGATTAATATACCGGCGAGATAAATCCCGCCCAAACAATTTGCTTACCCGGTATTCCGCAGATTGTGTATTCCCTGCGGTAGCTCTTTGTGGTCGCTGAAGAGATTCCCACACGGCTCGCGTGTGTTTAAACTTCTCCCATATTTTGCTGTTGTAGTGGTTGGTGTCGGCAGCGTCCCATTCCGCCGATAACTTATGGTACTGCTCGATTGTGAGATTCGGCTTAGCTAAAAACGCCGATCTTTTTGTCAGCTTCTCACGGGTATGCTCGGAAAGTTTTGTTGCCATCGTTCCTTTGTTGTGTTCATCGAGAAGTCGTTGGGCTGCCGTTATTGTGTGCTGGCCACTAATGATGTAGTACTTGATAGATTTTTATTCTCCGTCTGAATCTTCATGAGTTGTTCTGGTGTTGTGATCCAGACTTTGTCAGCGCCCTTCCTTCTTTCATAGTATGGACACAAAACAGCATTATGTGGAACGGTATAAGAATTGTCGTCCTTCATCTTCTCCATGAGCTCAGCTACACGTTCCTGGTTGAGTGGCCTGTAATTGAAGTTTGGGTTGACGCTGCAATATTTAACCCTACAAGGATAAATCTTATCATCCAACATCATTTCCTTGTGACTTATTGCAGCATGAGATGCCACAGGTGCAGCTGACAAAACGATTGATGATTTTCTTTTGCGATCCGAATCAACATGTGTGATCCCCGACTGCAGCTGTTCTAGTGTTCTCGGCACACTCTTCCAGCTCCCGAAGCTTCCTAAGCAAATTGAACGTGATCTGTAGAGAACCTGAGACCGAGCCACCCTCTCAATCTCCTTATGATGTCGCTGTGTTCTTCTTCAATGTGAAGAGGGAAGATTGCTCCACTTGCTGATTTTCTGTATTGTGAAGCAATATCTCCTGACAATACACCTACTCGATGAGTCTGAAGATTTCGAAGTAGACATCCAGATGGATCCCCTCCATAGATGGGCTTTCGTTGAGTTGAAGAAGAACTCCAAGGTCAACATCATTAGTGAACACGTGAACGTCATTATCCACAAGTCGACAAAACCACCCGAAATTAATGTTGTAACTGACGACCTCTGGATCCGAGAACGTGACATTGGATGGAACAAGGCATATGTCGAGCATCGTCCAATCTGGGTTCGCAGCCTGCTTTCGGGTGCTTGACTAGCGAATCTACTTTCCATTGTTTTGCTTGTCCATGAGATGTGACAGAGGTTAATTTGACAGCAACCATGGTTGCTCCAATGCGCTTCCCATTTATCTTAAAATATGGCCAAGTTGATTCCAGAATCCCCCTGCCCATCCTCTCCTGCTCTTGTCTTTAATGTCACCTCAATTCCACATCTGAATACAAAAATGATTAGTTCAAGTATCCGAGTATAACAGATTTTATTTTAATTCTTACCCAGAATTTGACGACGACTCCATACTAATGACTCGATCTCCTTGTTTGATCAAATCGTCCTTCTGCAAAATAATACACTATAATAAATCATATAAAAACGCACACACACTTGTATAAACCCGAATATACAAAAATAATACACAGAGAGAAGTAGACGTAATTAACTGTCCGAAGCTCACATTTGTGTTAGTGCAAAAGAAAGATAACATTTCGTTTTAGAACCACCACAAATGTGAGCTCTGGACAGTTTTACATAGATTCCTAGCTTTTACTCGAAATATTATGATAAGATGATAAAAGTAAATAAAATGAGATATGCAACTTATATATACTAATACACATATATATTCACATGGAAGGTGCGGCGGGATTAATCTCGCCACCCCTTCAATGCCTCCTGAAAGAGTGGGCGGGATTAATCTCGCCACCTTTCTGGAGGCCTTGAACGGGAGTGCGGAATTAATCTTGCCACCCTTCTCGGTCTCAGAGAGAACTGGGCAGGATTTATTTCTCACACCCCTTCAGTGACTCCAGAAAGGAGGCGGGATTAATCTCGCCCACCATGTAAGGGATGGTTAAATGAATTTCCCCACCCTTCCCAATTCTCTCCATTGGTATGTTGTAAACCTTCTACGTCTCAGACAGAAACGTTTGGGATTGGTCCGACTCACCAATGGAGAAAAAAGGAAGGGTGGCGGGATTCATTCCTCCAACAGGCATTGAAGACTCGGCGGGATTAATCCCGCCGCCCAGGGCCTTCACTCGGTCCCTATGCGGCGGGATTAATCCCGCCGGACGCCAATTCCCTGCGCGGAATCGGGCGGGATTAATCCCGCCTAGGCACTTCAGGCAGGCCAATGGCGGCGGGATAAATCCCGCCCGATTCCGCGCAGGGCATTGGCGTCCGGCGGGATTAATCCCGCCTCCCAGGCCCTTCACTCGGGCCTTAGTCGGCGGGATTAATCCCGCCGAACGCCAATGCCCTGTGCGAAATCTTGCGGGATTAATCCCGCCGCCTAGGCCCTTCAGGCAGGCCAATGGCGGCGGGATAAATCCCGCCCGATTCCGCAGGGCATGCGTACGCGGCGGGATTAATCCCGCCGCCCAGGCCCTTCACTCGGCCGTAGGCGGCGGGATTAATCCCGCTGGAACGCCACCTTTCTCGTTCTCAGAGAGAATTGGGCAGGATTTATTTCTCACACCCCTTCAGGGGCTCCGAAAAGGCGGCGGGATTAATCCCGCCCACCATGTAAGGGATGGTGAAATTAATCCCACCACCCTTCTCAGTTCCCTCCATTGGTATTTTGTAAACCTTCTCCGTCTCAGACAGAGTTAGTCGGGATTGATTCAACATACCAATGGAGGAAAAAAAGAAGGGTGGCGGGATTAATCCCGCCACCGGGCAATGAAGGTTCGGAAGATTAATCCCGCCGCCCTCTCGTAAATCATGCGCTCACACATATATATTGGCTGCGGCATTTTGAACAGGGATGGGTGGGGCGGGATTAATCCCTGCTTATATCCTGCGGAAGTGCCTGAGCGGCAGGATTAATCCCGCCGCCCCGCGAAGGGCATGAGCGTGGGGCGGGATTAATTCGCCGTTCATGTCCTGCGTGAATTCCCTGGGCGGCGGGATTAATCCCTGCCTTACGCGCAGGACATGTCATGCAGGCTCTTCCGTTAGCCTCATGAGCGGCGATCTATCCCCGCCCATCCCCTGTAAATGCCCTGCGCGGAATCCGCCGGGATTAATCCCGCCCATTAGGCCTTCACACAGGCCATTGCCGGCGAGATAAATCCGCCGCATTCGCGCAGGGCATGGGTGGGCGGCGGGATTAATCCCGCCGCCATGGCCCAACCTATAATGCGGGATTAATCCTGCCGCTCGAGGGGCTTAGCGTGTGTGCGAGAGATAAAATTAATAAATAAAAAAATTACACATATAAAAACACACACATATATATGTGTGTGTGTGTGTATATATATATATATATATATATATATGTATGTATGTATGTATAGGAGTGTACGTGTGTGTGCAAGAGATAGATAAATAAATAAAATTATACAGTACTGGTACACATATATGTGTGTACATAGGTATATATATGTGTGTATATGTATATCGTGTGTATGCATGTGAGCGAAACAAATAAAATCATACAGATAAACAACACACACACACACATATATATACACAGGAGTGTGCGTGTGTGTGCGAAAGATAAAACTAATAAATAAATAAAATTATACAGATAAACACACACATATATATGTGTGTATATAGATATATAACCCATAGAGAAAGAGAGAGAGTCTGAATATATAAGCATATAATAAACTAGTGTTGTATACTATTTGTTAATATGCATTGATTATATATATATATATATGTAAAGCAGTGTGCGTGCATGTGGGAGAATAGATCAATAAAAAAAATTATATAGATACTGGTACACATAATATATGTATGTATATATGTTATAGGTATATATATGTGTATATGTATATTGTGTGTATGCGTGTGTGAGCGAAACAAATAAAATCATACAGATAAACAAACACACACACACACATATATATACACAGGAGTGTGCGTGTGTGTGCGAGAGATAAAACTAATAAATAAATAAAATTATACAGATAAACACACACATATATATATGTGTGTATATAGATATATAACCCATATGAATATATAAGCATATATATAAAACTAGTGTTGTATACTATTTGTTAATATGCATTATATATATATATGTGTGTGTGTGTGTGTGTGTGGTTGTGTGTGTGGTGTGTAAAGCAGTGTGCGTGTGTGTGGGAGAGATAGATCAATAAATTTTTTTATATACTGGTACACATAAATATGTATGTATAATGATATAGGTATATATATATGTGTATATGTATATCGTGTGTATGCGTGTGTGAGCGAAACAAATAAAATCATACAGATAAACAAACACACACCACACACACATATATATACACAGGAGTGTGCGTGTGTGTGCGAGAGATAGATCAATAAATAAAATTATACGCACACTCCTATACATATATACATACATAATACACACACACACACACACACACACAGATCCACCTGTGTGCACAGCCATCGCCGCCGATTTCACAGCCGCCGCCTCTTGAAACCCTAAGAATATACCTAAACCCTAAAGGAATTAATATATATATTAACCCTAATAGAATATTCCTTCTGAGAATATATTTAAACCCTAAAAAGAATAAAATATAGATTCGCCCTAAACGAATATCTTTCATTATATTATTAGCGCGTGCGTGTGCGTGGGTGTATCACATACACCCCAAAAATATAAATCATGCAGGATTTAACATGTATGTGTCCATGAGAGTGTTAAAGTTTCATGTGTATCAATACATACATACACATTGCATATATTAATACACATAATATACATACACACGTGTATACACACAGACATACATACATATTACATGGGTTTAGGGTTTAGGGTTTAGGGTTTTGGATTTAGGATGGATCATGCATGGTGTGTATGTATGAGAGAAGAGAGTGTTGAAAAATTATTTTTGTACACATTGCATATATTAGTACACATATATACTTACACATATTATACACAAATACATACATAGTATATGAGAGAAGAGAGACAGTACATATTATGGATCATGCATGGTGTGATATTACACACAGACATACATACATATTAGTACATAATATTAGAGAGACCGAGTACATATTATAGATCATGCATGGTGTGTATGTTTGAGAGAAGAGAGACAGTACATATTAACATGGATCATGCATGGTGTGTATGTATGAGAGAAGAGAGAAAGTACACATATATACATACAGAGTACACATATATACATACACACGTGTATACACACAACATACATACATATTCATGAGTAAATTCATTGTGTTACATATTAGGGTTTAGGGTTTAGGGTTTAGGATGGATCATGCATGGTGTGAAGAGAGAGTGTTGAAAAATTATTTTTGTACACACATGTATACACAGGGTTTAGGGTTTAGGGTAGGGTTTACTCCCAACAAGCTTAATATAAATATTACACATATAAATTCAATGTGTTACATACACACAATTGAGTACATATATCATACATGCGTTAAACATGATTTTCAATAAAGAAGCAACATATTTCTTCAGTTTGGTTTTAAGGTTGTGCATGTGTGTGCATATGTGTTTTTTGTAAGTTCTTGTAATGCGTGTGTAAATTTATGATTGTGTTTATATATGTGTGCAAAACAAACATCGAATAATTAAGAAAATAATATTAATAAACACACTATGAACATATTTAATTATAATAATATATATGATTTATCTAATATATAGCCATATATAGTTTTTAATATATATTAATTTAATATTGATAAAAAGGTTTAACATTGAAATATTCTTGAAATAATAAGAAATTAATTGAGAAAATCCCATTAATATATACAAATGTAAATTAGTACTCAAATAATAACTAAATTAATTATCATAATCATGTTTAATATTGGAATATTCTTGGAATAATAAGAAAATAATAAAGAATATCCCATTAATATAAAGAGATTAATTACTCAAGTAATTAAGGAAATGATATTAATATACACACTATGAACATATTTTAAATTACATAATAATACATCATTTTATCTAATATATAGTCATATATAGTCTTAATAATATATATTAATTTAATATTGATAATAAGGTTTAACACATGAATATTCTTGAAATAATAACAAATTAATTGAGAAAATCCCATTAATATATACAAAGTAGAATATTACTGCAATAATTAAGAACAAGCTAATTTAATTATGATAATCAGGTTTAATATTAGAATATTCTTCAAATATTAATAAAATAATAAGAATATCCCATTGATACTAGGAAATGAAAACTAAATACTCGAGTAATTAAGAAAATAATAAAATAAACAGACTATGAATATATTTTAAATGAATACATTAATATATCAATTTATTATTGTATAAGTATATATTTATATATATATATATAAAATATACTTGAATACTAAGAATGTAGAATATAGTCTAAAATTTCGTAATATTAAACAGCTTGAATCACTTGAATAACATTAAATGCAATTTTAAAATACTCATAGAACTGGAGAGTATATATGTCAGAGTGTCGGATATTTGTGTCAACTCATCTTTTATTTTTCTGTTCTTTTTAAAAATTTGAATTTCTGAATATGTATTGTCGGTCTGACATGTAAATTTGAAAATGCATTTAATTTCCCACTCAAATTCAGATCTGGTTCTTTCTCCGGCAAGGGTTTCTTCATTTCTGTATTTTTCACTCTTTAGATTTCTTTTCTTCAGTGATCATCTCAGGAGCGAGATTAAATTGGGTGCTTCTTTTATAGGAAAGCACGGCACCTTCAGTGCTATTTACAAGTAAGTATTATAAACAAATTTAAAAATACTTATAAAGATTCACTCTCTTACATTCTCTCTTAAAATTACAATTTAGGGGTTTAGGAATGCATTATGATATAATATATTCCGTTAGGGATTTATCCCGTTTAAAATATCCTTTTAACTTAATATTCTAGGTTAACCGAGGCGGCGGGATTAATCCGGCCATTTCTTTTCGCCTCTTCGAAGAGGTGGCGGATTAATCCCGCCACCATCTCTCGGGCAATGCTTCTCCGCACTGAAAAGAGTGGCGGGATTAATCCCGCCGATAACCTTCTCAACTGATGAAGAGTTACCAGAATTTATTAAAAGAGTTGTCGGCGGGATTAATCCCGCCAACCATTTTAGGAGGCAGGGAAGGGGTGGCGGGATTAATCTCGCCACCACTTCCCTGTTTTAAGGATTTGGGGACAGGATTTATCCCGAGATCTCTTTGAAATCAATAGTTTTGGAGAGAGTTATGTGCGGGTTTAATCCCGCCACCCATTTCCCCGTCGTAAGAATTGTGGGCGGGATTAATCCCGCCGACTCTCTCCGAAGGGGTTGAGTCGGCGGCGGGATTAATCCCGCCGACCGTTCCTCGTCGGAGGGATTCGTGGGCGGGATTAATCCCGCCCATCAGTTGTATTAATCAAACATGAGATATTATCTCTAAACATAATTATGTATTATTGCATATGCATATTATTAAGTAACCGTAATTCAGATTTCTTAAAATATTGCATAAACAGATATCATAAATAATACAATTATTTATGTGCAGGACAATATGTTTAATACTGGAGATAAAGTATGTCTTCTTCGGAACAACGAGATAGTTGGCACTGGAACTGTGGAAGTTCGAGATAATAATGCATCATGTCACAATATTGCCCAAGGATCTTGTGTGTACGTATGGGTGAACACCATTTACAAGCATGTTGAGGTTCTGGGAATGGAATTTGAGGAGGGTTCTCCTGTATTGTGGAATTTGGATGAAGTCAAGGCTGACACAGAATATGCAGAGTCACAAACAAATAGTAGCACGAGTTTACCAGATGATGGCTTGCCTGCTGTGATGGATGAGGTGATTCTCTTTCTTCGTGAGATTGAAGTCGGAAGAGGCATCATCACAGCTATAAATCCAATGGAAGCAGTGTCAGAAGAGAAACTAGGGTCCGACTTCGTGGGTGTAGTTGTGACAGAGGTTTCACCTAATGGCACATTGTATCCTGGATCCCTCGTGAGGTGGCGAACATCTGAATTAAGACGGCAAGATGGTTCAACATATTCTGGTTGGATTTCAATAATAACAACCCGGAAGAACAACTCATATTTGAAGAGGTTCCTTGCATTGGTCCTATTGTAAGAAAAAGGCGATTCATGGGTTGTAGATCTTCCCCTGCAAGTTTCAGCAAGAGGGTAAAGATGGATCCTACATCTTCCGAAAGTGTTACGAGCATTTCCACGATTGACTGTTGCAAGAAGAAGTGTTGTCAGATGGCAGACCGGAATGAAATTACCCAATGTAGACATGTCTTTCGTATGCTCACCCAAAAGCAAAGGCATGAGTTTGTATATGCTGCACTAACTGGGTGTATTGATGGAATGGCCTCGGACACAGGTTATCAGAGTACATCCATGGTATTTAATAAGGTGGCCATCTGCTTCAAAGCTTGGTACAGTATATACGGGATCCCAAAGACCACGTTCTACCGTCGGAGGGATGAGTGGCTAGATGGAGCGCGAACCTCAGTTCATGGGAACACTCGCTTGGTCAAAACCCGCTCTCACATCATGGCAGCCATAGAGATACTCAAGGCTTTTGTGGAAGCAAATGCAGACAGGATGCCTCACAAATGCCGAACCACAAATGCAGGGGTCAGGGAAAATCTCAAGGTTTTGCCTTCAATCTACACTCAATTGAAGCTGTGTGAACATGTGAACAAGTGCCTCAGTTTGATGGGGCTCCAAGCAATCTGCACTGGTACCTTCAACAACATATGGAATACTCATTTTAAGGATGTGGAGATTGCAAAACACTCTAGCTTTTCCAAGTGTGACACTTGTACATCATTGAAGGCTGCAGAGGCTTGTGCAAAAACCTTGGTGGAGATCACTGCCATTCAAAAGAAGATGGAGGCCCACATGATTGCACAACAAACTTGCCGGTCTCAGTACTATGCACACCGCATGCTTTCTGTGTCACGCCCATCAGAGTACCTGTGCTTGATCCATGACAAGATGGATCATTCAAAGACCAGCATTCCAAAGCTCTTTGCAACACCAAAGTGCCTTGGAAATGTCATGAAACTTCCGATTTCATTGACAGGTGTGCTAACACATGGACACGGTTGTGAGTCATATGGACACTTTTCACTTCCACATTGGTCTAGCGACTCCAATTTCACTATTGGGTCGTTAGCCATGTGTTTCAGAAACCTTGAAGCCCACTCACAGACAAGTCCTATCAGTGATCTCAAAGTGAAGAAACAACACCTTCAACCTTTACATAATGCTCTCATGAACACGTCTGCACTTGAGGCTACTTGGGAATATGAGAGGCATTGTCAACAGCCTGCACAGAAAATAGATGGCCCTGTTGAGAGTTCTGGTTCAGTGGAGGGATCTAGCTCAAATAGTGTACATGTGTCCTCAACATCAAATAAGCTTCCTCGTCATTTGCTTTTACAGATGGATAATTGTGCAGGCGAGAACAAAAATAGGTAAATCATTTTACTTAAGGGTTTCTCAAGCTCATACTTACTTTTATTTTCTAGATATGTGCTAGCATACTTGTCAATGCTTGTTGCCAAAGGTGTGTTTGAAACAATCACGCTCAGTTTCCTTATGGTTGGTCACACTCATGAAGATATTGATGCGTTCTTCAGCAAGGTCTCCAACTCTACAAAAAGGACAAGTGCACTTACCTTACCGCATATGATGAATCTTTTTGAAAATTGCATCTCCAAAAAAAGTTGTGCTTTGCTTGTGACTGAGGTGCCAGACTTCAAAAAATTTCTCAAGGAGTATATAAAAGAAGGGAGTGATTCTTTAGTTGGTCACCTTGTGCCGCTACAATTCTTTTTCTCCATACGAGATGGTATACCTATTATGCAGTACAAGTTACGGCCATCAGAGCAGGAGTGGTTACCGAAAGAGGGCTTAATGCTCTTCAAAAGTGGAGAGGATGGAAAGCCACTTCTCCCAGAAGGACAACCAGACCCTATTCCATTGAGTGCCCAGCTCAAGGAACAAGAGGTTATTATTGATGGCATCAAAAAATATGTGGCATGGGTTCAAAAATCGATGCCAAAGAATTCTGATAAGGCAACTGGTTACTCAGAACTATATAAGCATGTGGTCGACTATTGGGAGACTGTTGTTCGAGAGTTGGAAGGGCCTACTGTCACAAGTACAGAATTGCAACACCCTTTCTGGCCTAAAACAAGGTGGCGAGAGGAGATTGAAATGACATCACTGAGCATAGACGACATAGAAGCCAGTAGTGATGTGGAAGTGCAAACCCCACACTTTGTTGGACAAAGGAACCAAAAACCTAAAGCATTGATCTTCAAAAACTAATGATGGTTCTCATTACTCCAGATGCGTCATATAATCAGCCTATTTGGATGGGTCAAATTATCGACACACCTGAAGTAATCACAAAAAATAGTATTGTTAAGGTTGCATGGTTCAAACCACAAAAAAGGCGACACGAGAAGGAGAGCGAAAGATATAATGGATGCCTAGAGAAAACATGGTCTCCCAATCAAAAAGACCCAGCATGTTTTATAAATGTTAAATCCATTCGATATGGGTGGATGTCAAGAAGCGTTGATAAAGTCACGATTAACAAAACTGCAAGGGAATGTATGTTTTCTGAAGCTTAAAGCAATTACAAAATTATAAAATATCATATATTTAATATTCATAATTATTATAAACTCTTTAATAATAGTACCAAATTGTATACTTAACTATATAAATTTAAAAAATGATATGGAAGATTGACTATATTATTATAGGATTTTATATATATATTATTACTACTACAAATTTTTAATTAATAATGTTATATTTAAATATTAATATTTTAATAACAACATCAATATTTATATAATGTACCTCTTATGCTCTTCCTTAATTGTTATATTAGGCAATATATTATATAATTAATACCTTCTACTTTTATAATGTTATTAATTTTTGTTCAATGAATGCTATAATTTATTAAAGGGTAGAATACAAAATAGAATATTCTAAAGAATATTCTATTTTCAAACATATATTCTAAAGAATATTCCATATTAGAAAATGCTAATTAAATAGCTAAAATTGCTAATTATTAGAAATGGGACTATAGCCATGCCCATTTTAGTTACAACTTGCATACAACCTACAATGTTTTGAACTAAAGGCATCAAGAAATGCATCTCAAAAATGAATTGCAAAGGACACAAGAGTACGAGGACAAAGTTGCTTGCATTGTCTCCATGAAGTTTATGGGTAAGGCCTTTTGAAGTGCAAGGACATTGTGGTTATTGATAATGCTTTTATAGGTTGAACCTATTGCAAGTATCAACATATGATATTATGCATTTATGGTGCTTAAATTGTCTAATGAACACACATTTCAATCAATCCAAGAAGTAGGGAGGCAGATACAACAATGTTGTGAATGGACACTATCCTAAAACTTGCATGAAAAAGGGGCGTTGTTCTGACCATCCATTCACAAGTTGGGTTTTTGGCAAGCACAAGAACATTGACATTTCACACAAAAGAAGCTTTTCGAATTTGCAAATTCTAAACAAAGGTAATGAGGATATTGTTTGACTAGAGTAGAAGAAGTGGCTAGAGTGTAAAGACATTGGATATTTTGCGTGAGCTCTGTAACACTATTGAAGTGTCTTGATACAAAAGATTTGGAGCACATCAGTTGACACTTTGCATGCGTTTGGAAGAGGTCATATTTGTGATGACATTATTTAGTTTGGTTCTTTTGTGAATACTTGGTGTTCTGGCTATAAGTCAGATTTCAAAGGATTCAATGCAATTAATACCAACAATTTTAAAATGGAGATGACATTCACAAAAACACATCTCATGTATGCTGCTGGTTTAGGGTTTATTAAATTTGACTTTTATTTAACCTTGCACAATTGTTGGTATTTCTTTACAACAATACAAGATGAGATGACGCCTAGAAAGGTTGAAACTAATTTTGAATAGTAATTTTATAAAACCAAGTTCTTCTAAAAATTCACAATAGGTTCTAATTAGAGATATCATTTCTTGTTATCGATTCAAAGGTGATAGTAGTGGAGCTATGGAGGACATGTTTTTCTATGGGAACTTTGGTTGTTGGGGACTCCGCAAGCCAAGTGTGGTGGTTCTATGAAGTTTCGGTGGTCACTAGGATGCTATGATAGCATCTAGTCTTGGGGTCCGCCTCAGTGAGTCGAACTTATCTTGGGAACACTAGAAGGTGTGACATGGCCTCTACCCGAGGGTTCGTGTACAAGTGAGGAGGAGTTCTTCTAGGCGGGGTGTTTCCCCCCCTCTAACTATATGTCGTTGGACTAGGATCAGGGTAAGAGGAGAATAACCGGAGAAGGTGGTGGACAGAAGGAGTAAATATGCATATATTGCCTAACCGAATACAAAGCTGTCCATAGAAGGTGGAGCAAGATAAAAGAAGAAGACGGACTAGAAGGACCTTGACCCACTACAAGCCCTCTTGCTTATATAGTGGGTCGGCTGGTGCTAGACCCTAGGTACATGTGGCACGCTCCCATTGGTCTGTCGCCTGTGCCAGCGTCCTGCCTGTAACATTTATGCACCTCCCTCACGCATGTTGTCCCAAGTACCATGTACCACGGACGATCAGATCTACGCTTGGGTTAAGCGCTGCCTGACAACTGTCGTTGTCAGTCTACCTACTGTACCCTCACCACTCATCCACTCCATCCTGCCGCTTGTTTGCGCCAGCTGGTGATTTGACGGTGGTCAAACCACCATCAACCAGATGCCCAAACTTATTCGTTGGCACGTTTACGAGCCCTTACCATACCCTCAGCCATCAATCCCATAGTGCTGGAGGTATATGGTGATCTTGCTCTCTGTTGTGGTCGGCTTTAGATTTAGGGTAGCAATGGCTGCGTCTTGTAGCGCAGTCACCCTTCGCAACCTTGCTTTGAACCCTGCCTATTGCTCCTGGATCTGCTTAAGTTGGACCTCTAGCTCTTGAGTCCACTTTCGCGAGTGTTGCAACTCATGTTCCCTTACTGCGAGGAGTTGAGCATCTATAGTTGGGTGTGCACCTCTAACTGAGTCCTGTGGGGCCTTGACCAGCCAGCATTCCTCGGGTGGCTGGAACGAAACTAGGGCCCATTGTGCTTTTGGCATGGGCTTCGCTAAAGAGGATGTGGGGGCAGCTTCGACTTCTATGACCGGTGGACCGGTGCAGTTCTTCCTTGGCCACTGCCAGCTCCTGGTGGACCTTCGTGAGCTTTGCCTCTCGTCGCTCGAGTTCAGTGCCAAGCTTAAAGACTTGCCTCTCCTCTCCGTTGTGGCTTACTCATGGTTCTATCTGAATTGATCGTGGAGTCTTTGGAGGCTATCGTATTTGCTTTGCAGTTGATTTAAGCGGTCGACTAATTATTGGCACGCCTCTTCTACTTGCTTCCTCCTGGCCTCTGCGATCTCCCATAGTTGGACTCCCTGGAGAAGTTGTTCCAAATACCCCTTTGCCTCCTTTTGAGTAGTCTAGCAACGATCCGTGAGCTTCTTTACTATGGCGTTGTGCTTTATGGACACTCCAAGGAGGTCTAAGTTGTTGTACTGCCTTCCTGATCTGATCGAAGGCCTTGACTAGTTCAAGATTCACCAAGGTGGCCCATTGCCCATTGGTGTCGTAGTGCTGGTAAGTCTCGCCCAACCCGTCACCTGTATCTTCTTCACTGCTTATCACTTAATTCATGATTAACCAATTGTATTGTGAAGAGAAAACATCAATTTTATTAAGTGTTGGTTAATTTTAACGAAACCAAACCGTGTAATGAGAAGACACTTATTTTATATAATAAGTTTATTGTGTGTGTATGTTGAATTGAACTTAAAAATAAATTTCTTAAGTTAAAAGATAATAATTGAATTAAGAGTTTATGTTATAAATAAATTTTTAAATTAAAAATAATAATTAAATTAAGGATCCAACTTATAAATAAACTTACCAAGTTAAAGAATAATAATTTCAAGTTATGAATAAACTCACTAGGTTAAGAAAGGATAAGCTCGTTATGTTAAAAATGATTAAGGATCCAATTTATAGGTGTTAAAGGTGTAATTTAAAAATAAATTCATCAAATTAATAATAATAATAACTCAATTAAGAGTTAATAAATTATTATTGATTAATCAAGAGGCATTTGTACTAATGTATCTTTATATATAGGGGATATTAATTTTATATTTATTAACTTTATTTTTGATTAATTAAAATTAAACTCCAATGATTTGAATTAAGAATTTACCTGCCAAAGATTGTGGCAAGTAATATTATTCATATATTCATACATAGAAACCATAGTACGAACACCAAATTCTGGAATGCTAACCTGTTAAAATATAATTAGTAAACAATACACACGCATGCACGCACAACAAGTATACTTACAGCCACAAGATTTAAGTCCTTCAATACGCTTGCAAGGTTGTTATTAAACGATGAAATGCCGGAAGATAACAATACGTGTCTCTCTCTCTCTCTCTCTCTCACACACACACACACACACACATAACCCTTCTCCTGTATGAATCTCCACAGCGTCTACATAACTAGAATATAGCCTCCAAATTTCTAACATACGTTTTAGCTTCTGAAATAAAAATAATAAAAACTACCATAATATAACCTTGATATAAAAGCAAGTGATATTTAATCTAGTACAGTAAATATTACTATTTCTACCAATGTTTTGTACGGGACACACTGGTATACAGCGACCACAACCATAGCATCTACTCCTCCTGTAACCAGTGTGTGCGTGTCTACACACACACACATATATATTCACAGACAATAATGTTCTTATTATTATATAATATTTGGACTTTGATTAAGTTCTTATATTTGTTGTATATAAGTTTATATATACCAAAATATTACCTGTATAGGGCATATACGTTCACATGGTCGTTATTCCGGAATGAACTCTGTAGAGTTTAACGACAAAATTAATAATCTATAAATATTATACAAATTTATACGTATGTTAAAGAATATATGTGTGTAATATGATACATATACACACACACGTGTATTACCAGCTTTGCGAAAGTGAGGGTCCTCGTCGCGGTTAATACTGTATCAGAGCTACGTATTTTGCCACGTCTATACCTTCAATAACAGCTCTCACCACGGCTTCATCAGCAGCACAATCTATACAATGATCAACTGGAATAATATAATAATCATAATCAATATACATATGTATATATGCAGATACTTATATATACGTGTGTGTGTGTGAAAAATATACAGACAACACATAATCGAGTGAATAATCTACTTGATTAACGAAAAAGCATTACATACCCCCAAGATTTCTCACTTCTGTCGCGTCCTAAAAGAAACTTATATACGCAATCTCTTAATTAATATAATTAAGGACACTTTGCCTTAATTAAACAAAAATCTGCATCATTCTTATTGTTAACCGGTGTTTTAGGTCTTCAAGCGTAGTGTCCTGCACGCATGTGTATCATGTATATAGGTGTATGTGTGTGTATCACGCTATGTGTGTATGTGTATGTGTATATCAGGATTAAGAGCTGCAAGTTTGGGCAGTATCCAACCAAAGCTTTGAGCAAAGATGTACATTTTTAGTTTCGTTAGATATATTGACCGCACTTTTTTTAGGGCAAGCACCGGTTTCTCACCATCAAATGGGATTCGTTGGAATCCTTGCCAAAACACACCTTAATAGGTCAGTACTATGTGCGTGTACGTGCATGTATGTGTTACAGGAAACTATGTACATATACACATACATGCAAACATGACGATTCCCAAGGGCACATGAAAATACATATACGGTAATTTAATTGAAGGAAAAATTATATTTATACCTCTGAAATTTATCATATTTACATAAGAAAAGTGAATAAAATAAAGCTTGATTGAGACACGAATTAAAATAGCATTGGGAGCAGCACAAGGCCTTGCATATCTTCATCACGATTGCAGTCCCCGTATAATACACCGGGACGTGAAGTTCCAACATCTTATTAGACGAGAAGTTTGAAGCGCACATTGCAGACTTTGGTATTGCCAAGAGTATCTGCCCCACGAAAACACACACTTGTCCTGGGTAAGCAAATTATATGGTTATATATAGATATGTATTTGTATATGTGTACACATATATCTATGTGTATCTATGCACATGCACATGTCTATATGTGCATGTATATATTGTCTGGATGTATCGAATATGTGTATGTGTATTTATAGACATGTACATATCTATATGTATAATCATATATGTGTGTATATACGTGCATTTTCCTTGTTCAGGTACCATTGGACCCGGAATATGCCAGAACATTAAGGCTTAACGAGAAATCAGACGTATATAGTTTTGGAATTGTTCTCCTCGAGCTTATTACTGGATTAAAAGCCGTTGATGACGAAAGGAACTTGCATCAATGGGTACGTTAAATTCACTGTCTAGATTGTTCTATATAATACATATCACAAAATATTTATATACTGTACAGAATACATCATGCATAGGAAAATCATATTGGAAGTTATGAACTGCTTAAAGTCTTTTGACATCTGTTTGACATCTGTTTGACATGAGTGAGGTACGATGCACTCTACGTGGAGCTTGTTTTTCCAGTGACCTATATGCTGGCTCTTTAAGGTCAGGACACAATTTATGTCTGCTTGGGCATGTGAATGAGAAGAATCCCATCATGATGCTTGCCAACTTGGCAAACAAGTTCGCCAACCCTTTCCTCCTCGGCCACTAGATGACCAGGCCACAGACTTGCTTGATCTTCTGCTATCTTCTTGTGAATTCATAGAGTGGGAAATATTTTTTGTTTTCTTCTATAGATGATCACTCACGATTGTGGTGTGCTTGATACACCACAAAGCTGAAGTTTTGAGAACTTTAAGATTTCAAAAGTTGAGCAAAAACTTTTATATGGAGAAATATCCGTGTGCTATACACGGATGGAGGAGGGGAATACCTAGCATAGGGATTTCTCCAATTCCTAGTTGAGGCAGGAATTACTCATCAATACACAATAGCTTACGCACCACAACAGAATGGTGTGGATGAGAGGCTCAATAGGATGCTCTTGGACACTATGTGTGCCTTCTGCAAGGCAAAGCCGTGAACACAACAGTGTACTTGCACAACCGCTTGCCCACACAAAGTATTAGTTTGATCCCATTTCAAGTTTAGATTGGGAAACGTCCAAACTTCGGGTAGTCAGGATATCTGGATGCAACACTTATGCTCACATTCCTGATCCCAATTGGCGCAAGCTTGATCAGCGAAGCTAGGAGACCATCTTCGTGGGCTACCATATCGTGGGCATATCGGCTCTTTTAATCTTTCTCACAAGAAGCTTGTAATGAGTCATGATGTGGTCTTTAATGAGCAAGAGCTATATAGAGTGACTGAAGGCATTCTCACACACTCAAAGCGCTGTGACCAAAGACCTGTAGTGGTGGAGGAGTCATCACCTAGTCAGCAGCCTAGAGCTTGAAGCTATAGCCAAGGAACCAAAATGGAGAGGATTTTATTGGGCAATGCACTACCTTCTTAAGTCTCAACGATACATGGCAGCCTTGGCCAGTCTTAATGTTGGAATTTACTGCAGAAGTGAATATTGATAGAATGGATATATAATGGATATTTCTCTCAGATCATCATATTCATATATATATTATATATATATATGAAAGGTCGTAATCCTACGCTATAGATCAATGACATGACAAACAGATCAAAGGATGGACAGTCATCAATCCTCAACACACCCCCTCAGACTCTAAGATGGCTAAGTCATCTGTCTAAATTAGAAACTAAGGCACTAGTTAATTCATAGACTATCTCTAATGATCAATCGCCTTAGCAAGTCCACATATTGGACTGCCTCATAGCCATGTCACTAGGGCTAAACACCACCCCTCAAAGTGGTATTGCATTGCCTTCAAGTGGCACCTGACACACCCGTATATGTGCCATAAAGGTCGATCGCCAAATTTGGTGCCTACAACATAAGAGATCAAGAAGAAACCTAGTCCAAGTGTGTCTTTATGGATCTGCCTTTGTGCCCTATGTGTTGAGTGCCTTTGCACACCTAAGTACAGTACTCTAACTGTGGATTGCTTCATGCACTCTACGACTTCTGGAGTCCTTTGCTCCTCAGCACTGCACATCCACGTATCTTCATCCTCGTCATCCTCGTCATTGCTATCATCGCTGGCATCTTAGCCAGCAATCTCCATTCTCTTGTCCCAGGATTTAAAACATGTGCTTTGATACCATGTTGGAGTTTATTATGGAAGTGAATATAAATAAATGGATATATAATAGATATTTCTCTCATATCATCACATAGATATATATACATATGAAAGGTCATGACCCTACGCTATGAATCAATGACATGGCAGTAAATTAGAGGATAGACATATCATCAATCCTCAACATTTTACTAGGCAATGCACTATCTTCCTAAGTCTCAAGGATACATGGTGGCCTTGGCCAGTCCTAATGCTTTGAAATGGCAAGAAGCAATCGAGATGATCTCTCACTACTTTAAAATAAGACTTGGACTCTTGTTCCCTTGCCTCCAAAAAGGAAAGTCGTGAGCTCCAAGTGGCTCTTTAAAACAAAGAACAAGGTGGATGGGAACATGGAATAATTCAAAACACAATTTGTTACCTATGACTTCTCACAAATTCAAGGAGTTGACTATTCTGAAACTTATAATTTAGTAGTTAAGTTAACAACCATCCACTTGCAGTCGAGCTCAACCTTGAGCTCCATTAACTCCAACCGAGTTTGACCTTGAGCTTCATCAACTCGATGTGCACACAGTGTTTCTTAATGGTAACCTTGAAAAGGAGGTGTACGTGGCACAACCTTAAGGATTTGTCTGTCTAAGACAAAAATACCTCGTTTGCTAGTTGCACAAGGCACTCTATGGGCTCAAGCAAAGCCCCAGGTCTTGATATAACAAGATTGATTTCTCTAGGTTTCATACAAGCTCAACCCATGGTGACCTCTATATCTACTTTGAAGACCAAGGATTTCTCTTCCTAACACTTTATGTGGATGATACCATCCTCGCCTCCAACCAAGTCCAACTCATTCATAAGATTAAGACTCATCTTTCTAAGAAATTCAAAATAATAAAGAGCTGTACCACTGCCTTGAAATCCAAGTATGAAGGAACTGGAGATAACGAATTCTTGAGCTATCTCAAGAAAAATACATCTTGAATGTACTTCAGAGGTACTCTATGACATGTGCTAATCATGTGGTCATTCCCATGCAAACAAGTCTTAAACTTTTTAAATTTTCCACATTCGAGAACAATAGCACTGTCAAGGAGAAGAAAAGTGCCAGAATGCTTTATTGTTAGATGGTTGGCAACCTGATATATCTCATGATTTCAACAAGGCCGGATTTAACCTACCCTGTACGCTATGTGACAAAGTACTTGAAGAATTCATTGCAAGAACATTTTGCTATTGTTAAAAGGATTCTGAGGTACATTGTTGGAACAAAGCACTATTCTCTTCAATTCTCCAGAAGGGAGAACTCTACCATGAGCCTTTTTCTACCAGGAGCCTTGTCGACTTCTCTATTGCCAATTGGGTAGGAGACATCAATCACAAAAGATTGATAACTAGTTACATCTTCCTCCTCAATGGGAATGTGGTGAATTGGTTCTCGAAGAAGTAATCTATCACATCATAGCAGCAACAACAGCAATAAAGGAGACAATTTGGTTGAGTAAGCTTCTTGAGATTTGTGAATGTAGGTTTCTCTCGAAAGATCTTAAATTCTTAATAAATCTGCCATTGCTCTCACGAGGAACTGACGATTCCACTCAAGAATGAAGCACATAGAATTGCAGTTCCACTCCATCTTGAAGCTGATCTAGAAAGGCAAATTTTTCTTGGAATTTTGTCTAACACAATGCTTGCAAACGTATTAACCAAGGCTCTACCTCAAGTATAGCATCAAGTCTTCTTAAAGACATTCAAGCTAAGTGACGGAAAACTTAAGGAGGAGTGTCCATGTCACTAAAGCCACATCACCCATCTTCATCAACTGTTGACTTACATATGTATAAAACCACCCAAACGCAATGACCCCTCTGAGTAGGCACATTATACAACGGCAGCTTTTAATAGTAAGCATCACCTTGTATTTTGGTAACGACAGTTCTCTGCATAATTATAACCTGCAAGAACTCCGCATAAACTACCTCCTCGACGGTTGCATCCACCACATAAGTTACTGCCAATTCCACCTGGAAGGCATCGCCACCTCCACCCCATCCATTGTGAAGGTGGGACCTTTGCCACATAATACAAAGGTGCCTTAAAACATTATTTACATGTAGTTGTTTTGCCTTCACCTTTTTTTAAGGCATGAAAAACCCAATGGTCTTTTCGTTGTCATGGAGGTGATTTGAAGTGTCAGTCAGCCGTATTAGTAACTGCCATGTGGCAGTCGTATTCATTATAAAGAAAACCCTTTCAGCAGCAACGACGCCAACGACAACCACTGTAGAGGCATTGTTTCGTGGAGATTGCACGAATGGCTAAGCAACTGAGGTAATCTAGGTTTTGACTTTTTGAGTAGTGTATTATAGTTCAATTTGATTGCTCGCCAGGGTCATCTTAGACAAGAGGGCTACTAATAATAAATCTAAATTTTGATCTTAACTTTCTTTACGACTTGTCACAAATGAAAGACAGAGACATTTCTAAGCCACCATCAATTGCATCTTCTAGTTTCTTTCAGCCATTAGCAAATACATCATTCAGTTTACCTGTTGCTAGACCCTCACCATTGGTACCACCTGCTGCTACAGAAATGTAGAGTTTGGATGAGTTATTAATTCTCAATGTTGCTAAGAAATTAGATTTTAAGGTACAAGCTATGAACATAAAACAAGTCCTAAGCAATGGGAATTTGTTACAAAATAAGTTTAATAGTAAGTTTTACTAATTTAAATTCTGATCTTGTTTTTGTTTAGGTACTGTCTAGAGCATGGTGTCAATAGATTTGTTGGACAATGTCAATCTTGATGGGAACAATACAAACGAGTATTCACAAAGATCTCTACTTAGAAGATAACATTCCAACTGGCAAAAATTCATATTGGGCGTTGACTTTGTAAGAAAGGCTCGGTAGCTACTTATTATTTATTATTTATATAAACATCTAAGAAGTCAACGTAGAGAGAATGAATCGCTTGTACTGTACAAACACATGCAAAGTACTTCTGAGGAATCGTTTGCACAACACTATATAACGTAGTATATGCATGCAAAGTACTTCTCTTCATGTCGATATTAATAAATATCACACACAATATACATGTCACATGTGCTTTTAGTATGTCTGGAGATTTGTATTATTTAATTACATGGCATTTACATGATTACTTATTAAATTTCTCAAGATGTGGAATATGTCGTCGTAACCCTTAGATTTAAAATTACACATGGTGCCACCAACATAAATTAAACATAAACATTGAAATAATGCTAGCTTACTTCTTTGTTTTCGCCATTCTCCAACATGAGCTTTTCCTCAGATTTCATATTCACATCATGACAGGTATATAGTGTTAGAGGAGAAGTGGTACCCATCGTTGGATCGATACGTTCGCAAAACAATTCTACACAAAATGCACATGTACATATATGTATATGCAACACAATATGCACACATATATGTATATATTACTTACACAGTAGTACCTGAACGTCAATCCTAACCATCAATTGAGTTCGCAGAACAATTCTACACACAATATGCACATGTACATATACGTATATGTATACACAATATGCACAACATATATGTATATGTTATACATAGTAACAGGTCAATTTATTCAACGGGGATGGTGGTTCCCACTTCTTACCATTAGCACAACATAAATTATGCAAAATGCTTTTTAAATTTTGCATAGCATGTGCAACATGAGGTTTTGACTTAAGAAATTTTCCTTCTCACTTAAATTCTTTAAACCTTGATTTTTAAAATACTAAAATATTCTTTTAAAAATGTCTTTGGTACCATCGCATAACTCTCTTTTTTCGGAGAATAGAAAATCAATCAAGTACTACATCATTAGTGGCCAGCACACAATAACGACAGCCCAACGACTTCTCGACAAACAAACAAAGGAACGATGGCAACAAAACTTTCCGAGCATACTCGTGAGAAGCTGACAAAAAGATCGGCGTTTTTAGCGAAGTCGAATCTCACAATTGAGCAGTACCATAAGTTATCGGCGGAATGGGACGTTGTAGACACCAACCACTACAACAGCAAAATATGGAGAAGTTCAAACACACACGAGCCGTGTGGGAATCTCTTCAGCAACCACAAAGAGCTACTGCAGGGAATACACAATCAGCAACTACCGGGTAAGCAAATTGTTTGGGCGGGATTTATCTCGCCGGTATATTAATCTGTCTTTTTTTCAGAGAGTTGAAGAAATTGTAGTAGTTGATTTTGCCCAGGTGGGCGGGAAGGAAACATCCTTTTTGATGATGTTGATTTCTTGTCCGAGGATAGGATCTTTGTGAAATGGTTGGGGATACAAAACTATATTCTTGCTTCATCAAAACTGACCAGTATGTATATTTCTAGATAAAATTATCTATATTCAATAATAAATTATATATATATATATAAACAGCTATTTACATATACATACATGTGTGTGGCGGTACTCCGAAAAAGGATAGTATTTCTGTTGTTCTTTGCGCGTGTTTTTATGTATGCATATACATTTGTGTGTCATGCTGCGCAGGAATATCAGTGGTTTCAACTACAAATACTAATGGTGTGTGTGTGTTTGTCCATATGTTGTCCATATTCTTTGTCTGTACTATAATATTTGAAATATATATACATTTTTTGTATAACTTTGTCCCAGTCAAGTCCTGTAAGTAACTTTGAAATATATTCATCCTCCAATTGACATTTTTAATTTTTAAAATAACACAAGGCATTTTTCATTCATAATATATTAATTTTAAATATTATATAAATATTGAATTCTAAAACATTAATGTGTATATTATACTTTAACATCTATGTAACGGTAGTTGTAAACTCTTTAAAGTGGCTCATAGAAGAAGTGACGTATTCGGCAATGTACGTTATCCAAACATCACAAGTCAAGCGGCACGGAGCATCGTCAACTTGATCAGGGGTCCTCACAGTGATGCGTGGGTTTTGACTACTGCACTAGGGGGTCCGTCTTGAAGGAGTGTTACCTTCGGGATACATGTGTATTTGCCGTTGAAAAGGATAAGACCATGGATGCACGTTATAACTAAAGTGGGCATGATACTGAAAATGGGAATATAAAATAAATTACTAATTAATACTTAAGTTTTAATTATTAATTAATCATTTAATTAATATGTAATTAAGCCTTAAATATTAATTAATTAATTAATTAATCCTTCAATAACCTTACTTAGTAAGGAATATTCCTAAAATATCTTAGAATATTCATATTATTCTAAAAATAGTTTACAATAATGAAGAAATACTATCAAACATAATTACAAATGAAATCATTTTCTTATCAACATGTTAATTTTTTATAAATACTTTTTCCTATCATACAAAGAAATCTTCTATTTTGTCTAAATCATCACTCTCGGATTAATCAAATCATTTTGGTCAATATCTTGATGTTGTTGCCACCACTTAACACTCTCACGAATGCAATTGGGAGTTGCCATCCTTGTTAATACATAAGATGTAATAAGAAGGTCTGCATAAAGGCTCATCTAAAAACTGACGTTCCTTAAGAATAATATTATAAAGCGCCCGGTTGCTATCCTTCATTTTATAAAATTCAATATCACGAGAAAGAAAAGCTTCAGGAAATGTATGATACGGTGGATACTGCTCACAAAAATTTTCGAGATTCTTCTTTCTGAGGCACGTATCCAAGTAGTTCACTAGCTCATCCATGATATCGGTATCAGAATATGGATCGAAAGTGATTGGATGAATACAAGCAATGTTTTGGTTGAGCATAGCCTTCTGAGGAGAGTCGTCTACTACTAACATCTGTGCGTTCTTCATTATCCTTAAGCGACTGATCTCCCCATGAGTCCCAATTATTCTTTCATTCTTGAAGAAGTACGGCTTGCTTTCCTTTCTTATATTGTGAAATTCGAGAGGTTTATAACATATTCGCTGGTCAAAAATCCAATCTTTACGAATCACCTCTTCTGCAACACTACAATGTTTCTTAAGTAAATTCAACAGCGGTGTTAAGTTATGAATCTGCATGCATGACCAAATCCCCACAAGCGCACCCATCTCCTTAAGCTTTTGAAAGAGACGATCCAACCCTGGACGAAAAATAATATCATATCGAAATTTACCATGACAAGGAATGAAATCTCCTTGTTTGATTTCTTTTTTCCTATCCTCGGGCCTTTGTCGATGAAGCAGAACACCATTGACATCCAACAACACAATATGGCCATGAGTAACATGAGATAGCGTTGCCTCTTGAATACTTTGCAAATCACTTGTTTGCTCCCTTTCACATTTATCCGTTGCCACTATCTCGTTGCCTATCCCTTCATCATTTAATTGTACATCATCCTTACAAGATTCAGATATTGCATGCGCTGAAGAAATTGATTTCGGAACTGAAGCCAATAAAAATGATGATGAAGTGGCCCCCATGGTAACGATGTTTTGAGCTGCATTATTATCCATTTCCTGCATGAACTCTGTCATTCTGACATGTGGCACAAGAAATTGTCGCCAAACCCCTCTCTTACCTCATGCCAATGCTGAAAATCCATGTTCTCAATTGTTTCATTACATCTGCAAAATGATAATTAGCTGACCTTAAAATTATCAAGGTATATTATTTACCTTGTTAATGTGTGACCCATGTTTGAACTAAAAGCTTCATTAATCCTTGAGAATTTATTTTCTGTACAAATATAAACGAAATATACAAAAATGCCTTATGTTACACTCATTTACAACTATTCGTCACTCTAAGAACTCATTAACAATTCTTCTTCGCTATTACCTTCTGAGTGAGGCGAAGAAGGTCTAAGCCGCTTGTGAGATGGTTCAAGATCTTTGCATCTTCTATTGATGTTTCCATGGGTACTGGAGTGTGCGAATGTTCTGTACTCCTCGAGATAACTTCCGGTCTAATATCTGATTGAAGTTCGTCCTCAGACTCCGACATTGAACCAGATTCGCCTTCAGAGCTATCGCACTTATCTGGAGGGAACTTTCTCAAATACTCCTTTATGGATTCGTTGGGGTACTCAGTTGAGAACCTATCTATCCACTTGTTCAGGTCCTCAACCATGGTCTTATCCTTTTCAACGGCAAATACACATGTATGCCGAAGGTAACACTCCTTCAAGACGGACCCCCTAGTGCAGTAGTCAAAAACCCACGCATCACTGTGAGGACCCTGATCAAGTTGACGATGCTCCGTGCCGCTTGACTTGTGATGTTTGGATAACGTACATTGCCGAATACGTCACTCTCCTATCGGTGTATCGGATGGAGGTTCAGGGCCGTTGGAGTGCAAACAGATGCCTGGCCAGTCATTTGGAAGTTTGAAACTGTTTGGCGCATTCCTAACAACCAAGTAACAATCAATGCACTTCGGATCAGCATCATTCATATAAAATCCTGTCCAACGATGTTTATTCCTCTTGGCAAAGGAGAAGGCAAAGGTATCGGTGACATGAGCAAGAATCAAGAAATAAATACCTGAAAACGTAGATATCAGTCAAGAGTGCAAGTATGAATTCAATAATAAATACCTTCTTTGTACATGCTTGCACGGCTAAGTTTCTCCACCAAATCCTCTAGTGTCCTGTCTGTCGAAGGATTTTTTGACACCCGCCGATCCATCACGAACAATTGAAACGGTTTCCTACAAGCAGTGATGGTACCCCATAAAGTCTCCGAATCCAACAACAAACATCTGTAGGGCTTGTCGTGATTCGTAGCATCCTCCTTTATAAGGTTCAACTCGGTTCTCCGCTGCTGAAGGACTGCCATAAGAGAAGGCGTCATCGCAATGTTCTCCTTTTTGGCGTTGGCGTGCAATAGATTCTTGCCCAGATCTTCCGATTGATTCACCCATTCGACAAGCATATCATCATTTGTCACATGCAAATATTTGCTGACCTCTTCGTATGTTGAAGCCGAAATCCAACCCAGTTTGTGGCAGTGTATTCCCAACCACTCCTTGAAGTGCCTGACCGTCTTCAACTCCATTGCCTTGAGATGAAAAGGAGAGGTGGGGCTGCTGTTGTTAATCTGTAATTTGCCATCAATCACCAAATCAGCCAAGACTTCCATCTCCTCCATCGTTGTTCCATTTAAAGGCTTCAACCATGTGAGCTTGAAATCGTTGTCTACATCCTTTATAGATTGAACAGACTTAGCCTTCGGCGTCTTACTGGGTTTCTTTGCAGACTTCTCTGAGGGCTCCACTTCACTTGTCTGCTTCTTCTTCAGTGTTCCTTTTGCAAAGGATTCCATAATCCCCAACCATTTCGCAAAGATCCTATCCTCGGGACAAGAAATCAACATCATAAAAAGGATGTTTCCTTCCCGCCCACCTGGGCAAAATCAACTGCTACAATTTCTTCAACTCTCTGAGGAAAAAGACAGATTAATATACCGGCGAGATAAATCCCGCCCAAACAATTTGCTTACCCGGTATTCCGCAGATTGTGTATTCCCTGCGGTAGCTCTTTGTGGTCGCTGAAGAGATTCCCACACGGCTCGCGTGTGTTTGAACTTCTCCCATATTTTGCTGTTGTAGTGGTTGGTGTCTGCAGCGTCCCATTCCGCCGATAACTTATGGTACTGCTCGATTGTGAGATTCGGCTTCGCTAAAAACGCCGATCTTTTCGTCAGCTTCTCACGGGTATGCTCGGAAAGTTTTGTTGCCATCGTTCCTTTGTTGTGTTCGTCGAGAAGTCGTTGGGCTGCCGTTATTGTGTGCTGGCCACTAATGATGTAGTACTTAACTGATTTTCTATTCTCCGTCTGAACCTTCCTCATTTGTTCCGGTGTTGTGATCCACACTTTGTCAGCGCCTTTGTTCTCTCGTAGTATGCGCACAAAACAGCATTATGTGGAACGGTGTAAGAATTGTCGTCCTTCATCTTCTCCATGAGCTCAGCTACACGTTCCTGATTGAGTGGCCTGTAATTGAAGTTTGGGTTGACGCTGCAATACTTAACCCTACACTGGTAAATCCTATCATCCAACATCATTTCCTTGTGGCTTATTGCAGCATGGGACGCCACAGGTGCAGCTGACAAAACGACTAATGATTTTCTTTTACGATCCGAATCAACATGTGTGATCCCCGATTGATGCTGTTCTAAGTTCTCGGCACACTCTTCCAGCTCCCGAATTTCTAAGCAAATTGAACGTGATCTGTAAAGAACCTGAGACCAAGCCACCCTCTCAATCTCCTTTATGATGTCGCAGTGTTCTTCTTCAATGTGAAGAGGGAAGATTGCTCCACTTGCTGATTTTCTGTATTGTGAAGCAATATCTCCTGACAATACACCTACTCGATGAGTCTGAAGATCTTCGAAGTAGACATCCAGATGGATCCCCTCCATAGATGGGCTTTCGTTGAGTTGAAGAAGAACTCCAAGGTCAACATCATTAGTGAACACGTGAACGTCATTATCCACAAGTCGACAAAACCACCCGAAATTAATGTTGTAACTGCGACCTCTGGATCCGAGAACGTGACATTGGATGGAACAAGGCATATGTGTCGAGCATCGTTCAATCTGGGTTCACAGCATGCTTTGGGATGCTTGACTAGCACACCCACTTTCCATTGTTTTGCTTGTCCATGCGATGTGACAGAGGTTAGTTTGACAGCAACCATGGTTGTTCCAATGCGCTTCCGTTTAGTTTGAAATATGGCCAAGTTGATTCCAGAATCCCCCTGCCCATCTCTTCTCCTGCTCTCTTTAATGTCACCTCAATTCCACATCTGAATACAAAAATGATTAGTTCAAGTATCCGAGTATAACAGATTTTATTTTAATTCTTACCCAGAATTTGACGACGACTCCATACTAATGACTCGATCTCCTTGTTTGATCAAATCGTCCTTCTGCAAAATAATACACTATGAATACAAATCATATAAAAACGCACACACACTTGTATAAACCCGAATATACAAAAATAATACACAGAGAGAAGTAGACGTAATTAACTGTCCGAAGCTCACATTTGTGCTAGTGCAAAAGAAAGATAACATTTCGTTTTAG
The DNA here is from genome assembly GCA_003024785.1 of Selaginella tamariscina. NCBI lineage: Eukaryota > Viridiplantae > Streptophyta > Lycopodiopsida > Selaginellales > Selaginellaceae > Selaginella > Selaginella tamariscina. Next base: position 76,061 of record PUQB01000124.1, read on the forward strand.
AACCACCACAAATGTGAGCTCTGGACAGTTTTACATAGATTCCTAGCTTTTACTCGAAATATTATGATAAGATGATAAAAGTAAATAAAATGAGATATGCAACTTATATATACTAATACACATATATATTCACATGGAAGGTGCGGCGGGATTAATCTCGCCACCCCTTCAATGCCTCCTGAAAGAGTGGGCGGGATTAATCTCGCCACCTTTCTGGAGGCCTTGAACGGGAGTGCGGAATTAATCTTGCCACCCTTCTCGGTCTCAGAGAGAACTGGGCAGGATTTATTTGGCACACCCCTTCAGTGACTCCAGAAAGGAGGCGGGATTAATCTCGCCCACCATGTAAGGGATGGTTAAATGAATTTCCCACCCTTCCCATTCTCTCCATTGGTATGTTGTAAACCTTCTACGTCTCAGACAGAAACGTTTGGGATTGGTCCGACTCACCAATGGAGAAAAAAGGAAGGGTGGCGGGATTCATTCCTCCAACAGGCATTGAAGACTCGGCGGGATTAATCCCGCCGCCCAGGGCCTTCACTCGGTCCCTATGCGGCGGGATTAATCCCGCCGGACGCCAATTCCCTGCTCGAATCGGGAGGGATTAATCCCGCCGCCTAGGCCCTTTAGGCAGCCTTTGGCGGCGGGATTAATCCCGCCGATTCCGCGCAGGGCAGCGGGATTAATCCGCGCCCAGCCCTTCACTTCGGCCCTAGGCGGCGGGATTAATCCCGCCGCTAGGCACTTCAGGCAGGCCAATGGCGGGATTAATCCGCGCATCCTGTGGAAGTGTAAGCGGCGGGATTAATCCCGCCGCCTCCGAGGCATGAGCGTGGGCGGGATTAATCCCGCCGCATGCCTGCGTGAATTCCTGGGCGCGGATTAATCCCGCCGCCTTACGCGCAGGACATGTCATGCAGGCTCTTCGATTAGCCTTCCGTGCAGGATCTTTCATGCAGGCTCTTCGGTAGCCTCATGAGCGGCGGGATTAATCCCGCGCCCATCCTGTAAATGCCCTGCGCGGAATCCGGCGGGATTAATCCGCCTTAGGGCCTTCACACAGGCCATTGCCGGCGAGATAAATCCCGCCGCATTCCGCGCAGGGCATGGGTGGGCAGCGGGATTAAGCCCGCCGCCGAGGCCATAAACCTATAGCGGCGGGATTAATCTCGCCCGCTCGAGGGCTTAGCTGTGTGCGAGAGATAAATTAATAAATAAAAAAATTATCAGATAAAAACACAATATATATATGTGTGTATATGTATATATATATAATATATATATATGTATGTATGTATGTATGTATGTATAGGAGTGTACGTGTGTGCAAGAGATAGATAAATAAATAAATTATACAGTATTGGTACACATAATATATGTGTGTATATATGTACATAGGTATATATATGTGTATATGTATATCGTGTGTATGCGTGTGAGCGAAACAAATAAAATCATACAGATAAAAAACACACACACACACACATATATACACAGGAGTGTGCGTGTGTGTGCGAAAGATAAAACTAATAAATAAATAAAATTATACAGATAAACACACACATATATATGTGTGTATATAGATATATAACCCATAGAGAAGAGAGAGAGTCTGTGAATATATAAGCATATATTAAACTAGTGTTGTATACTATTTGTTAATATGCATTGATTATATATATATATATATATATATATATATATATATATGTAAAGCAGTGTGCGTGTGTGTGGGAGAGATAGATCAATAAAAAAAATTATATAGATACTGGTACACATAATAATGTATGTATATATATATAGGTATATATATATGTGTATATGTATATTATGTGTATGCGTGTGTGAGCGAAACAAATAAAATCATACAGATAAATAAACACACACACACACATATATATACACAGGAGTGTGCGTGTGTGTGCGAGAGATAAAATTAATAAATAAATAAATTATACAGATAAACACACACATATATATAGTGTGTATATAGATATATAACCCATATGAATATATAAGCATATATATAAACTAGTGTTGTATACTATTTATTAATATGCATTGATTATATATATATATATATATATATATATATATATATATATGTAAAGCAGTGTGCGTGTGTGTGGGAGAGATAGATCAATAAAAAAAATTATATAGATACTGGTACACATAATATATGTATGTATATATGTATATAGGTATATATATATATGTGTATATGTATATCGTGTGTATGCGTGTGTGAGCGAAACAAATAAAATCATACAGATAAACAAACACACCCACACACACATATATACACAGGAGTGTGCGTGTGTGTGCGAGAGATAGATCAATAAATAAAATTATACGCACACTCCTATACATATATACATACATACATATACACACACACACACACACACAGATCTCACCTATGTGCACAGCCGCCGCCTCTTGAAACCCTAAGAATATACCTAAACCCTAAAGGAATTAAATATATATTTAACCCTAAGAGAATATTCCTTCTGAGAGTAAGAATAAAATATAGATTCGCCCTAAACGAATATTCTTTCATTATATTATTAGCACGTGCGTGTGCGTGGGTGTATCACATACACCCCAAAAATATAAATCATGCAGGGATTTAACATGTTGTGTCCATGAGAGTGTTAAAGTTTCATGTGTATCAATACATACATACACACATAGTTTTATACACATAGACATACATACATATTAGTACATAATATTAAAGAGACAGAGTACATATTATGGATCATATTGTGTATGTTTGAGAGAAGAGAGACAGTACATATTAACATGGATCATGCATGGTGTGTATGCATGAGAGAAGAGAGAGTGTTAAAGTATTAAATTCATACACATTGCATATATTAATACACATATATACATACACACGTGTATACACACAGACATACATACATATTACATGGGTTTAGGGTTTAGGGTTTTGGGTTTTGGATTTAGGATGGATCATGCATGGTGTGTATGTATGAGAGAAGAGAGAGTGTTGAAAAATTATTTTTGTACACATTGCATATATTAGTACACATATATACTTACACATATTATACACAGATATACATACATAGTATATGAGAGAAGAGACAGTACATATTATGGATCATGCATGGTGTGTATTATACACACAACATATATACATATTAGTACATAATATTAGAGAGACCGAGTACATATTATAGATCATGCATGGTGTGTATGTTTGAGAGAAGAGAGACAATACATATTAACATGGATCATGCATGGTGTGTATGTATGAGAGAAGAAGAAAGTACACATATATACATACAGAGTACACATATATACACACGTGTATACACACAGACATACATACATATTACATGAGTAAATTCATTGTGTTACATATTAGGGTTTAGGGTTTAGGGTTTAGGATGGATCATGCATGGTGTGAAGAGAGAGTGTTGAAAAATTATTTTTGTACACACATGTATACACAGGGTTTAGGGTTTAGGGTTTGCTCCCAACAAGCTTAATATAAATATTACACATGTAAATTCAATGTGTTACATACACACAGATTGAGTACATATATCATACATGCGTTGAACATGATGTTTTCAATAAAGAAGCAACATATTTCTTCAGTTTGGTTTAGGGTTGTGCATGTGTGTGCATATGTGTTTTTGTAAGTTCTTGTAATGCGTGTGTAAATTTATGATTGTGTTTAATATGTGTGCAAAACAAACATCGAATAATTAAGAAAATAATATTAATAAACACACTATGAACATATTTTAAATTATACATAATAATATATGATTTTATCTAATATATAGCCATATATAGTTTTAATAATATATATTAATTTAATATTGATAAAAAGGTTTAACATTGAAATATTCTTGAAATAATAAGAAATTAATTGAGAAAATCCCATTAATATATACAAATGTAAATTAAGTACTCAAATAATTAACTAAATTAATTATCATAATCATGTTTAATATTGGAATATTCTTGGAATAATAAGAAAATAATAAAGAATATCCCATTAATATAAAGAAGATTAATTACTCAAGTAATTAAGGAAATGATATTAATATACACACTATGAACATATTTTAAATTATACATAATAATACATCATTTTATCTAATATATAGTCATATATAGTTTTAATAATATATATTAATTTAATATTGATAATAAGGTTTAACACATGAATATTCTTGAAATAATAACAAATTAATTGAGAAAATCCCATTAATATATACAAATGTAGAATAATTACTGCAATAATTAAGAACAAGACTAATTTAATTATGATAATCAGGTTTAATATTAGAATATTCTTCAAATATTAATAAAATAATAAAGAATATCCCATTGATACTAGGAAATGAAAACTAAATACTCGAGTAATTAAGAAAATAATAATAATAAACAGACTATGAATATATTTTAAATGATACATAATAATATATCAATTTATTTATTGTATAAGTATATATTTATATATATATATATATAATATAAATATACTTGAATACTAAGAATGTAGAATATAGTCTAAAATTTCGTAATATTAAACAGCTTGAATCACTTGAATAACATTAAATGCAATTTTAAAATACTCATTGGAACTGGAGAGTATATATGTCAGAGTGTCGGATATTTGTGTCAACTCATCTTAAATTTTATTTTCTGTTCTTTTTAAAAAATTTGAATTTCTGACATATGTATTGTCGGTCTGACATGTAAATTTGAAAATGCATTTAATTTCCCACTCAAATTCAGATCTGGTTCTTTCTCCGGCAAGGGTTTCTTCATTTCTGTATTTTTCACTCTTTAGATCTTCTTTTTTCTTCATAGTGATCATCTCAGGAGCGAGATTAAATTGGGTGCTATTCTTTATAGGAAAGCACGGCGCCTTCAGTGCTGTTTACAAGTAAGTATTATAAACAAATTTAAAAATACTTATAAAGATTCACTCTCTTACATTCTCTCTTAAAATTACAATTTAGGGGTTTAGGAATGCATTAGGATTATAATATATTCCGTTAGGGATTTATCCCGTTTAAATATCCTTTTAACTTAATATTCTAGGTTAACCGGGGCGGCGGGATTAATCCGGCCATTTCTTTTTCGCCTCTTCGAAGAGGTGGCGGGATTAATCCCGCCACCATCTCTCGGGCAATGCTTCTCCGCCACTGAAAAAGAGTGGCGGGATTAATCCCGCGATAACCTTCTCAACTGATGAAGAGTTACCAGAATTTATTAGAAAGAGTTGTCGGCGGGATTAATCCCGCCAACCATTTTAGGAGGCAGGGAAGGGGTGGCGGGATTAATCTCGCCACCACTTCCCTGTTTTAAGGATTTGGGGACAGGATTTATCCCGAGATCTCTTTGAAATCATAGTTTTGGAGAGAGTTATGTGCGGGTTTAATCCCGCCACCCATTCCCCGTCGTAAGAATTGTGGGCGGGATTAATCCCGCCTTGGACTCCCTCCGACAAGGAAGAGCCGGCGGGATTAATCCCGCGCCTCTTCCTCCTCGGGGGAGTCCGGCGGGATTAATCCCGCCGACTCTCTCCGAAGGGGTTGAGTCGGCGGCGGGATTAATCCCGCCGACCGTTCCTCGTCGGAGGGATTCGTGGGCGGGATTAATCCCGCCCATCAGTTGTATTAATCAAACATGAGATATTATCTCTAAACATAATTATGTATTATTGCATATGCATATTATTAAGTAACCGTAATTCAGATTTCTTAGAAATATTGCATAAACAGATATCATAAATAATACAATTATTTATGTGCAGGACAATATGTTTAATACTGGAGATAAAGTATGTCTTCTTCGGAACAACGAGATAGTTGGCACTGGAACTGTGGAAGTTCGAGATAATAATGCATCATGTCACAATATTGCCCAAGGATCTTGTGTGTACGTATGGGTGAACACCATTTACAAGCATGTTGAGGTTCTGGGAATGGAATTTGAGGAGGGTTCTCCTGTATTGTGGAATTTGGATGAAGTCAAGGCTGACACAGAATATGCAGAGTCACAAACAAATAGTAGCACGAGTTTACCAGATGATGGCTTGCCTGCTGTGATGGATGAGGTGATTCTCTTTCTTCGTGAGATTGAAGTCGGAAGAGGCATCATCACAGCTATAAATCCAATGGAAGCAGTGTCAGAAGAGAAACTAGGGTCCGACTTCGTGGGTGTAGTTGTGACAGAGGTTTCACCTAATGGCACATTGTATCCTGGATCCCTCGTGAGGTGGCGAACATCTGAATTAAGACGGCAAGATGGTTCAACATATTCTGGGTTGGATTTCAATAATAACAACCCGGAAGAACAACTCATATTTGAAGAGGTTCCTTGCATTGGTCCTATTGTAAGAAAAAGGCGATTCATGGGTTGTAGATCTTCCCCTGCAAGTTTCAGCAAGAGGGTAAAGATGGATCCTACATCTTCCGAAAGTGTTACGAGCATTTCCACGATTGACTGTTGCAAGAAGAAGTGTTGTCAGATGGCAGACCGGAATGAAATTACCCAATGTAGACATGTCTTTCGTATGCTCACCCAAAAGCAAAGGCATGAGTTTGTATATGCTGCACTAACTGGGTGTATTGATGGAATGGCCTCGGACACAGGTTATCAGAGTACATCCATGGTATTTAATAAGGTGGCCATCTGCTTCAAAGCTTGGTACAGTATATACGGGATCCCAAAGACCACGTTCTACCGTCGGAGGGATGAGTGGCTAGATGGAGCGCGAACCTCAGTTCATGGGAACACTCGCTTGGTCAAAACCCGCTCTCACATCATGGCAGCCATAGAGATACTCAAGGCTTTTGTGGAAGCAAATGCAGACAGGATGCCTCACAAATGCCGAACCACAAATGCAGGGGTCAGGGAAAATCTCAAGGTTTTGCCTTCAATCTACACTCAATTGAAGCTGTGTGAACATGTGAACAAGTGCCTCAGTTTGATGGGGCTCCAAGCAATCTGCACTGGTACCTTCAACAACATATGGAATACTCATTTTAAGGATGTGGAGATTGCAAAACACTCTAGCTTTTCCAAGTGTGACACTTGTACATCATTGAAGGCTGCAGAGGCTTGTGCAAAAACCTTGGTGGAGATCACTACCATTCAAAAGAAGATGGAGGCCCACATGATTGCACAACAAACTTGCCGGTCTCAGTACTATGCACACCGCATGCTTTCTGTGTCACGCCCATCAGAGTACCTGTGCTTGATCCATGACAAGATGGATCATTCAAAGACCAGCATTCCAAAGCTCTTTGCAACACCAAAGTGCCTTGGAAATGTCATGAAACTTCCGATTTCATTGACAGGTGTGCTAACACATGGACACGGTTGTGAGTCATATGGACACTTTTCACTTCCACATTGGTCTAGCGACTCCAATTTCACTATTGGGTCGTTAGCCATGTGTTTCAGAAACCTTGAAGCCCACTCACAGACAAGTCCTATCAGTGATCTCAAAGTGAAGAAACAACACCTTCAACCTTTACATAATGCTCTCATGAACACGTCTGCACTTGAGGCTACTTGGGAATATGAGAGGCATTGTCAACAGCCTGCACAGAAAACAGATGGCCCTGTTGAGAGTTCTGGTTCAGTGGAGGGATCTAGCTCAAATAGTGTACATGTGTCCTCAACATCAAATAAGCTTCCTCGTCATTTGCTTTTACAGATGGATAATTGTGCAGGCGAGAACAAAAATAGGTAAATCATTTTACTTAAGGGTTTCTCAAGCTCATACTTACTTTTATTTTCTAGATATGTGCTAGCATACTTGTCAATGCTTGTTGCCAAAGGTGTGTTTGAAACAATCACGCTCAGTTTCCTTATGGTTGGTCACACTCATGAAGATATTGATGCGTTCTTCAGCAAGGTCTCCAACTCTACAAAAAGGACAAGTGCACTTACTTACCGCATATGATGAATCTTTTTGAAAATTGCATCTCCAAAAAAAGTTGTGCTTTGCTTGTGACTGAGGTGCCAGACTTCAAAAAATTTCTCAAGGAGTATATAAAAGAAGGGAGTGATTCTTTAGTTGGTCACCTTGTGCCGCTACAATTCTTTTTCTCCATACGAGATGGTATACCTATTATGCAGTACAAGTTACGGCCATCAGAGCAGGAGTGGTTACCGAAAGAGGGCTTAATGCTCTTCAAAAGTGGAGAGGATGGAAAGCCACTTCTCCCAGAAGGACAACCAGACCCTATTCCATTGAGTGCCCAGCTCAAGGAACAAGAGGTTATTATTGATGGCATCAAAAAATATGTGGCATGGGTTCAAAAATCGATGCCAAAGAATTCTGATAAGGCAACTGGTTACTCAGAACTATATAAGCATGTGGTCGACTATTGGGAGACTGTTGTTCGAGAGTTGGAAGGGCCTACTGTCACAAGTACAGAATTGCAACACCCTTTTGGCCTAAAACAAGGTGGCGAGAGGAGATTGAAATGACATCACTGAGCACAGACGACATAGAAGCCAGTAGTGATGTGGAAGTGCAAACCCCACACTTTGTTGGACAAAGGAACCAAAAACCTAAAGCATACTTTGATTGCTGCAAGGATCTTCAAAAACTAATGATGGTTCTCATTACTCCAGATGCGTCATATAATCAGCCTATTTGGATGGGTCAAATTATCGACACACCTGAAGTAATCACAAAAAATAGTATTGTTAAGGTTGCATGGTTCAAACCACAAAAAAGGCGACACGAGAAGGAGAGCGAAAGATATAATGGATGCCTAGAGAAAACATGGTCTCCCAATCAAAAAGACCCAGCATGTTTTATAAATGTTAAATCCATTCGATATGGGTGGATGTCAAGAAGCGTTGATAAAGTCACGATTAACAAAACTGCAAGGGAATGTATGTTTTCTGAAGCTTAAAGCAATTACAAAATTATAAAATATCATATATTTAATATTCATAATTATTATAAACTCTTTAATAATAGTACCAAATTGTTACTTAACTATATAAATTTAAAAAATGATATGGAAGATTGACTATATTATTATAGGATTTTATATATATATTATTTACTACTACAAATTTTTAATTAATAATGTTATATTTAAATATTAATATTTTAATAACAACATCAATATTTATATAATGTACCTCTTATGCTCTTCCTTAATTGTTATATTAGGCAATATATTATATATATAATTTAATACCTTTACTTTTATAATGTTATTAATTTTTGTTCAATGAATGCTATAATTTATTAAAGGGTAGAATACAAAATAGAATATTCTAAAGAATATTCTTTTTAAAATATATATCTAAAGAATATTCCTTTAATAATTAGAAAATGCTAATTAAATAGCTAAAATTGTTAATTATTAGGAAATGGGACTATAGCCATGCCCTTTAGTTACAACTTGCATATGGTTGAGGACCTGAACAAGTGGATAGATAGGTTCTTAACTGACTACCCCAACAAAACCCATACAGGGTATTTGAGAAAGTTCCCCTCCGATAAGTGTGATAGTTCTAAAGACGAATCTAGTTCAATGTCGGAGTCTGATGACAACTTCAATCAGATTTAGACCGGAAGTTATCTCGAGGAGTACAGAACATTCGCCACATCCATTACCCATGGAAACATCAACAGAAGATACAAAAGATTCATGAACCATCTCACAAGCGGCTTAGACCTTCTTCGCCTCACTCAGAAGGTAATAGCGAAGAAGAATTGTTAATGAGTTCTTAAGTGACATATTGTTAAATGAGTGTAACATAAGGCATTTTTGTATATTTCGTTTATATTTGTACAGAAAATTAAATTCTCAAGGATTAATGAAGCTTTTAGTTTCAAACATGGGTCACACATTAACAAGGTAAATAATATACCTTGATAATTTTAAGGTCAGTTAATTATCATTTTGCAGATGTAATGAAACAATTGAAAACATGGATTTCAGCATTGGCATGAGGTAAGAGAGGGGTTTGGCGACAATTTCTTGTGCCACATGTTAGAATGACAGAGTTCTTGCAGGAAATGGATAATAAGAAGCTTAAAACATCGTTACCATGGGGGCCACTTCAGTTTTTTCATCATCATTTTATTGGCTTCAGTTCCGAAATCAATTTCTTCAGCGCATGTAATATTTGAATCTTGTTAAGGATGATATACAATTAAATGATAAAGGATAGGCAACAAAGATAGTGTCAACGGATAAATGTGAAAGGGAGCAAACAAGTGATTTGCAAAGTATTCAAGAGGCAACGCTATCCCAATGTTACTCATGGCCATATTGTGTTGTTGGATGTCAATAGTGTTTTTGCTTCATCGAAAAAGGCCCGAGGATAGGAAAAAAGAAATCAAACAAGGAGATTTCATTCCTTGTCATGGTAAATTTTGATATGATATTTTTTTCGTCCAGGGTTGGATCGTTTTTTTTCAAAAGCTTAAGGAGATGGGTGCGCTTGTGGGATTTGGTCATGCATGCAGATTCATAACTTAACACCGCTGTTGAATTTGCTTAAGAAACTTGTAGTGTTGCAGAAGAGGTGATTCGTAAAGATTGGATTTTTGACCAGCGAATATGTTATAAACCTCTCGAATTTCACAATAAGAAAGGAAAGCAAGCCATACTTTTTCAAGAATGAAAGAATAATTGGGACTTCATGGGGAGATCAGTCGCTTAAGGATAATGAAGAACGCACAGATGTTAATTGGTTAGACGACTCTCCTCAGAAGGCTATGCTCAACCAAAACATTGCTTGTATTCATCCAATCACTTTCGATCCATATTCTGATACTGATATTATGGATGAGCTAGTGAATTACTTGGATACGTGCCTCAGAAGAGAAGAATCTCGAAAACTTTTGTGAGCAGTATCCACCGTATTAAAATTTCCTGAAGCTTTTCTTTCTCGTGATTTTGAATTTTATAAAATGAAGGATAGCAACCAGGCACTTTATATAATATTATTCTTAAGGAACGTCATTCTTTAGATGAGCCTTTTATGCAGACCTGGTCTTATTACATCTTATGTATTAACAAGGATGGCAATCCCAATTGGCATTCGTGAGAGTTAGTTGTGGTGGCAACAACATCAAGATATTGACCAAAATGATTTGATTAATTCGGAGAGTGATGATTTATACAAAAATGAGGAGATTTCTCTGTATGGTTAGGAAGAAGTATTTATAAATAAATTAACATGTTGATAGGAAATGATTTCATTTGTAATTATGTTTGATAGTATATTCTTAATTATGTGTAAACTATTTTTAAAATAAATGAATAATTCTAAGATATTTTAGGAATATTCCTAACTAAGTAAGGTTATTGAAGGATTAATTAATTAATTAATTAATATTTAAGGCTTAATTACATTATTAATTAAATGATTAATTAATAATTAAAAACTTAAGTACTAATTAGTAATTTATTTTAATTTCCATTTTCACGTATTATGCCCACTTTAGTTACAACGTGCATATTAAGGTTGTATAATATGTTTTTATTTATCTATACAAGTATTATTTTCTTTAACTTATGATCTATATATCCATATATATAGAAGACAACATGCATGTGACTATATCTACTCTCGTATATGACATGTATTTGCATAGTATGTATATTTGTCTTCATTATACTTATTTTTGTAGCTTCACGATAATAGAGAAAGGCTTTATAGACTACATATAACTCATGTACAAAATTTCCCTCCCTCCCTCCCACACATGTAGTTGCATAGACAACATAGATACACCACATGCAAAGATTATATATTTTATATATATATATATATATACACACACACACATTACTACATGGGTGTGATGCATTATGACAAAAGCATGGTTTATAGTGCTTTCATGTGGGTTCTTTGGTGGTCCTAGGTGGTGTGATGGATTCTACGCTTTCCTAAACAAAGTAACTAAAATGTTTAAACACAATGATATATGCAAGTTTAGTTTACATGCATTTGTTTGTAGGATGTTTTGCAACAAAACTAATCAAGCTTGCTCATATAAAGCATATAATTGCTTGTTTGGTGAGTAAGTTAAAGGAGCTGATGAACTGTCGTTTTAGAGACACCAACATATTTGTTTAGAAAAGACATGCATTGGATGTTTTTTTGCCACAAAGTCCTCCACTTCATTAAGCATGGTGCTCGACCCAAACCACCTCATCACACTCATTTGCATCCATTTCTCTAGGTTCCTCTACTATCTCATTAGCTTCATCTTAGACAAACACTTTTGAAAGCTCTCCTACAAACTTCTAATAGGAGAAGTTGTCAAATTTTCATAACTATGCCCATTGGTCATCTTTTGAAGTACAATCTACTACCACTAATCCCAACAATTTTTGAGCTTCACAGAGTCCACTTTCAAGGCATTAACTACTATGGCATCTATCTAGATTGTAAAATAATCTCCAAGGTTAGCAAGCAACTTCTCCTGTTTGAACTCAAGCTTGGTCCATACATTTTCCTGTTTTGCATAGGCCTTGGGAAATCATAGAGTACCTTCAACTAAATATTTTGAGCTTCACAGAGTCCACTCTTCAAGGCATTAACTACTATGGCATCTATCTAGATTGTAAAATAATCTCCAAGGTTAGCAAGCAACTTTCCTGTTTGAACTCAAGCTTGGTCCATTACATTTTCCTGTTTTGCATAGGCCTTGGGAAATCATAGAGTACCTTCAACTAAATATTGAGCAATTTGATTAAGGTCAGCTACCAAGTCTAACCATTATAACATGTTCATTTATACATATCACAAACTTTCGAAAAGAAATTCTCACATGAATCAAAGCTTGTTTTTACCAAAGGCATAGGCTTTCAGCATGGTATCATGAAAATACCTCATCAAAAGTAATTAAAATGACACAAAAGTTGTATGTCAAGGAAGGTCTTGTGGGAAATAAAAATTTCACCAATGTAAATGTGTCGTTGTGCTTATCTACAATCTCCAAAGCCTAACAAATTCACATTAGTCTAAGTCAGGAGATAAATATGTTAAAGTGCATAGCAACTATAAAAATAAACTTATGTCCAAGAGTGCATTTTGGTCTTTTTAAGGAAGGATCTTGTAGAAGTTCTAAAAGCTCTTGTAAATGTCTCTTGGCAATACATTGTGTTGAAGTAAAATTTTACTTATCTTTCATCTCAATGTTAAACAATTCTAATTGTGGCTCCCTTGATAGGTGTAGAATGCTTTTGTAACAATTCAGTGTTGCCAACTCCACTCCTAAGTAGAACCTCTTTGATGCATTGTCCAAAGGTTATAAGTTTTTCTCATGGTGAACCTATCTTGATCATGTAAACTAATCACTTGTCCTTTTGTAACTACTTTACATGAAAAATCAATCCTTTCCACAATATAGAAAACGGAGTTGTGGTGGAGTTGTATAATCTTCAAGCATGCACTTCCTCCCTCAATCACTAACTTGTCCAATAAGGGTTCCCAAAATGTCCAAAAATGAGCATTCTAAAGTTGCTCTAATTTCTCCATTGCACCTTACATCATGCTATTAAAATGTTGCATGTCAAAATAATCCTACATATTAACTTTGGAAGTCCTTCAAAGAGTGGGTAGACTCAGCAATAATGACTAATTGGTTTTTTTGTATGTTTGTAGTGACGTTGTTGTTACTTAGCTTCTCCTTCACCTACTATCACTATAAAGTTTTCTATACATATGTGGTTTTTCCCCTTTCTTTAACAAAAGTCTATGATCAATTCATCTCTTACCCACCATCTTGCTGCCATTTTTACAGTTTCATCCTTTGCTATCTCACGAGGTACTGACATGGTTTTAGTTGCAAAAGTAGCCATTCGTTGATTGTAAATGATTGATAAGGTTTGAAAAGTGTCTTCTTAAATGCCTATTTTGTACTTGAATGCTTCTCATGTGCCTCTTTTGGTTGTTGAGATTTTGGTTCTAGATGTTAAGTCAAGAAAGTTATGCATCCTAAAACAATTGCTTTGGTATCCGATCCCTTATTTCTTCTTGGTCGTTTTTGAATAATGTCACGTAATTCCACATAGCTTCACTACCTTCAAACCTTCCAGATCATTGCTTGAACCTGGATCTGTAGAAAATTCTTCACATCCTTCCTCATTACAAATTTGCTTCAAATTGTTTTTCAAGTTCTTCATCCTGATTGATACGATGGAGCTCCATTTGAGTGCATATTGTTCACGTGAGCTTGTTGTGTAAATGAAAGTTGTTTTGAATATGTCATATAGTCAATCCTGATATGATTTGTTGTTGTGCGACTGCCCCTTTGGCTCCTTGAGATTGTTTGTTTTTTGTAACTCTATTTCAAAAGTCACACTCCAATGGAATTCTAGACACATAGTCAACACTAATAAACATTAAAGCCTTGTACTTATTGATCGTCCACAAGCTGAAGAACAAGACTTTCTGTTCATGATCATCAATGACAAAAGAACTGCTCAAGCTTGTTCTAAGTACTTATGATTTTTAGGATGGAATTATTAAGGAAAGGCTTCAAGTCCACAAGTGTAACATAAGCTTTATTACTAAAAGAAAGGCTACACCAAATTTAGTCATTACTTAGTTAAGAGTCAGATCCTCCACTAGCATTACATCCACTGTCGCTTGCTCCTTCAATATGGGTTTTTAATTCCTAACAACAATAAGTACATATCACAAACAAACAAAAACTTTAAAACCTTTCTTCATGAATGACAAGAGGTGTGCTGGTTTTCAAGGCTTGGCTTGGCTTTTTTGGGTTGTCCACCGTTTTACGCTCCTCACCATACCAAGAGAATGCCTTGTTGAGATAACATGGTGTTCAGGTTGTTCACTAGATTGCCAGCTTGTGGAAAAGGTTGCAAGTTCTTGCCATATGTGAGGCAAGCTTATGGTTATGCCATTCTTCTCTTGGTAGTCACAAACAGAGGCTAGGTTGAGATGAAATCTCACAGCACTTGCAACTTCAAACTTATCACCACATTTACCATCACATCTTCAACAAGCTGCTTAGTTTCTACACATGAGTTCTCATCAATGTTTTCATCATCCATGGCATTATTGCAATTACTTTCCTCTTGGTTCTCTTGCCTATTGTTAGAGTTTTAACCCAAAGGACTAACACATGGCAACATGTGTCTGCCAAGTGGCCATTCAGCTCCAACACCCTGTGTAAGCAATCTTAAATCTTCCAAGACAACCCTAAAAGTTTGACTCAGTCATCTAAATAGGCATGAAAGACTTAACATCCTACTCTAAGTTCCTCTAGAATGATTAGAGGATAACCTAAGTAGACTTTAAGATCTTACCTTAGGAAACCTAAACTGTCTCATGCCCTAACCCCACCAAAGAGATATGTCCCACACATACCCCTGAGATGAAGCTAAAGCATTGTCGCTTATTCCTTAAAGAATCACCCTCGTCCGGGAGTATGGTTACCTTTAGGGCAGCAAGGATGACTAACCCTTAAGGGTCTAGGTCATACCTTAGTTCTAAGGTTAGTATTGAGTGAGGACATGAGTGTGTGTTGTAGGCAAATACAACTATTCTGTTAAACAAACTCCTTAAGGCTTGGTTTGAATAACTCTAAGTGCACGACCTTGCAAGTGCCTCATGAATGGGTTCTTACTAACGAGCTTAGGTTGTTCCACCCTTAAACCCCAAGGAGAAGACCCCTTCCTTAGTCGAGTGTGCCAATAACACATCCAGTTAGGAGATCTAACCTCCCTTGAGCAAATGCCCAAGGCTTAGCAACCTAATGTGAGCACAAGCATGCATGCTTGTTAGAATATCCAACCCCTCGGTGTTCAGCCCATGAGACAACCCTAAAGGGTGTGACTCATGCATTGTACCGTGTGCTATCTAGCCTAGTGTCACATCTCTATGTGACATTGTTTCCTAATATGTGGATTATCATGCCATAGCCTCTTGGGTTCAAGAGTTACACTAGGTGCCACGAATGTGACTCACAAGTGCTAACTCTAGAATCCCTATGGACACTTAAGAACTTAATAAAAAAACTTGTCAACTAAGATCCTATGCCCACAGTTGGACAAAGACACAAATGTGCCATGCTTAGTATGAGTATTACTCTTACCTTGACATGGAGGAGGATGCTAGAGACAAGCCTCAACTTCTGACCCTCATAACATGCAGTCAACAAGACCTTTTAAGCATGGATTCGTCAATGTTAAGGGTAGACTACCCCAAAAGTGGGACATACCCCTATTTTTTGGAAGTTAAAGTAGCAGAAAAGTGGGTTGTGCCTTGACAACACAAGCTAAAGCTTGCACTGAAAGAAGAATAACAAGCTGAGTCATGAACCTAAGAACTCTCATTACATGTACTATTTAATATATGTGACAAAGCCCTCCCCCCCTCGTTTTCATGTTTATGTAAGTGAGCTGGCACAAAATCTTATTTCCAATGAGAATATACTTGGTGAGTTAACTTAATGACCTAGTGACCCTTAAACCCTAACATGAGGGGGTTAGGGCAACCTTAGCGTTAGGCCAATCCTAGGGTGTTTCTACATATCCGACATGTCGAACTCACTAGAACTAACCAACAACCCAATTGAGACACATAAAACCATGGTAAGAGTTTTCTAAAAGGTAATTGCTAGATTCGCTTAGAGTTTCTCGGATATCTAGGGATTGCTGACCGGACTTCCCCTAAACACTTAAGTGCACTAAGCAAGGTTTTTCTCACTACATCTAGGGCTTGTCAACATAGTTTGATAAGTAATAACAATCAATGTTTAAAGTAAAGACTAAATAATGTTAAAAAAAACTAGCCAAAACTAACATATCACTTTATGCATAGCCAACAAAAAGTTAATTTGTATTACCCTCCTTACATTATGCAAAGTCAAGTACTTCACAACCGTCGTTCACTGAGTCATAAACTTAGTTGCCAGAGGCATCCCTTGCGACATAAAGTTACCTAGAGACCTTTGCACATTTGTAAAATTTGCCACATGACGCAAACACCACAATGATTAATTTATTTACTTAACTAGAATTTATATTGAAGGCTTCTAGTTAGTGTTGATTGCCGACACCTGTGCTAGATGACATGGTCATCCATAGTGTTTAATATTAAAGAATAAAATGAGGCTTTATTTCTTGTTAACCTACAATAAACACTTTGAGTCCATCTCAAGTGCTTGTTTATTTGAGTTTTCGAAAGTTCCACATCTCCACCTGTTATGGTATTATAGCCTCACATTTTTGCATCCCTCAGTGCCTCTCATTACTTCTTGCATAAGAATTTGCTACTATACCTATCCCTCATTGGTATATAATTAAACTAGATATGAGATGTTTATTGGAATTAAGTTATTTTCTGATACAAGAGTACTATTTTCAAAAACCCTGTTCTTTAACTAGAGGTGATCCTAGAGGTCCATGGCTGTACACATATATACAACAAGGTCATGCCAACCTAGAAATAATCCATCCACTTGGTGTGTCATTGACATAAATTCATTCTTAATAGAATCAAATTCAAGTCAAATCTACGACCAAGTGTCACAGCATTATTATTTGCCTTTTCACAACTAACTTTGTATTCTTTTCAAAACACCGACCAGTTCATGGAACAAATAAACTAACATATCTTTCTTTATTAAACTAATATGGAAACAATGAAACTCAACCTATATATAGTGCCTCAATCGGCAATCTTTAGATATCACGTGTTTTAATTAACCCATTCCTTTTGTACTCATTCCCCAAAGAGCACAACTATTAAGTTCATTTAATAATTCCTAACTCTTTATCTAAATGAGTTCGAAATACCAAATTTCAAACTTAATTCTTAGTAACATTATATTTATTTTCATTCTCAAACTGATTATGTAAATGTTCTCCCAAAACTATGAATTATAACCTCTCCATTAATTCAAGTAATTAGTGTTTTGACAAGCATGTTTAAACTAATTCCTATTCTATAAACAATTGCAATTATGATATTGATTCCCTTGAACTAATAACGATTGTTTAACGTTCAAATCGCAAGTTTATTAACTAGTTGTTACATTAGTGAATATGACTTCACAATTGTATAAATTTATCAAAATGCAAGGGTTGTACTATGAATACTGATTTATTTAAAATGAATCAAACTTTAATTTTGAAATGAAACTATAATGCTACTTTAGTATTCCAAGGTGCTGTTCATGGACTAAGAGGAATCATGAATTAGTGTTTAATACATTTAACTAATTTAGTAAGATATTAACCTCCACAGTAATGTTATTATGAAACCGAAACACCACATTAACTTCATGTTTTGGTTATATCTTACAATTCAACAAAACTCGCCAAATATAAATATAATATTTAATTCAATATGTCAAAGTAAGACACACTATTCATTTTGAACACTTAGCAATTCCCAAGCAATGTATTGAGAAACTCTTTTTCATTTTTTAAGCAATTTGAAGATTGTGTTTTAAGTTATAACACTAAAGTGTTAGTCAAATCCCTCCTTTTGAGTCTTTATATCTCATGATTAAGGCCACCTCATGTGATCATAATAAAGTTTTAATATTGAGTTCTTCAATCTTAATGTTTAACAAATATTATACCATACTCTGCTAAGTCATTTATAACCAATCTTAAAAAGATTGACACAAATACTTTCAAAGTTTAAAGTATATATATCTTAACTTATGAAGTAATAGGAAACCTCATATACTCGAACTAGATATTGAACCATACACTAAGGAATTTGGATCATGATCATTAAGAAGGGACACCACCTTCTTGAGTTAAATTAACCATTCGATATCGTACTTTCACAGATATTGAAACGAACTCAAGGAACACCATCAACCTTGAGTCAAGAAAAGTTTTACTTTTTGATCTTTCAAGGGACTAAAAATACATATTTGTATGTTCTCTGAGTGCCCACATTTGCGACTATGATGCAGAGTCAAGAAACCAACCTTTTTTGAATAACCATATTCGACTTCAAAATGAAATTGATATTGAAAACTAGCACAAACCTCTAAATCTTATCGAATATCAACTTTTTAAGGAGGTACATGCATTTAAACCTTCAAAATGAATATTCAATTATTTTCAACTCATTGACACCACTAAACATAGCTTATTAAATTTAACAAGTTTTCTTACTTAATTGATAGAGAACCTTAACTGATGCTCTTGTTAACTAAGGAATCACCCTTGTTCAAGAGCTTATCCCCATAGCGTAAACAAAGTTACAGATTTTCAACTTAAAGAGTCAAGAATGAACTTGCACAAGTGTGTGCCCGTGTCAGAGTTTTAACCTAGAAGGCTAACACGTGGCAACACGTGGCTGTCAAGTGGCCTTCCGGCGTCAATTCTATGTGTGAGTAATGCTAAGTCTTTCAAGTTAACTCCAAGAGTCTGACTCAAATGCATAGTTAAACATAAGACTTACAGTCTTACCCTAAGTCCCTTAGAGTGACCATCCCCCGAACCTTAAAGGATATCCTGAGTAGACTTTAGAATCCTATCCCAATAGACCTAAACAAGCTCATGCCCTAACCCCACAACAAAGGAGATGTGTTTCACACATACCCTTATGATAGAACTAAGACATTGTTACTTACCCCTTAAGGAATTACTCACATTTGGGCGTACAACCCTTTAGGGCAACAAGGGGTACCCTGAACCACATCTAACCCTAGTGGGTTTGAGTGGCCAAGTTATTCCCTAGACCTAGGGCTAGTACTTAGTGAGGACATGAGCACTGTAGGTGGACACAAATGTTCTACTAAGCAAACTCCCTAAGGCTAAGTTTGGTTAACCCTAAGTACTCATGATAGGGCTTTTACTAATGAGCTTAGGCTGTTCAACCCTAAAGAGAACACCCCCTAGCTAGGTGTGCCAAAGCACACCTAGTTATGAGACCTAACCTCCCTTGAGCGGATGCCTAAGGTTTAACACCCTAGTGCGAGCATAAGCATGCTTGTTTACTAGAGTATCCAACCCAAACACATGACACGACCCCAAAGGGCGTGCCTTGGGCATTCTATCGTGTGACATATAGCCTAGTGTCACATCTCCATGTGACACTGCTTTCCACGATGTGGGCTATCATGCCATAGCCCTTGGATTCAAGAGTTGCACCAAGTGCCACAAATGTGGCTCCTAAATGCCAACTCTAGAACCCCTTAATGAACCCTTAGGAACTAGGTAGTTTGAACCTGTCAAACAAGATCCCCCGCCCATAATTGGACAAGGACACAAATGTGCCTTGCTTGCCATGAGTGCTACACCTAACTTGACATGGAGGAGGAGGCTGGAGACAAGCCTCAACCTTTGTCTTTTGGAACGTGCATTTTGACGAGACCTTCCATGCATGGATTTGCCAACATTAAGGGTGAGCAACCCCGAAGGTGGGACTTACCCTTGTCATCTAGATGTTAGAGTAGCACAACAGAGGGTTGTACCTTAACGACACAAGTTGAAGCTTGCATCGGCAAAAGAGCAATGAACTCAGTTATGAACTCAAGAGCTCTTCTACATGTACTACTTAATATGTGTGACAGAGCCCCCCCCCCTCCTTGTTTTCATGTTTATATAAGTGGGCTAGCATGGAATCTCATTCCTAGAGGGAATATACTTGGTGAGTTAATTAATGACCCATTAACCCCTAAATGAGGGGTTTAGAATCTTAGGGTTAGGTCAACCCTAAGGGTGTTTCTACCCATATCCAATATCTTAACTGGGACACGGAAAACCAAGGTAAGAGTTTTCTAGATGGAAGTGCTAACTTCACATATAGTTTCTTGTAAATACTTAATGACACCCAGCCGGACCATCATTAGATATCCAAGTGCACTAAGTGGGCTTGTTTTTTTATACCTAGGGCTTATACATAGTTCAGTAGGTAACAACAGTTAATGTCCAAATAAAGAGGAGTCATAGTAAAAACTATGACAGCTTGAATGCCTTCATTCACAAGTATGCAAGTCCTTTTACCTAGTACATTGAAAATGTAAACATATATTTTCAATATATATGTTTCTAGTAGATCATGTCATTTACTCCAAAACTATATCAATAATGATGTGGAATTCATAAATTATTATTTGATGTCTCTCTTATGATCTCATATAAAATACATCTGAATACAACTGTAATCAAGTTAGCCAAATTAGCTAATTTAAAAACAGAGTGTGCACTTAAAAGGTTTCATGTTATACTTTGTTTGAATCTAGGAATTTGAATTAGCAATACGATTAATTTAATGTCATTTGTAACGTCATCAAAATAATGTGAACATTAAATAATATTTTGATTACATTGCACCTTCAATCCAACTATTTAACATATTTATTATATATTAATACCCAATTTTTGTTGTACTATAAGTCCAACATCATAGCCTATTTCTTGAATTACACTCTCGAGAACATGCAATATAGTGAGAATTCATTTTGCACTTTATGTCAGAATATAATATTCATTTTTATGTTTGAATATGCCCCTTTTCAAAAGTCAATGACACAAGTGCGCGTTGTAGGGGAATATGAGGGTTTTGCTAAGGAAACTCCTTAAGGCTAGGTTAGAATAAAACTGAGTGTACAACCTTGCAAGTGCCTCATGAATGGGCTCTTGTTAACTAGCTTAGGTTGTTCAACCCTTGAACCTTAAGGAGAAGACCCCCTCCTTAGCCAAGTGTGCCAATAGCACATCCAGTTATGAAACCTAACTTCCCTTAAGCAAATGCCTAAGGTTTGGCACCTCAGGTGAGCACAAGCACGCATGCTTGTTAGAGTATCCAACTCCTCGGCATTGAGATCATGAGGTAACCCCAAAAGGCATGCCTCGAGCATTGTATTGTGTGCTATCCAGCCTAGTGTTATATCTCCATGTGACACTATTTCCCAAGATGTGGGTTATCATGTTATAGCCTCTTAGGTTTAAGAGTTACATTAGGTACCATGAATGTGGCTCACAAGTGCCAACTCTAGAATCCATGTGGAAGGAACTTAGTAAAGAAACTTGTCAGTCAAGATCCCACACCCACAATTGAACAAGGACACAAATGTGTCATACTTAATTATGAGTGCTACTTTTAACTTAACATAAAGGAGGAAGTTAAAGACAAGCCTCAACTTCTGACCCTTAGAACATACAATCAAACAAGACTTCTCAAGCATGAATTTGTCAATGTTAAGGGTATACCACCCCAAAGGTAAGACATACCTCTATTGTTTGAAAGTTGAGGTAGCACAACAAAGGGTTGTGCCTTGACAACACAAGCTAGATCTTGCACCAGCAAAAGACTAATGAGCTTAGTCATAAACTCATAAACTCTTACTACATGTACTACTTAATATATGTGACAGAGTAATTTAGTGACCCTAAACTCTAACATAAGGGGTTATGGCAACCCTAGGGTTAGGTCCATCCTACATATTAGACATGTTGAACTCACCAAAACTAACCAACAACCCAATTGAGACACATAAAATAATTTTTAAAAGGTACGTGTTACATTCACTTAAAATTTCTTGTGATGTTTAGGGATAATTGGTCAAACTTCCCCTAAACACTTAATTGTATTAAGTGAGGCTATTTCTCACTACATATAAGACTTGTCAATGTAGTTTGATAAGTAATAATAATTGACATTTAAAACAAAGAGGAGTCGTAGTAAAATACCTATGACACCTCTTCTCTTTCTCCTCCTTCATTCTTTTATGGTAATTTTCTTCATGTTGCTTTGTTATACAATGAATCTTAACCAAGTTTTAGCATGTGACCTTGAATCTTTTTTCATATGCTACTCCACACTCATGGAACATAATTTTGAACAAAGCCTGCTTATTCTTGTTGAATGAGAAAAGTTTAAACTTATCATAGCGAATCAACTTGCATTTACTAATTCTAAGTTGCTTCTTCCAATCAAGAGTCATTTTCTGGTTGCTAGTTTAGAGAAAAGCCCTATGCCTTAGTTTTTGTCATAGTTTTAACTTGGTGGGTTAACTACTTGGGTAAAGATTGTGAGATATGTGGGATATGTGGGCAAAAAGACTTAAATGTAATTAAGTTATCATAACCAAGGGCTCTCTTATAAACACTAATTGGCCCTTTGCCTAGTTGGCATAACGAGAGAGGAAAAGGTTGTGATAGTTTTGAAATAGCTTGGCTGCAAACCTTATTTATTACACCATTTCCTTTTAAAACTTGATTACAAGTTCCATATACACTAAATCACTTTCATAAGGATGTCTTTTTTAATTTGTAGTCATTGGAATTTCAAAAGACCTTAAACATTTGATATTTCTTTTATGTTATGCCTGAGATCTTATCTCTTTCAATCTCACTACAAATAACTGCATATGGACAATCCTTATCCAGCCAATGCTGTCACCAGCACCCTCACAAGTCAGATTCACAATTACATGTCTCATTGGCATATGCAAAAATGTAGGAAATCATTCAAATTAACTCCAACTTCTCTCTAAATACTCACATACTCTGGCAAGCAACACCCTCATTACCCCTTTGCTGTATAATTATAAAAGAAATAGGCCATACTTTCTGCATACGGAGTTTTAAAAGTGCACCCGGTGGGCACCTAGTATTCCAAGGTTTATTGGGTGCATGTGCATGGATAAAAAAATTCAATTATTTTACATTAAACAGTGATTAAATCCGTAGTCGAAAAATGCTACGAAAATATTTAATTACTAATTTAATTATTAATTTACTAATTACTAATCTAGTTTAATTACTAATCCGTAATAGTTTTTTACTACTGCATATATCACTGCTAGTAAATTAATTTAAATAGGAACTCTACCGTATATCAAAATAATATTCTGTACATATTTATTGACTTATACAAGAAAACTTAAGATATCATAATAGTAAAAGGCTTTAAATCTTTTATAATATTTTGTAAAAAGATGATATAATGTATTTAACAATATAATTCAACTGGATAAGTTATTTAATTTAATTTAATAAATTCTAATAATTTTAAAATTAAAACATCCTATCTTATATTTAAGAAATAAAAGGTTTTATTAATTAAAAAAAAAAGAATATTTTATTAGAAAAAATTAAGTAACATTTTAGGGTTTAGGGTTCTAAATTGTAATACTTAGGCCCACTTTCCACTAGCGGGTGGTTATTTAGCCCCTGGTAAATTAAAAAAATGCCACATCATTAATAATAACTACCACTGTGGTTTTCCACTAGAGTGGTTAATTAAATTAAAAATTAAATTACTAGTGAACAGTTTCCATTTAATTGTGGTTAATGGGTTTTTTTTATTTATTAATTAAGGTTTTTGGACTTGAAGATATGAATACGTGTGTGTCATATATTGTAAAGACTTGAGAATAAATTATATGAAAAAAATATAAATATAAATATATTAATGAGTAGCCTTTGTCAATATATAAGTCAATGTATATGTGTTCATATATATGTATTAATCATTATCAAATGGTACAATGATTCCTGTGTATATTAAATAATTAATTTATAAACATAAATTATAACTTTTCAATTAAACTTATACATTTTTGCTTATATATATAAAGTTATATATTTTTTCTAGTTTTTAAAACTTGTGTGTATATGTAAAACAAATGCATCTGCATATATAAAACATATCAATACACACACATATATATACATATTTATATATGTATATATACATGCATAGAGAGAGAAAGAAATTACATGCATAATTATATGCACTCGTGCATATGGGGCAAGTATTATGCATGGAAAGAGAGATTAAATACACATGGATTACATGCACACATGTAAAGAAAAATATTACATGCATAATTATAGACACTAATATATTTTTATAATTCTAATATTGAGGCTTTTCTCTTCATAATGCAAAAATGAATGTAATTAGAATATATATGAGTTACATAAATACATACATGCATAATTATAATATATGTTGTATGTTTATATTTATGTATTTTATAATATAAAAACACAGATTAAAGATGTATGAGTATCTCACTATAATCCTTCTTTGCCTTGATCAACCCTTTTTTAATATTGAGAAATTTACCGCACCTTTATTGAATGGAAAAAAAAAATAATTAAAAATAAAAAAGAGATCACTTGCATATCAAATTGATTAATAACAAATGATAAAAAGATCGATTAATACTTGCCATAGGCTGTGGTGCTGCCTTGCCGTCTTATAATTCCGAATAAGTCCTATAGAGTCGTGCAAGGAAATAAAAGAAAAGCTAATAATAACCTACATATTTAAATTATATACGTGTCACTATTTTATGCATGGTAGCCGTATAACCGAGCAAAATTGCCCGGTTATTTGGCAACCATCGAAAAACCATATAGGCGCCATGTAGGTACCACATAGGTGCCATGTAAATATTAAATTTTAATAACCAGCAAGTGAAAAAACAAACTACTGGTAGAATAAATAATTTATTAAAATTTGATTGGTTAAGGCAATTAACCATCCGCTAGTGGAAAGTGGGCCTTATAATAATACTCAGTATACACTTTATTAAATTTACTTAAAATTATTGTTATATATGTGTGTGTTATTCATGTCACCTTTGTTAAACATTTTGTGTATGTGTGTGACACACACACAACTTAGGATATACTCTCAAAAATGTATATTATATATACGAGAGGACCATGAAGAATGTATCTGTTATGGCAATTCATGCTTTAACCAAACATTTTCATGTTTCCTGACTATATATATATAGGGTGTTCGTAAATCTTATCATATTAAACTCATTATTTTCATTATTAAACATAAAAGGTTAAATTCCACTTACTGATAAAAATTTACGGTCAACATAATATTTGAATGTCAATTTCCTCCCTAAAATTACAGCCGTTGATGACACGAAAACGCAGAGTCAACCTGCACAATAAGCATCACATCTCTCTCTCTCTCTCTCTCTCTCACACACACACACACACACACACACACACACGAAAGCTTACCGTTATTTTTTCTGCCCGCACATGTAAAAGCTGACACTACTATTTACTTGAGATCAAGCCTCCTCCAAGTTTAATCCTACCTATATTAACCATGCACACACCATATGAACAGTCAATACATAATACATAATGATCTTTACAGACTATAATATGATGCAAGAAAGTTACCTATTTTAATGCTTTGGTAATTTACACTGCTTCAAAAACTTAGTTGCCTCTTTGTCCTTCCTAAGTATTCAAACAAAGCCAGAAGGAGGTTAGGCATTAAATGAATATGTGAGAGAGACAGAGACAGAGACAGAGACAGAGACAGAGACAGAGAGAGAGAACCTGTGCAAAGTACACGGAGCAAAATTTCCGAGTCCGGAACAAGAGAAGCATTCTTGACAGGATTGACAGATTGCTCATTTGCCCGTCTAAAGCTCTCCACTACTACATGAGTCTGAATGAAAAAAAAAAATAGTTTACAACATATATGCATATATGGTATGTAAATATTATATATTATCCCCTAAATATAAGCTATACTGTATGATTGTATATAAACTATGCTAGAGAGAGGGGGAGTATATATACCTCAAGTTTGTAGAGGTTTATAATTTGGTGAACTTGAGCTGCAGCATTATTAACAACGCCTCTGGGAAGACCATCTCCATCAGCAACAAAGAATTCCTAAATAAAAGAACCATATGAGTTGTTGTTGTTGTTGTGTGTGTGTGCGTATGTGTTTGCATGCTTACTTTTAATGCATTAAGATCCTGTTCTAAAATGTCAGCATCTGCTTGTGAGAAAGACCGAAATGGACCACCATCAAGAAGTACCCAAAGAAATCCTTCCTAGAGCACATAAACAACGTTAATTATTCACACACACACGCGCGCGCGCACACACACACACGAGACATATAGAACTAACCAGTGATGCTTCAAGCAATCCATACACAACTTGATCACGCAAAGGCTCAATTAGCACCTCACAGAGCTGTCCTAATATCTGCGAGCCCATTAATTAGTACTTGAAATATACACAAGCATGTTTACACTATATACGTGAATATATATTACGTATACATACTCTCAACTTACAGTATCGAGTCCGTTCACCACTTTCTCAATACGGCATTGTGTCACGCTTCCTTTGTACATACTATCAACGTAAGTTTCTCTCATATCCCAGAATATAAGTTTGAAACCTGTACCCATGAAAACAAAACAATAATTTCTGCGTGAGGTAAAAGTCTCTTTCTGTCTCTCTCTCTCACACACATGCACGTGTGTGTGCCATGCATTGGACCTGTAAACTCGCATGTTTGCTCCAGGGCTAAACCAACAGCTTTTTTGACGCATCAAAATCTGGAAATATCTCTTCACTTTGTTTGGGTTTCATATTCTGCTTTCCTACAAGCAAAAACTAAGTTTATAAAAATGACCACACACACACACACACAGAACACACCACACCACACTAAATAACAAACAAAACTTTACTTTGTGGTCTTTTCGCTACCCATCGTTGTCTCATATTATTTTCTACGACCCTAGCTGATTTAATATAAACTGCAAGGAGACAAACAGTTCAAAAGTAGAAAAGTATTGTCAGTATAAAAACTGTGTAAACGAGGTGTGCATGTGACGTATTTAATGTAATGGGTGTAAACTCACATGCAAAGTGTTCAAGCGGACACAGAGTTTAGCTGTTGTAAACGTGTTTAACTCTTTAGAACGCTTCTCATCCAGCAACCGTGGATCAGTCACCTTCTTCTTAGCAAGAGATCTTATTGAAAGTTCCTTCTTGTGCCGTGCTAAGGCCGGTGCTGGAGGTATTAAATCCGCTTTGTCGCCTGCTGATCAAATTGTATATGTATATATATATATATATATATATATATATATAGAGAGAGAGAAGAGAGAGAGAGAGCATATATCTCATTATAAGTACCTAGTTGCGCAAGCAACTTCTTTGAATAAAGCTGCAATGCATTCTCTAGGCCATCTTTTAAGTCCTTCAAGTATGATATACTCACTGGAAGCTTCATACTGAAGAAGTCCTCCACCACCTATACAACAAGTATTGGTACGAGTATGTATATACGTGTGTGTGTTGTGTGTGTGTGTACCTTATCAATAGCTTTAAATATTAATGAAGCAGATCGACCATATCGCTGCTCAGACCAAGCCTCCCAGCTCTACAAAACATAACATGCACTTTGTTTTGTTGCTTATAGATATGTATATATAAGAAAACTTGCTATATATGCTTAATATCAAGGAAACTGAATTATGAGAAATAACCCTAACCTCTTCAATGAATGCACTCTCCACGTGTCTCTCAAGCTCCTCAAGCTTAGCCTTTATACAACGCATGCTCAAGTTCCCGGATATATTCTCTACCTGCAAATGTACATCAATTATAAGCTCTCTCCCTTCCCCCCTCTCCCTCTCCCTCTCCCTCTCCTCTCCCCTCTCCCTCTCCCTCTCCCTCTCCCCTCTCTCTCTCACACACACACAGAACACACCTCGTAATGCGTCATTTGGGACTTGTATTCATTTATCCTCTCATCCCCTTTGTCCACAGAAGCAACCAGCTCCCCAAGATACTTTTCAAGTTCGTCAGCTGCTGAAAGAACTGCTGTTACTTCATCATCTGAATATACTGATAACTTTTCCAAAACTGGTTTCTGTATAAAGCATGCAAACACACTTCAATAATTATACCGTATTAACCAATTAAACAGATTAACTACATTAAACTTGTTGTGAGACTCCGTATATGGAAACATGTTAATGTAATTATACTCACTAGTTCTTTGTAATAAGACGTATGTAAGACAGTAGCAGTAACTGCGGGTGACAAATGTCCCCAGCGAGAAAATAAAGGAGAGAATGAAGAAATATCATGCTCCGCAAGCTTTTTCACACGCTCAGCGAGATATACAAGTCGTTTGTTGTTATTACATTTGTATGATTGGCAGCTTCCAGAGCCTGCATACAAAGCGTTAGTGTGTGTGCCTGTGCATGTGCACGCATGCGGGTGTGTGTTCCTATCTGTTAATATTGCTGTTTGGTAGCTACCATAGTCCATAGGGCAACACACCACACACACGTATGTATGTATGTACCATAATCATATATATAAGTGCGTGTATATATGTATATGTACCCTTGAGTAGGCTTGCTGGATGGAAGAAGAAACATATGATTCTGCTTGCTTGGCATTGATGGAAGTGGCCTTAGGCATCTGCAAACAATGTAAATAAGCTTATATACACATTATACTTTGGAACATGTTTTAGTCATATATAAAATACGTCATAATTAAGAACATGCATTTCTTAAGACATCAAAGCACTGCTTTGTCTAGACATGAAACATCTCATCCAGGTCTGCGTGTGCACGCGCGCGCGCATGTGTGTGTGAAAAAGAGAGAGAGAGAGAGTAATAGTTAAATTTTAATTACCATTGTCTCCTCATCAGCTAAAAGCCTTGCAGAAGTCAATGCAACAGAGAGAAGTGCTTCCATTCTGATTCGATCCTAGTCAAAACATAATAATAAGTAAGATACATCACTAAATTATACTTAAGAAATTTTTGTACAGTCCCTATATAAGTATATAACACACACTCATTACATGTACATACATAGAATATAAACATGTAACACACATATCAGATTAAATTTCGCTTCCCCCTTCCCTCTCTCTATATATATAAAATCACAATCACGACCGAAGTTTGTAAAAGGTATGCATATGTATGAATGTCTATATTATTTATATATTTGTTTGTGTGTTTGCATGTCATATTAAGCAGAGAGAGGGAGAGAGACTTACATGGAGAAAATGTAGGTGGTAATCGTTTAATTGATTATCAATCCAAGCTTTGATGGGTTTAAGCACTGATTGAACATAAGATAAACCATTTTTTGACATTCTCTCAGATGTGCTTCTTTGCCTATCTGTAGCAATTCTCTTCATCTGTCTCGCAGCATGTTGTAATAAGGCAAATTCACCTGTGGAAACAAACTGTTTTCAAAGTGATATTATTATCTTGTTAAATGAGAAATATATATATAGATATGTTTTATCTATATCTTAAATGGTTATATATATCATAAAATATACCTGTTTGAAGAGTATCCACGTATAGCATGTATCGTGTACAGTTTGTGTAATTCCCATCACTCTCCATGTAGATTTCAATAGCTCCATCACTTCTTCTGCTTCCTACATACACATAGTGGTTACATATGCAAACACCAACACACAGATACATAGCCTACATATGAATACTTTACCTCAATAAATTGATGGCGTTTTACATTGTCGAATACACCATATAAAAGTTTCTCATATAAACGTACATTTAAATAGTAACCGTCTGCCCAGTGGCAAAAGTCTTCGGGTTTACCACTTCTTTCTAGAATTGCGAGATATACATCTCTAATTCTCTTTAATGCATCAGCACGTCCCTTAGATGACATACCCTGCATGCATACAAATACACATGTATATATGTATATATGTACACACACACACTCACAACGGAGTCTTCCACATTCAATATTGATGCCATCAACTCGATAGCGAGATGGTCGGACCGGTCCAGCTTCCAATAGGAATTATTCAAAATGCCTTCTTTCAAAATATTTAGCTACAAAAAAACAGCAGATAAGAAGTATACACACACGCATATACTGATAGGTTGTACGTGTAATATTACCTGTCTTTTCTGCCACAGAGGATATAAGCCTGGATTAGAGAACCCTTCTCTGCTGATGTTGCAAAGAAGCTCGAGTGGCAAAAGTAAACTATCAATTCTTTTACCAAGTCTTCCATTTGATGCATGGAACAAAGCCTCTGTTGTTCTCTTCTCACATTCCTCGTTAATCTGAAATAAACATGTTATTTATACTAAACCTATATGTATATCTGCATGTACCTGCAATTGAAGCCGCATAATGTTCATTAAACTTGCAAGACCGGAGGTACTTGAATGAGATTTCCACTTTCCAGACCTCGAAACGGTCTCTTCTTTCTTTTCCTTCGTAAGTGATTTGAGTCCACTGCATTAGCAAATACATATGCATATACATACATACATACATGTGTGTTTAATAGATATATGAAATGTATAGCGTAAACATTCACCTACCCGGCTGCTCCAACCGACGCAAGCAAGACTTCGTAGGCTGTCTCACGAATATCATCCTCAGATAAACCTTTACATAAAGTTCACAAGAATCAGATCATGCATATAGAATAAATACACTGTAGCATACCAGTTTCAAAAGGCGGTAAATCCAAACTCAGTTCCTCTAGATAAACGCCACCGTTACAATCTGTCTGCAAATCATTGGATGGCAATTCAGCAGGTGGCACTTCTTCTTCTTCAGGCTCAGGCTCCTCCTCTTCAGTAGTGGTACTAGTCACAAAAGCATCTGTAACTTCCACCGCAAGACCTGGTAGTAAAGAACTTGTCAAAACCAATATATATATATATCAAAAGCATACATACTAAGTTGTTCTATCTTATGTTTATCTGGTTAAGTTATCGTTGTCCATATATATGCAACCCACACACACATATATGGAATATACACATATACATGTATATACAAAAGACTTGCCTTTACTCGCTTGGTCAAGAACATAATACACATTGATATTGTCATAGTCCGCTTCACTGAGAGTGGAGAAGCCCACAGCATTACAAGTGGTAAGAACATACTTAAGCAGCTCACGCCTCTCTGTCCGGTTCTTTTCAAAGAGCTCACATGTCATTTCACTGCATAAAACCAATACATGTACCAAATTTTAAACTCTCCCTCCCTCTCTCCCTCCCTCTCTCCTCTCTCTCTCTCTCCCTCTCTCCCTGTCTCCCTCTCTCTCTCTCTCTCTCTCTCTACCTTCCCATTAGAAAATGCGTCGGATTGACAATGTAG
This sequence comes from Selaginella tamariscina, assembly GCA_003024785.1. NCBI lineage: Eukaryota > Viridiplantae > Streptophyta > Lycopodiopsida > Selaginellales > Selaginellaceae > Selaginella > Selaginella tamariscina. The sequence continues at coordinate 107,998 of PUQB01000124.1, forward strand.
GTAGCTCAGAAGCTGAATCTAGTGAAGAATTCTCCGATTGAATCAGAATGTTGCGCAGTCCGTGCACGGATTGATATGAAGAGTACTTTACACTCCATGGATTTGCAGTAGATCTCCGGAGATCGAACAGCCCTAGCTTCGAGATCGAAGAACACAATACGGCCCCCCTTATGACATAAGTTCCTAAATAGATACTAAATCATTTTTTTTATTAGGAAAGCCCTAAACCCCGCGTTTAATGCAGGTGCAAAAATAGCGTGATGGTACAGGTGGATACATTCCCACAGCATGTCATAATGCTGACCCATCAATTAGGATAACATGTCATAGCAGGGGTCGTGTTCTATACTCTTCTACGGGAAATAAAAACTGTTATCGTACCCGTTGAGGATCCGTTGCCACGTGCAGATCGACGGCTGTAATTAGGCAGCACGTGTAGTGTCGTGCCGGAATAGGAGTCGTTTACACCACATGCTATCGACGGTATCCGACAAATTTCTGTCGGGATTTTTTTTTAAAAGTTTATTAATTTAAACACACTGTCCTCTTGTTTGAAATTTTTTTTGCTAAAATAAACTTAAGAGCACTTTAATATGTATTATTGAAGGTTATTATAATATTTAAAGTTAAATTATTATTAATATATTACGATCTCTTATTATCATTATTTTGAATAAAATTTATACATTTTTAAAATACAAACATAAAGTTCTAATTTATTTGTTGAAATACATGTGGTAAAAATGCAATTTCAAAGGTATATAAATACAAATACAACAGTATATATATGTAATATTCTTATGTCATTATTATTATGATATACATACATCACCTCCGTGTGTGTGTGAAAGAGAGAGAGAGAGAGGAAAACTTACAAAATGCATTTAAATTATTCGTTTTGAGAATATATATCATCGTCATTGTTTGTACACAGAAGCAGTCATCATGTTCTTATTCATCGCTTGTTGATGATGTTGTACCTGTTTAAATATTAATTAATCACTAAAATGTAGTTATTAATTTAAAGTCCTACCCAATAATAACTAAAATGTAGTTATTAACTTATACTTGAATCGTACCTGTTGTTGGTGTTGGTTTTGTAATTGTGGTAGTTGCCTCTCCTTGAGACTCTCAACCACACTCTCACTTGTGCTTGAGACGTCCTCCTCGTGTGTCAGCTGCTGTGCTTGTGGTCTCTCCCATATTGTAATATGTCCCTCGTTACATGAAGTTAATATAGACTCCCTTGTGAACACCAGACCCGACAGGGGCTCCGGATGCACCTAAACACGAGTAAACCAACTCTATAACAGTGACTTCATTGTCTAGAGGAGAGAACGTATATGTGCATGTGTGGTGTGACATACCTTGTGTGCCATGATGGGACCCAACTTAGGCACTTCTCTTCTAAGTGGAGCAGGCTGTAGTCCAGCGACGGCATTACTCTCGTGTTTACCATCCCATTGTGTTGCAGATTGGGTTCCTGCTAAACCTCCTCCTGGAGGAGACGACCCTGATGCAGATAACTTCCTTAGAGGCACCACTACCTCCTCCATTGCTAAGTCCCATAATAGTAGCTGCGTGTCCTGCACAAAACAAACAGGTTATTAATCTTATGTGAGTGTACCATGTCGTAGGTGTATAATCACTGCGTGTGCGTGCGGTGAGAGTTACCTGACCGACGGAGCCGAATCGGTACGTAGTAGCCTCACAATCGTCTACAGGGGGAGTCCAATACGGAATCAAATGCCACTTGACTCACCTGTTTTACCCCATAGTAAGAAAAACTGTACTTATGAATTGTGTGCATGAGCTAGCGTGCCTGTGTGGGTATAATATTACGTGTCCGTATAATAAATAATATATCAACATATAGCACTTGTACCTATATATATAGCTTACCCATGAACTATGGCCCTCCCCCCAGGCCACAACTGCTCGGTCTTCCATACTCCATACTTGTACTAAGTCGTCTTCCCCGCCTGCCAAAACGTATTTCCCATCCATACTATAGGAAGAGTAGAAAAGACGTACATTAGGAACTCCATAAATGTAATCGTTCAAATGCTCTACATAAACAGTCAGATGGTGTATATGTGACATACATATTATTATTTTGTCAAAATCCCCCTCTCTTTGACACACACACACACACACAATCTATAATTTCTGTGTAAATGTATATCTCCGAGTATCTGTGTATATACTGGCATCTATGACATGTATACAAGACGTGAATATACCTCCACGCACAGCAAAGAAGAGCTCCGAAGTAGCTTTTTCCACCGCACAACAATTGTTCCTTCGCGAAATCAAATATTCTTAAATAACCTGAAGAATTTATTACATGTTAGCGTACACTTCATTAATGTTATAATCTCTTCTTACCATCTCTACCAACAGTTGCCAGATATGTTCCATCCTCAGAAAAAGCAAGACCATTGATGGATCCTTGACATATGTGCCATCTTGCAATCGGGTTACTCTGTTCAAACATCATGACATCTTTTATTTATTCATATATTACAACGGCGTGTACATTAACGCGGTGGAGATTAAAGGAATCTAATCCGACGGCCTACTATTCTATAATGGTGGTACTAGTTCAATTATATCAAAATCATAGTTATAGAAAGAAAGAAAATAATAAAGATGCACACAAAACACATATACATACATACATTATTGAGATAATGAAACATGAAGAAGCATTCTCTGTTTTACCTTACTTGATTTCGCATGAGCAACACCGAACTGAACTGCATCTTTCACAGGTGGAAAAGATACATCTCCACTTCCATCTTTTGTCTACAAACATATTTCCATTAATATTTAGTTTAGCACAGCACATACACATGCAGACAAAGTAATTATACGTTACGAGAACCTATATATTTCATGATTATATATACATGTGCATATATACGCATACCCACACACATACACATGCACAAGTGATACCTTGTCGTAAAGATAAAGATTCCCATCAGCGTGTGCAACCACAAACAGACCTTCAGAGTGAGGTACCCAAGCAACTGCAGTGCACCGGCTGAAGTAAAGTAGAAAATTATCAGAAAAAGTAAAAACAAAAAGAAGAATTGATTAAAATCCCACCTATTATTTAAAACGCCATCTTTATTATAATGCATGGCACCTACCAACTTCTTCCCTGGGTCTTGTAACTGTTGTCGCAAGGAAGCAGAATATACTGCAAAACAAAAACCATTTTATACTCATTAACCAAGGTGTAGGTAGATACACAAAAAGTTTCAAATTGTACACAGATTTTACGTTTAAAATGGAAAGGTGATTCTAGTTAAATATAAGGTACCTCTGTAAGAGCTCTCTCTCTCTCTCTCTCTCTCTCTCTCACACCACACACACACACACACAGACACACACAAGTTTGTTTATACCATCTCCAGAGCTAAGACCAACTAGGAGGTCGTGCCCATCTTTGGCATCCGAGTCAAAAGCATGACAAATGGGATTAATCTGGTTGAAAGTAATACTCTTGATTGGATCCTGTATATAACATGTATTAAAAATATAGCCCATCACAATATATATAAATACATAAATACACGCGCAGGCGTATACGTACATATACCAACATTGCAACATACATAAACACATACAGCCAGATATGCATATATAGCCTTACTAAATTCCACCAGAATAAGACTACATATTCATCCATACCCGTCTGATCAATAGAGAATAATAACTACTCAATGTGTGATAGATGAACACATTCATACGTACACACAGAATAAACTTAATATATACGCACTTTGTCGGGAGTATCGTAAGAGGTCACGAAAACAGCATCACCAACGTTGAAAAGAATGTAGGTGCCTTCGCCATCAAAATTGGAAAGCACAGGGCCATTGCTAACTGACACACTTGCATTTGGAGTGCCACTACTAGTACTACTTCCAGTTTTAGCAGCACCACTAAACTTAGAAGCAAAACCGTTTCCACCTACAAAACCGAGTGCTCTACTTCCGTTCCCTGCACCTAATAGCCTAACTGCAGCTGGAAATCTGCATAGAAGCCACATTATTATCTATAATACACACTCGCACACACACACACACACACACACACACATATATATATATATATGTACACGTATATCCATCACATACTGCAGTATACATTGCTAGAGAGTGTCCATCTAACGTATATTAATAAATATTACTAACCTCATGCCACTTCCAGTTGAGCCTGTATTTGTTGAGTTTGATACTGCCGGCTTATCTTTGAGATGAGCCAGAGTAACCTGTAAAGCAAAAGAAAAGCAGTTAGAGAGATGCATACACTACGTATGCATGGTTGGAAGGATGATACAAAAGAGGTATCCAATACAATAATTCAATACAAGAAAGCCACATATTGTATACGTATGTGCCAATTTATGACTCTGTGAAATTAAAAAATCATACACCTCAAACTTGTCTTAAGAAAGTGTTAATAGAAATATAATCAATCTATATAAATATATCTCTATATATATGATATAAAACACTGACCTGAGAGACGGTTTTGCCATGATTGTAATGAAGCAAGCCAGTAGAGGGACCTTTCTCTTTGGAAAGTTTATATCGACCTTCAGGCGTCTTGAAATGGGTTCTAACGCCCGCACCACTTCCACTAGAAGGATTGTTACCGGCAGCAGATGCCATTCCTCTCATTCATTCAGTCAAACACCAACACTCCTTCCTGTGACGACAAAGTACGAATACCCGCATCCTCATTCTCGCGATTCTAATCCGCTCCTCATTCCGGATTTTCGCTATTTTCTGTACACTGTTCCTCGGAAATCCTCAAATTCGTCACGGCAGCCTGTTCTTCGAGCCTGGCTATGAAGCTTCTGCAGAGAAAACTCTGCGCTTCTGCCCTATAAGCCCTACAAACTGCTAAAAGCCGTAATTTCTACAAACAGGGATTCGTTCCCGCTCTGACGAATCTCGCTGCTTTTCTGTTCTAGATGCTACTATGAATCGCTACGAACGATATAATCCGCGTAATTGTTACAATCCATGGATCGATATGCCTGCTTTTCTGTGCTATATGCTGAGAAACCCTGCTTACAGACCTCGATTTGATCTTGGCGTAGCTCGCATTCTGCTCCTTGACCCCGAGCTCCTCCTTCGCCCAAAAGCCCTAATAAGAAGTCACAAACCCTAGATAATCCCATTAAAGAAAATTTCGACCAGATTCGTATATTCTAAACTATTTATATTTACTTTTCTTTTCTACAACAATTCATAAAGAAAACTCTTATAGCATTCGTCAGTAATTTGTTAAATAAATTTTACATAGAAAGTGTTACCAATATTTGTTCACATTAATGAGTTCTGATATACAATTTTTTAATAGAAAATATTAAAAAAATTAAATATTGGAAATTTTAAATTATACACTGCCTCTTGCGTATACGCACACACGCAGACACACACGCCAGCAAGAGTATATTCCGTACTGGTGGTTGTTGAATGAATTTTGCACAAACAAGTTAAACTTTCTTCTCTCTCTGACACACGCACACGCAAAACACACACACACACACAATGAATGTGTTCCAGTCAAACACCAGAACAATGCATAACAACTCAGGCGGGATGTGTGTGTGCTTATATATATATATATAATAATAGAACGATACAAGGTATGTATACATATGTATAAAAGCTTCTATGTATGTATTCGTAGAACCGATTTATGTACATAATTCAAAATGGCCAATAGACGTAGTAAAGAGCAAAGCTCAGCCATGAAACATGACAAGCTCTTCATCATGCTCTTCATCGTCGTCATCAACATATGTAACAGTGGCGTATTGAGAAGGCTTACCTCGCGAGCCTTTTCGTCTGCTGCTGCCAGTTTGCGATGCCCCGACCTTCTCCATGTACATGTCATGTAACACAACCAATAGCTGCTTCCTCTTTGCAGATGCCTCCCCAGGGTCAAACCAATCCTTGTTAATCTAAAAGCACACACATAACCCTTATCAGCAGACACACACATCTATATGCAAAGATGCGTAGATATACGAGAGAGAGAGAGAGAGAGAGAGAGAGAGAGAGAGAGAGAGAGAGAGAGAGAGAGAGAGAGAGAGAGAGAGAGATCAGCTTGTATAGAACATCACTTGTATATGGATTTGCAACTAACTGATTGTGTATATAAATGTATGGGTTTATCTGATTATAGGCACGTAAAAACGTAGTAAATCCACTTACGAATGAGAAACGACCTCGTGGACAATTGAAGCCTCTTTCTAAGAACATCTCGACATAATGCAGGAGGAACAATCCGCAGTCGTGCAAATTATCCTGCTGTGGAACCTATGACAAAGCTTACTTCTTCATGTATACATCAACTGCACAAACCTTCATATATGCGTGCGTGTGTATCTGTATGTATGTGTGTAATGTATCAGACCATTAAGTACCTTCACTTTGATGAATTTGATCTGGTCGAATTGATACTGTAACTGTTCATGCTCGTTTGTTCTTCGTCTTTTCCATTCCTGAGAAAGGTAACTGCGACATATGTTAGTATGTATGTGTGAGGTTAATACGCACCCCAACCCCTAACATATACAAAAATTAGTCACTAACTTTCTGATGAAACGTTCAATGTCCGAGTGGAAGCCTTCAAAAGAGTCAAAGTGGAGTATACAAGTGCTACTTGTATGTATATCTGGGTCAATATCTGCATCCACAAACCAATACATGCATTGAGATATTTACTAATTCATTGCAAGCCACATCAGTAATTTAATGAACCGATAAAATGTGTAGTCACGTTAATGGTATTATACCTTTCATGTCATTGAGATGGCAAACGACGACTAAACTCCAGTGAGAGCTGAAACCCATAATAAGAATGCGTCGGACACCACGTGTGTGTGTGTGTGTCCACTGGTTACCTTCTATTTACTGGAACGAAGATATAATCTTTAGCAAACACGTCCACCTCTTTAGTCCATTTTTTCAAGTCGTGCAAAAGCAGATGTGGCGTCTTCATCAGAAAGTGAGCTCAATTCCATGAGCTTTGGAAAAAAGAAACTGTTAAAAAAAATACGTCTTCTCCTTTTCAGTTTCTGATAACGTTGTCTGCGATACCTGCTCATCAATTAAACCAAGTGTTAAAATCGTATTTATTACATTATAACTCATAGTATTACATTACGATGTGTCTAAACATATTTCACTATCAGATTATATAGCTGCAAAAGGCAGTTGTATATTCGTACATTAGACCGTGCGTGTGTGTGTGTGTGTGTGTGAGCAGGAAACCAAAAAAAATGATTGATGAGAGAGAGAGAGAGCTTACTTGATATAGAAATCAATGATAGTGTCGTTTAAAAACGCTCCGGGCCTCAAAACATCGATATCATTCGTAGTTATGGTGACTGGATCAGGGTCATCTTGTGGAAAGACAAGAGTATGCAGCCTGAAAGAGAACATCAACAAAGTGTGTAAGCACATACCTTTCAGTTGCTTTACAGGCAAGCAAAAAAAAAAATAGAACATAAAAATTGCTAGAGTAATATATATATATATATGACAAAATATTTCTTGTGTATGCATAAGAGCATCCATAAATTATTCATCTGTGCATACGTACAAAAGATTTATGTCTAGGTTCCTAGATTTGTACCTATGTTGGAACCATCTCAAATTTATCTGCATATATATATATATATATATAATATATATAGAGAGAGAGAGAGAGAGAGAGAGAGAGAGAGAGAGACAGACACAATACACATATATTAAACAATGTACCATAATTCGTATAGAAGACTTAAGCTACAGTAATTAAAATATATAATTGCATAGTCAAAGTATCTTTAATAGAATAAGAAGAAGAACATGCACCTGGCAGGACCTGCTCAGAGCTAGTATCTTTTGAAGAAGCATTCGGGCCTCTTCCACATCTTCCATCATCTGCTTTTGTTTTTGCTTTCTCGTTTCCGCCATTTCCTTATCCTTCTGCTTTCTACAGATAAAAATAAAAATAAATTAAATTCGAATGCTCAACAAATTATATGTTATTTACACAAACATCTATAGGAAACAAATATACATGTAAAATCACACTTCATTTGCATATAACATACTGTTACAAATACAAATCTGAAGCTGCTACGAGTTACATACACAAACAAACCCACAAACCTGTCAGTGGAATCGAGTGTGACTAGGTTCTTGTACGTTTGAACGGGGAGAGCTGCCTTAGTACTGCCTAAGACCTCTATGTCGTTCTTCTCACGGAGGGCAGAGCGCGTTCTAGAGCCAATTGCACTGGGCGAAGCATTTATCACCCTAGAAGTCCTGTTCCTGGGCGTGGGTGTCGGTGTCCAATCCTGGTCCACTTTCCAGTTTTTCCTCTGCTTCTTGTTGCGATCCGCACTGAGAACTGCAACACAGCTAAAAAAGTGTATCTTACCTCAGAACAGATAAGAAACGCATCATTCCCCTAAGATGCGAACAAATGGATGTCTTTTAAACAACATATAAAGACAGCATAACTATTAAACAAATGGAGTCTTTTATACAACCAACTAAACTTAAATTTTGAGAGTGTCCCAATACCGTAATCAATGTAAAATGCAGCTTTCAGATTTTCAAGGCAAATTAGAGCAAATCGGAGAAAAAAATCGATGCAAAATCTCTATTTTGCATCGGTTAGGAAGAAAAACACAGAAATTCGCTGGTAATGCGAATCGCCGATTGGGATTGATGCAGAATACAAAGCGAGAAGCGATGAAAAATACACATTTTGCATCGCAAAAATCGAACAAAGTCGATGCAAGTAGCACACTTACAGCTTTCTTTGATCCTTCTCATGAGCCGCGGCCGCGCTTCTTCATCCCCTTCGTCAAAATCGAAGACGGAGAGGTCCGCCTTCTGCTCCTTCATCTGTGCCCTAGCACGAACTCGAAGCCCTAGGTCCCGCGTTATATTCCGTCATCAAGATCGCCAGCACGGCGTTTTATTTTGCCACGTTTGCATCGGGATGCACCCAATTTAAAACATGTAGCGTATACTGTACACTGTGTATTAGAGAGACAGGGCCGTTATAAACAAAGTTTTTATTAAACAGAGTTCTCACTTAGATTCAATCTGAATACCCTTCCAGAAGGCCACATGATCCTGTTAGTAAAAGCTTGTTATGTATGTGTACTAACATATATACTTATGTATATTCATACACACGCACACGCACGCACCTTGATATGTGAAGCAGCAGGAAGGGGATTCTCATAGAACCAAGCAGCATCCTTGTTAGTTTTGCCATTAACTTCTATGGTGTAATAAGAGGCTTTCCCTTTCCAGCCGCATGTAGTTATAGTGGAGCTCGGCTTGAAGTATTCCTTGTTGAGAGAGGAGGGCGGGAAATACACATTGCCCTCCACCGTCTCGTGTTTATCTGTTGCAGCCAACACAGCGCCATTCCATACTGCTTGGGTCGCCATAGCCGGTGCACAAAACCCTTGACACGTGGCTTGCGTGGATAACGTATATATATACGTGTGGGCGTCAAACACAAGAGTGACGAGTGTTGATTACATACACCACGTACACCCTATTGTGGAGTCGTGATGTATATACACGTACGGGACGTTTCTCGGTATAATTTGTACATAATTATGAATAAATCCAGAAATTTAAACATAAACCCATTATTGTATGCACGTCCAGTTTTCAAAACACACAAGCAAGCGTGTGTGCATGCGTTATGAGTTTGTGTATATCCGGCGTGTGTGCGTGCGTGTGTTATGTGTTCGTGTATATCTGTGTGCATGTGGAGAGAGAAGGGACATTTATACTTGCTGTCATACACAGGGAATGAGGCAGGATTGTTCTTGCATGCATTAGATGAGTTATCTCGCTCCACTGGTCTACATAACCTCCGTGATCACGGAGAGAAGCGTGGCGTTGCACGAACATCTCTTCAGCAGCCTGAGTTTTTCAGATCTTTCTTTGGGCTAGTTTGCAGAATACGGCCCCCCTTTATTCTTAATATTATTTAAGAGGGATTTAGGACACCGTGCGGTATTACATGGAGAAAAATTTAATGAGATAAATTAAAAAAAAATTAAATTCTTATTGAAAATTAAAAATTAAAATATAATATTCTTTAGGATTAATGCATTTCTGAATTAATATATTTTTTGATTTAAATGCATTTATCAATGGGTTTTTAGTGTATGTTATATGCAAGAAACCTGGGAATTAAGGTAAATGTGAATTTTCTTTTTATTTTATACACATCCTAGAGGGGGCCGTGTTCTGCGAGTGTCCCTCACCGCTAGTGTCTTGTTACAGATTATCAAGCGGACTTAGTTGCTCCAAACTGGCAAGGCAAGTGTTTGGATTCACTGGCTGGCGGCTGATGATTTGTGGCTGCAGGTTGATATAAATGGACCTGAACTAAATGTTGGAGAGCGTGAAACCCTTGATGAACTCGTTGAGCTAGGGCAGGTAGTCTCCCATAATTTGCAGCAGCAAACTTTCCGCTTTCCATCCAAGGTCCACAGTCTCTTTTTTCCGATGCAAATCTATTGTGGTACAATTACTGCCGCAGAATTCGAGAGAATGGGTATTGAGGAGTTCACAGCAAGGATATTTGAGAGGATGGACAGTGATTCTCATTTGAAATGTCCATCTGGTGAACATTACGAACGGTTGTATCAAAATGAATTTTACAGTTAGTTATGTTTGATTTATATTTGATTTAAACGTTAATTATTTGTTTGTAGAGCCATCCGAAGCCTCCTAAGTGGCGACATTTCTATTTCTCCTGATGCTAAACAATTGTTTGGAAATTATAAATATATTGACTATTTAATTAGTGAGCTTTAATGGTGGAATTAATTTTTAAGTTTAGAACGTTTAAGACCACTAAAGATCAACTTGATAGGCAGTACAATAATCTTACAAAGGTAACGAAGCTTTTATAGTTATTGATGTTAAAAGACAAGTTAATTATAATTTATTTCCTGGAATACCGAATTTACATCAAGTAATATTGAACGACGACTTTAAGAGTGGAATAATGTATCCTAATGGAAAAAAAGTTAATACTAAAATGAAATATAATACACATTCTTTGTATATATGTGTGTGTTTGTATATATATATATATATATATATATATTACCTTTTAATTTTAACAATTTTAATTTTAACGTTTTAAGATTCTGACTATTATAAATATAAAAAATTTAAAAAATAAAATAAATATGAAATAATTTAATAGGCTTAAAACAATGTTTTAAGCAAATTTTTATTTTCTTTAATTTTTAAATAATATATTCTTGTTATTATTTTATCTTTTTGTATTGGAATTTAAAATGAAATAAGATGATATTAATTATACATTTATAATTTATAAAATTTGTAATGAGAATGATAAAATTAGATATATACAATGAAAATTGGAATAAATTAAGTAAAAAGTTATTTACAAAATGATAATAAAAATATTTGTTTTATAAGAATAAGAATATATATTTTCTGATATTTATACTAAACTTCAAGATACATAAGAAATAGATAAAAAAATGATATTGAACTATATTATTTATCTTAAATTTTTTACTAATTCAAGTTGAAATTTTTAATATTTAAAATATATTTAACTTTAATATTTTATCGATGTTTTCATTTATTTTTAAACTTTGATTAATTAATGTGAAATATATCATATACATGTAAGTATATATGTAAGTTATCATATGCATAAAGATTTTATCAAAAATAGAATAAAGAACCACTGGAACAAACAATTAAAAAAACGAAAAATAAAAGTTGAGCACAGTATTTTGCTTATATATATATATATATATATATATATGTGTGTGTGTGTGTGTGTGTGTGTGTGTGTGTGTGTGTGTGTGTGAAATACTAATAGCTAAAATCAAATAAAATTGAGAGTTGTTCAAATGTCGTAGACGGAAAAAGTACACGGTGAGCAGCCCCCCTGAGAAAACACACAAGCAGCTTTTTCCAACACAATGCACACACACACGCGCACGCGCACGCACACGCACACACAATGCAAAACAATAAAACACACATAACACCTACCTAATCATAAAATAATGCAAAAACTTAAACCACAGTAGATGAACTCAGCTGCTCATTTCACTTTAACCGCCCTGCATTACAATATATATAGTTAGTCTCTCTCATACATCTGTACGTGTGTTTTCTTGTGTGTATGTGTGTACTTCACATTTAATATATACAAAACTATTGTAACAAAATACACAGCTTGTCAAATTCCATGTATTTCCAACAGACATATGAACCTCTCTCTCTCTCTCTCTCTCTCTCTCACACACACACACACACGCACGCGCACGCACACGATACAACTAGATGTATACTTCGCATTTGTATATACAAATGCATGGAGCAGTTATATGAACCTGTTTTATTTAGTTGTAACCTTAAGTGTAAAGTTGGTACAAAACCGTTGAACACATATTGCCCATGCCCTTTCGGACTAGTACCTGAACTAGCGCCTTAACCAACTCGGCACCGAGGCCTTCTGGACAACCTGGCCTCGGCACTGCAGATCCCCAAGAGCGTCCGTCCCGGAATCTAAACCGCATATTCCGGAATCTGAAGAACAGATTCCGGAACTTGTGGTCGGAGTCCGAGATGGTCGTGCAGCAACAAGCTGTAGAATGATCGTATATGTACGGAAACAAAAGAAAGCTAACTTCGTGATGGGTCTGTACGCTGACCTCAAACAGCGGTGCAGTGACGAAGCTCTGCACTTGGTTGATCAGAAGTTTCAGGGGCAGCATTTGTGGTCTGTTATGGTCTTCGCCAGTCCAGACGAGGAGAATACCAAGTGGATTGACAAGACTGGGGGAGGAGTGAAGGTGGTTCCCCATGAAAGGAGGAAAGGATGGGTTTTATGAGCTAATGAAGAAAGAACTAGATCTCGACAGAGTTGCGGTGTACATTCAAGTATAACTAGCAAGGTACAGACGAGACGAATCTAGACATATGCATTGAAAGGTTACCTTGTCCCGTGCCTCTTATATGCTGGAAGAAGTTTCAGGTGGACTCCCAGTTAATACCTTGGGTTCCAGATCCTGTATCGTATGAGACGTACACTATCTTGCCCAAACTTTCCTTGACCGTTTATGGGACAAGAGGAAGGAGGAGGTGGTGCTTTTTGTGAGAGCATCAAAAGGTCAGGCGGACGTTGCTTCCTTGCGCGGATACGGAACCCTCCTCCACCTTCTACACACTCCAGAACACCTTGCCAATATTCTTGCATCCGTAATCCTACAACAGACACACACACACACCATAACTATAAAGACACATACATACATACGTATGCACACACGTCTACACACACACACACACAAGAAATGCATACCGGCCGAGGATATTGGCCAGTGCCTCATAGGGGATGACTTAAAAAATGCAGAAGGTACATGAGTACTAGTTGTGCCTGTTTAATGCATGGTTTAGTAAACACATGTATCTATGCACCCACGTCACTCACACACACACTTACACACCAGTGGTGTTGTTAATGTTTGTCTTGGAACTACGACCGTAGATTAAATGCTTCAAGGGTTTGGACCGTTGATTTGGGGTACTTGATGTACGTTTTTGTGTTCGTCTCCATACCTTGTTAGTGTTTGTGCTGCTGCTCGTTTCAGTAACTACGCCAACTCTCTTCTCCGTCATGGTCTCCTGCATTTTGAACAAACCTAGGAGGTTTTCCTCGTGGAAAGCCACTTGTCAAATCCACGTGGACCAATTATATGTCAACTCTACATGCGTATGTGTAGCATACTATATGTTTGTATACAGGCAAATACATATACGCAGTTAAATTAAATTGAATCAGCAAAAGTTTAAAATCGTGCATGTACCTGAGAGAGAGAGAGAGAAATTCAAATGTTTCATATTTAATAAACAGGAACAGTCTCATCCACTTCGGAATAAGCATGAATTCCTCCAGAGACATTGTGCAATTGCTTAAAGCCCTAAAGAATTTTATATTATAGACGTACATACACACACACATGGAGAGAGAGAGAGAGAGACAGACAGACAGACAGACACGCATGTACCTGAGTCTTTAGCCACTGAGCAGCCTGTAGCGATCGTACACCATGGTGGCACTGCACGTACATAATACACAATAGTTATCCAAATATAAGATAACACACACACATACACCACAGTTACATCATAATATATATTTTGTTAAAATGAAATCATAATATTTATAGTAAAAATAGTATTCGTTCGATTTGCACACAATATATCTTACTATATAGATGTACGATTAAAATTTTACCAGGACGTATGTCTCTTTCTCAGGATTAAGCGTCTCCGTAACGGTTGGACCCCATTTACCAAATTGACTCAATGGATAAGGCTTGAATCCATCCAAGCTAGCCTTTTCTCTGCAAATATATGAATATATCTTCAGCAATATCTTCATTAAGAATGAAGACAAAATAAGAATTACATCAAACTTAAATAAATATATATACATACATTATATGCACTCACATTTCATTTGGTTCTCTAACATCCATAAGTTGGGCCTTCTCCTTGAAATCTGGTTCCTTCATTTTCTCAAAAAGATCTTCTGGTTTAATCTCCACCAAAAACCCAGCTTGCCTGTATATAAACATAGACACATATACACATATATATGTGTTCTAAACTAATGCATACACGTATGCACATGTATACACGCCAATATACATATATGTATGTTGTATTAGTTTAGAATATGCATATGCATATGTATATATATATATATATATATATATATATAATGGAACCTTTCAGATAGAACCTGGAGTAGATGCCAACCAAACTTAGTTTTGACACGAACTACTTTGTTTAAAGGTGCAGTAAAAGCCGCCTCTTCAAACTCTGGTACCTTATATATTTAAATCATAAGTCAAATATTTTATATATGAAGTTTAATTTATATTAAAGTTTAAGTTGTTGTATATTAAAGCTTATTGTTACTATATGATGGCTACTTAAAAATAAGTCAACATTACATTTATATAACTTACAATTTCGTTCGTATTGTCCACACAGGGCTTATGTTCAGAGAGAGAACATTTTCATAAATAAGTAAATACATCCAGATTAAAATTTCATAACCCGTGCTAATAATTTCATTTAGGAACTATATAAAACTATGGATAATCTTTAAGACATTTAATTTATAAAGATATTAAGTTTTCTTTATTATATTTTATAGATTTTATCGCTTCCTTATTTATTGTAATATAAGTGTTTCTATTTTGATACTATTGTCATAGTTAATAATAATTATCAATAATTTAATCATGTAAAGAAACATATACATTTATTATGATAATTTACTGTCATAGTTGAAAACACACGCACACGCACACGTACACACACCATACCATGCGGCCTTTGGTGACCCAGCCAAGCATTCCACCATCTTTTTTCGAGGGACATATGGAGTATTCAGTAGCTAAATCACTTAAATCAATATCCTCTGCACAATATAATTGTTAATAATAAATATATTAGTACATATACATATGCATATATGTACATATATGCACATAATACCCCTGTATGTCAACATACACACACACGAATCTAACCTGTAATAAGTCGTTTCTGAAGTTCAGTTAGCAAATTGAGCTGATCCTCCTTGACAAGTAAATGTTGAACTAGAATCTCTCTCTCTTGTTGAATATTTATTTGTGTTTTATCTGACAAGGATCTCAATAAATATATGTGTGTGTGTGTGTGTGTGTGTGTGTGTGTGTGTATAGCTATATGTGTATGTATATATTCACATGTATGTACGTATATATGCCTAAAGACATGCATCCAAGAGGTTACTTAGTCAAAACAGAACAAAGAAGGCACGTCATATATGTATTACATATAAAATGGATTCACATGCATGTCGACATACAGCCTCTATATACATGAACGTATTCATTTATATATATATATATATATGAAAAATGTATTCATATATATGTATACACATGTATATCATGCAACCACAATTGTGTGTACTCCGTTTCAGTATATATGCATCATTTATATTATAGAAGGCAACATTTTCTGTGTGTGTGTGAGAGAGAGAGAAAGAGAGTTTATGCAAAATATGTGCAATGTAAGAGTATAGATTATACACAGGATAAACATATACATACACACACACACACACACATATACAATTATATATATACATAATAGTGTGATGTGTATAAATACAAGTATATAAGCATAATGTGCGTCTTTGTTATGTATATATAATGGAGTACACACATACAGACATATGTATATACAATGGCGTGCGTGTATAACTTACCTGGATTCATGCACTGCATTCTGTGGGAGAATGCGGACGTGTAAATGTTCAACTTCAAGCCCGGATTTGCGAGAATATTCTGTGGGAGCGCAGTGAGGAGATTAAATGAGCAAATTGCGCGATAATTTGCGCGGTTAGCGTTCCTCAATCGCGCAAAGGATCGCCTGGTTATCGCCTGGCAAGGTATCCACAAGGGCACACGCACCATCTCCATCCTCTGTTTCTAGGGTTAGGGCTGATTGAGGATCGACGGGTTAACATGTTCACAGAATTTCAGCCCGTCCGATAATAAGATTGACATTTTTAAATTTGAATTTTTTTATATTTAAACTATAAAAAAAACTTACAGTATTATTTAAACTATGTCTTTTGTTACAGTATTATTTCATGTTTTTGTTGGCGTCTGTATGTGCATATATATGTGTGTATGAAGATAATCAATTCGTTAGTAATGTAATAAATATATCAATAGACAAAATTACAGTATTAACAAGATTTACATATTATATTTAATGAAATATAAAAAGAAATGATAGTTCTTATGCTATAAACCTTAATATTTTCATAACTATAATTATAGAGAGAGAGTTTTTGGTAATCTTATAATGCACAAATAATTTGTTGGTATGTGCCAACATTAAAATATTTCTTTTAAAATATTTTAAAATAAGGAATTGTTAGTCTAGATTCAGATCTATATCTAAAACTAGAGGTTCAGATTCAGGTTTATATAGTATATAAAAAGGTTAGGGTTAGGTTTTTAACATTTATATATGGTTTTTAAGCATGTTAATTAACTTTTTAAAATATTCTTGTGAATTATTACATACAGTGAAATCTTCTTTCATTTGTTCACAAAAATTAATTTTAAACATTTGGTACCTTATTAATTACAAATACACATTACATTGCCCTAAAAATAAATTAAAATTTCATTTCCATTAGAATAATAAAAAGATCAAGTGTTTTTCTCCTTTTCATAATAAGCTATAAGATTCTTATTATTGTTTTGAATGAATTCCTTGATTATTTCATGTAGAAATTTAAGGAATTATCAATGCGAATGTAATAATATGATTTCTTATCATAATATATTCTTTATACAGATTTTACAATACCTAAGGAAAAAACAATTACGTTTTAACAAATTTTAACAAGTTTTGACAAGCTAACAAGAAATATTTTAAGTGATCGAGAAACTTTCAACATCAACTTTGAGTTAGGGAAGGATGTCATGATATATGTGTAAGAAACATTTTGTATTCATGTTTTTAATAGCTCATTTGGTGATTCTTTGGAGGTTTTGCAAAATGATACACTTGCGGCAATAAGAATATGTATTTCTCAAGGTATACCTTTGACCTAATAAGCTCATATAAACTTGTTCTTCGTGTGCAGGGAAGCAACCTATCATGGATACTAATTCCAAACCAATCACTAACACAAAATCACTAATATTTGGTATAACAATGTCCTTGTATGATTTTTTGATGCACATGAAGAATTTGTTGATGAAATGCCAGTGAGTCATGTGTAATAAAGTTCTACAAGCATATGATGGTAATATTATTATCAAATTGCCATCGGTCATTGGATTTTAAAAGATTCACTATCAAGGATGCAAAGAGTAAATTACGATCATGTTTGGACTAGGAGCCATGATTCACACCGGAGGGATTTTGATGGTAATGTTCGAATAAGTCAATGTGGAAGACATCATTTATGTAACAATGTAGATTGTCCTTATTTAATTAAAAAGCTTAGTAACAACCAGTAGTATTGAAACAACACAAACCATTGTAAACTTAAATGTAAATATTGTGGATTTCAATCAAAATGTCTGCATTCATGTAATGTCGTATGCTACACTATCGTTTCATTCAATATAAAAATGACAAGGCTATTCATTTGCGTTAATCAGTACTTAATGAAACATTAAGGAATGTAGAGGAATCCGTTTTTATCAAGGTGCATGAATATTTTGTGCAAACTAGATGAATGTGGCATCGAATATCATTTTTAAAAGATCGATCAAGCTTGACCCATCAACCAAAACTCCATTAACTTAGAAAAAACTCTAGGACATACTTGATGAGATTCTTTTTCTCACAAATAACCACATGTACATTCCCTCAACCCACCATCCTTAATGCTAAGGAAAGTCATCCATTTACATTCTTATGTCCTTGGCATTGAGGATCAAAAGGTCGCCACATAATCTAATATATCATTTTTGCATTGAAGACATACCCTTTTGGGACTATTGTAGTCCTTAACACAAAGGATTTCATAGGTTAAAATATATAGCTCCATATTGCACCATCAAACGTTATTAACCCCATCCTTGGTACTGAGGACAAGATTGTATCTATATAGGAATTTCCATTTTCAACACTAAAAATGGCAGCCCCCACAACCACCACATGTCCTCAACACCAAGGATGGGTTTCATGTCTAGTAGAGTTCGTCCTTGGCACCGAGATGGACTCATTGAATGTAGTGCAATATTAAATTTATCATGTATTGGAGATATTGCAAATAATTATTAATTTATTCTTTTGCAAGATTAGGAACTTCTGGCACTTAGTTAAAAAGAAGTCAATTATCATAAGCGAGTGTCTGAACATGCTATTGAAGATGAAGAGGACCTTGAGATGGCCCTACATGGAGTCTTTTATATTCAGTGTACAAATTAAATTTTTACGTTACATAGTAAGTAGCCTTGATAAGAAGATTCAATATGAAGTTTTCACAATTTCTAGCCCCTGACAAGAAGACAATTGGTAAGGTTGTTGATGATAATGAGTCCACTAAAAGGATTGTGAAGAAGACAATTGGTAAGGTTGTTGATGATAGTGAATCCACTAAAAGGATTGTGAAGACCTCCATAAAATCCTAAAAAAAATTAGAAATAAAATAATTCTGTTTTTATGTTTTTCCTTCTTTATGGTTCTTTTTTTGTCTTTCAAAATATAAATGATTCATACTCAATGTCTTGTCCTCAACATTGAGGATGAATGACCAGTTTCTCAATGGCAAAAATCTCTTAAATTAACTTACATCCATCCTTTTTGGTGTTGAGGATGGCCCATAGTTTTCATTACAACAATAGAGCTTTACAACGGTTCATCCATCATAACAACTGTGGGAAGTGAAGAATTTATAAAACATATAACATATATGCACGTTGTAACTAAAGTGGGCATGATACGTGAAAATGGGAATATAAAATAAATTACTAATTAATACTTAAGTTTTAATTATTAATTAATCATTTAATTAATATGTAATTAAGCCTTAAATATTAATTAATTAATTAATTAATCCTTCAATAACCTTACTTAGTAAGGAATATTCCTAAAATATCTTAGAATATTCATATTATTCTAAAAATAGTTTACAATAATGAAGAAATACTATCAAACATAATTACAAATGAAATCATTTTCTTATCAACATGTTAATTTTTTATAAATACTTTCTTCTATCATACAAAGAAATCTTTTCATTTTGTCTAAATCATCACTCTCCGGATTAATCAAATCATTTTGGTCAATATCTTGATGTTGTTGCCACCACTTAACACTCTCACGAATGCAATTGGGAGTTGCCATCCTTGTTAATACATAAGATGTGATAAGAGAAGGTCTGCATAAAGGCTCATCTAAAAACTGACGTTCCTTAAGAATAATATTATAAAGCGCCCGGTTGCTATCCTTCATTTTATAAAATTCAATATCACGAGAAAGAAAAGCTTCAGGAAATGTATGATACGGTGGATACTGCTCACAAAAATTTTCGAGATTCTTCTTTCTGAGGCACGTATCCAAGTAGTTCACTAGCTCATCCATGATATCGGTATCAGAATATGGATCGAAAGTGATTGGATGAATACAAGCAATGTTTTGGTTGAGCATAGCCTTCTGAGGAGAGTCGTCTACTACTAACATTGTGCGTTCTTTTATCCTTAAGCGACTGATCTCCCCATGAGTCCCAATTATTCTTTCATTCTTGAAGAAGTATGGCTTGCTTTCCTTTCTTATATTGTGAAATTCGAGAGGTTTATAACATATTCGCTGGTCAAAAATCCAATCTTTACGAATCACCTCTTCTGCAACACTACAATGTTTCTTAAGTAAATTCAACAGCGGTGTTAAGTTATGAATCTGCATGCATGACCAAATCCCCACAAGCGCACCCATCTCCTTAAGCTTTTGAAAGAGACGATCCAACCCTGGACGAAAAATAATATCATATCGAAATTTACCATGACAAGGAATGAAATCTCCTTGTTTGATTTCTTTTTTCTATCCTCGGGCCTTTGTCGATGAAGCAGAACACCATTGACATCCAACAACACAATATGGCCATGAGTAACATGAGATAGCGTTGCCTCTTGAATACTTTGCAAATCACTTGTTTGCTCCCTTTCACATTTATCCGTTGCCACTATCTCGTTGCCTATCCCTTCATCATTTAATTGTACATCATCCTTACAAGATTCAGATATTGCATGCGCTGAAGAAATTGATTTCGGAACTGAAGCCAATAAAAATGATGATGAAAAACTGAAGTGGCCCCCATGGTAACGATGTTTTGAGCTGCATTATTATCCATTTCCTGCATGAACTCTGTCATTCTGACATGTGGCACAAGAAATTGTCGCCAAACCCCTCTCTTACCTCATGCAATGCTGAAAATCCATGTTCTCAATTATTTCATTACATCTGCAAAATGATAATTAGCTGACCTTAAAATTATCAAGGTATATTATTTACCTTGTTAATGTGTGACCCATGTTTGAACTAAAAGCTTCATTAATCCTTGAGAATTTATTTTCTGTACAAATATAAAAGAAATATACAAAAATGCCTTATGTTACACTCATTTACAACTATTCATCACTCTATCAATTCATTACAATTCTTCTTCGCTATTACCTTCTGAGTGAGGCGAAGAAGGTCTAAGCCGCTTGTGAGATGGTTCAAGATCTTCTGCATCTTCTATTGATGTTTCCATGGGTCCTGGAGTGTGCGAATGTTCTGTACTCCTCGAGATAACTTCCGGTCTAATATCTGATTGAAGTTCGTTCTCAGACTCCGAGATTGAACCAGATTCACCTTCAGAGCTATCGCACTTATCTGGAGGGAACTTTCTCAAATACGCCTTTATGGATCGTTGGGGTACTCAGTTGAGACCCAATCTATCCACTTGTTCAGGTCCTCAACCAGGTCTTATCCTTTTCAACGGCAAACACACATGTATGCCGAAGGTAACACTCCTTCAAGACGGACCCCCTAGTGCAGTAGTCAAAAACCCACGCATCACTGTGAGGACCCCTGATCAAGTTGACGATGCTCCGTGCCGCTTGACTTGTAATGTTTGGATAACGTACATTGCCGAATACGTCACTCATACCTATCGGTGTATCGGATGGAGGTTCAGGGCCGTTGGAGTGCAAACAGATGCCTGGCCAGTCATTTGGAAGCTTGAAATTGTTTGGCGCATTCCTAACAACCAAGTGAACAACGTATCAATGCACTTGGGATTAGCATCGTTCATATAAAATCCTGTCCAACGATGTCTATTCTTCTTGGCGAAGGCGAAGGCAAAAGTATCGGTGACATGAGCAAGAATCAAGAAATAAATACCTGAAAAAGTAGGTATCAGTGAAGAGCGCAAGCATGAATTCAATAATAAATACCTTCTATGTATATGCTTGCACGGCTAAGTTTCTCCACCAGATCCTCTAGTGCCCTATCTGTCGAAAGATTTTTTGACACCCGCCGATCCATCACGAACAATTGAAACGGTTTCCTACAAGCAGTGATGTTACCCCATAAAGTCTCCGAATCTAACAACAAACATCTGTAGGGCTTGTCGTGATTCGTAGCATCCTCCTTTATAAGGTTCAATTCGGTTCTCCGCTGCTGAAGGACTGCCATAAGAGAAGGCGTCATCCCAATGTTCTCCTTTTTGGCGTTGGCGTGCAATAGATTCTTGCCTAGATCTTCCGATTGGTTCACCCATTCGACAAGCATATCATCGTTCGTCACATGCAAATATTTGCTGACCTCTTCATATGTTGAAGTCGAGGTCCAACCCAGTTTGTGGCAGTGTATTCCCAACCACTCCTTGAAATGCCTGACCGTCTTCAACTCCATTGCCTTGAGATGAAAAGGAGAGGTTGGGCTGCTGTTATTAATTTGTAGTTTGCCATCGATCACCAAATCAGCCAAGACTTCCATCTCCTCCATCGTTGTTCCATTTAAAGGCTTCAACCATGTGAGCTTGAAATCGTTGTCTACATCCTTTGTAGATTGAACAGACTTAGCCTTCGGCGTCTTACTGGGTTTCTTTGCAGACTTTTCTGAGGGCTCCCCTTCACTTGTCTGCTTCTTCTTCAGTGTTCCTTTTGAAAAGGATTCCATAATCCCCAACCATTTGGCAAAGATCCTATCTTCGGGGCAAGAAATCAACATCATCAGAAAGGATGTTTCCTTCCCGCCCACCTGGGCAAAATCAACTGCTGCAATTTCTTCAACTCTCTGAGGAAAAAGACAGATTAATATACCGGCGAGATAAATCCCGCCCAAACAATTTGCTTACCCGGTATTCCGCAGATTGTGTATTCCCTGCGGTAGCTCTTTGTGGTCGCTGAAGAGATTCCCACACGGCTCGCGTGTGTTTAAACTTCTCCCATATTTTGCTGTTGTAGTGGTTGGTGTCGGCAGCGTCCCATTCCGCCGATAACTTATGGTACTGCTCGATTGTGAGATTCGGCTTAGCTAAAAACGCCGATCTTTTTGTCAGCTTCTCACGGGTATGCTCGGAAAGTTTTGTTGCCATCGTTCCTTTGTTGTGTTCATCGAGAAGTCGTTGGGCTGCCGTTATTGTGTGCTGGCCACTAATGATGTAGTACTTGATAGATTTTTATTCTCCGTCTGAATCTTCATGAGTTGTTCTGGTGTTGTGATCCAGACTTTGTCAGCGCCCTTCCTTCTTTCATAGTATGGACACAAAACAGCATTATGTGGAACGGTATAAGAATTGTCGTCCTTCATCTTCTCCATGAGCTCAGCTACACGTTCCTGGTTGAGTGGCCTGTAATTGAAGTTTGGGTTGACGCTGCAATATTTAACCCTACAAGGATAAATCTTATCATCCAACATCATTTCCTTGTGACTTATTGCAGCATGAGATGCCACAGGTGCAGCTGACAAAACGATTGATGATTTTCTTTTGCGATCCGAATCAACATGTGTGATCCCCGACTGCAGCTGTTCTAGTGTTCTCGGCACACTCTTCCAGCTCCCGAAGCTTCCTAAGCAAATTGAACGTGATCTGTAGAGAACCTGAGACCGAGCCACCTCTCAATCTCCTTATGATGTCGCTGTGTTCTTCTTCAATGTGAAGAGGGAAGATTGCTCCACTTGCTGATTTTCTGTATTGTGAAGCAATATCTCCTGACAATACACCTACTCGATGAGTCTGAAGATCTTCGAAGTAGACATCCAGATGGATCCCCTCCATAGATGGGCTTTCGTTGAGTTGAAGAAGAACTCCAAGGTCAACATCATTAGTGAACACGTGAACGTCATTATCCACAAGTCGACAAAACCAATTAATGTTGTAACTGACGACCTCTGGATCCGAGAACGTGACATTGGATGGAACAAGGCATATCTGTCGAGCATCGTCCAATCTGGGTTCGCAGCCTGCTTTCGGGTGCTTGACTAGCGAATCTACTTTCCATTGTTTTGCTTGTCCATGAGATGTGACAGAGGTTAATTTGACAGCAACCATGGTTGCTCCAATGCGCTTCCCATTTATCTTAAAATATGGCCAAGTTGATTCCAGAATCCCCCTGCCCATCTCTTCTCCTGCTCTTGTCTTTAATGTCACCTCAATTCCACATCTGAATACAAAAATGATTAGTTCAAGTATCCGAGTATAACAGATTTTATTTTAATTCTTACCCAGAATTTGACGACGACTCCATACTAATGACTCGATCTCCTTGTTTGATCAAATCGTCCTTCTGCAAAATAATACACTATGAATACAAATTATATAAAAACGCACACACACTTGTATAAACCCGAATATACAAAAATAATACACAGAGAGAAGTAGACGTAATTAACTGTCCGAAGCTCACATTTGTGTTAGTGCAAAAGAAAGATAACATTTCGTTTTAGAACCACCACAAATGTGAGCTCTGGACAGTTTTACATAGATTCCTAGCTTTTACTCGAAATATTATGATAAGATGATAAAAGTAAATAAAATGAGATATGCAACTTATATATACTAATACACATATATATTCACATGGAAGGTGCGGCGGGATTAATCTCGCCACCCCTTCAATGCCTCCTGAAAGAGTGGGCGGGATTAATCTCGCCACCTTTCTGGAGGCCTTGAACGGGAGTGCGGAATTAATCTTGCCACCCTTCTCGGTCTCAGAGAGAACTGGGCAGGATTTATTTCTCACACCCCTTCAGTGACTCCAGAAAGGAGGCGGGATTAATCTCGCCCACCATGTAAGTGGTTAAATGAATTTCCCCACCCTTCCCAATTCTCTCCATTGGTATGTTGTAAACCTTCTACGTCTCAGACAGAAACGTTTGGATTGGTCCGACTCACCAATGGAGAAAAAAGGAAGGGTGGCGGATTCATTCCTCCAACAGGCATTGAAGACTCGGCGGGATTAATCCCGCCGCCCAGGGCCTTCACTCGGTCCCTATGCGGCGGGATTAATCCCGCCGGACGCCAATTCCCTGCGCGGAATCGGGCGGGATTAATCCCGCCGCCTAGGCACTTCAGGCAGGCCAATGGCGGCGGGATAAATCCCGCCCGATTCCGCGCAGGGCAATTGGCGTCGCGGCGATTAATCCCGCCTCCCAGGCCCTTCACTCGGGCCTTAGTCGGCGGGATTAATCCCGCCGAACGCCAATGCCCTGTGCGAAATCTTGCGGGATTAATCCCGCCGCCTAGGCCCTTCAGGCAGGCCAATGGCGGCGGGATAAATCCCGCCCGATTCCGCGCAGGGCATGCGTACGCGGCGGGATTAATCCCGCCCACCATGTAAGGGATGGTGAAATTAATCCCACCACCCTTCTCAGTTCCCTCCATTGGTATTTTGTAAACCTTCTCCGTCTCAGACAGAGTTAGTCGGGATTGATTCAACATACCAATGGAGGAAAAAAAGGGTGGCGGGATTAATCCCCACCGGGCAATGAAGGTTCGGAGAGACTAATCCCGCCGCCCTCTCGTAAATCATGCGCTCACACATATATATTGGCTGCGGCATTTTGAACAGGGATGGGTGGGGGCGGGATTAATCCCGCCGCTTATATCCTGCGGAAGTGCCTGAGCGGCGGGATTAATCCCGCCGCCCTCCGCGAAGGGCATGAGCGTGGGGCCGGATTAATCCCGCCGTTCATGTCCTGCGTGAATTCCCTGGGCGGCGGGATTAATCCCGCCGCCTTACGCGCAGGACATGTCATGCAGGCTCTTCGGTTAGCCTTCCGTGCAGGATCTTTCATGCAGGCTCTTCGGTTAGCCTCATGAGCGGCGGGATTAATCCCGCCGCCCATCCCCTGTAAATGCCCTGCGCGGAATCCGGCGGGATTAATCCCGCCCATTAGGGCCTTCACACAGGCCATTGCCGGCGAGATAAATCCCGCCGCATTCCGCGCAGGGCATGGGTGAGCGGCGGGATTAATCCCGCCGCCGAGGCCCCTCACGCAGGCCATGGGCGGCGGGATTAATCCCGCCGCTCTTCGGTTTGTCGTAGAGCGGCGGGATTAATCCCGCCGCCCATAGCCTGCGTGAAGGGCCTCGGCGGCGGGATTAATCCCGCGCCAGGCCAAATATAGCGGCGGGATTAATCCCGCCGCTCGAGGGCTTAGCGTGTGTGCGAGAGATAAAATTAATAAATAAAAAAATTATACAGATAAAAACACACATATATATATGTGTGTGTATATATATATATATATATATATATATATATGTATGTATATATAGTAGTGTACGTGTGTGCAAGAGATAGATAAATAAATAAAATTATACAGTACTGGTACACATAATATGTGTGTACATAGGTATATATATGTGTGTATATGTATATCGTGTGTATGCGTGTGAGCGAAACAAATAAAATCATACAGATAAACAAACACACACACACACATATATATACACAGGAGTGTGCGTGTGTGTGCGAAAGATAAAACTAATAAATAAATAAAATTATACAGATAAACACACATATATATGTGTGTATATAGATATATAATCCATAGAGAAAGAGAGAGAGTCTGTGAATATATAAGCATATATATAAACTAGTGTTGTATACTATTTGTTAATATGCATTGATTATATATATATATATATATATATATATATATGTAAAGCAGTGTGCGTGTGTGTGGGAGAGATAGATCAATAAAAAAAATTATATAGATACTGGTACACATAATATATGTATGTATATATGTATAGGTATATATATATGTGTATATGTATATTGTGTGTATGCGTGTGTGAGCGAAACAAATAAAATCATACAGATAAACAAACACACACACACACATATATACACAGGAGTGTTGCGTGTGTGTGCGAGAGATAAAACTAATAAATAAATAAAATTATACAGATAAACACACACATATATATATGTGTGTATATATATATATAACCCATATGAATATATAAGCATATATATAAACTAGTGTTGTATACTATTTGTTAATATGCATTGATTATATATATATATATATATATATATATGTAAAGCAGTGTGCGTGTGTGTGGGAGAGATAGATCAATAAAAAAAATTTATAGATACTGGTACACATAAAATTATACGCACACTCCTATACATATTACATACATACATACACACACACACACAGATCTCACCTGTGTGCACAGCGCCGCCTCTTGAAACCCTAAAATATACCTAAACCCTAAAGGAATTAAATATATATATTAACCCTAATAGAATATTCCTTCTGAGAATATACTTAAACCCTAAAAAGAATAAAATATAGATTCGCCCTAAACGAATATTCTTTCATTATATATTATTAGCGTGCGTGCGCATACACCCCAAAAATATAAATCATGCAGGGATTTAACATGTGTGTGTCCATGAGAGTGTTAAAGTTTCATGTGTATCAATACATACATACACATTGCATATATTAATACACATAATATATACATACACACGTGTATACACACAGACATACATACATATTACATGGGTTTAGGGTTTAGGGTTTAGGGTTTGGATTTAGGATGGATCATGCATGGTGTGTATGTATGAGAGAAGAGAGAGTGTTGAAAAATTATTTTTGTACACATTGCATATATTAGTACACATATATACTTACACATATTATACACAGATATACATACATAGTATATGAGAGAAGAGAGACAGTACATATTATGGATCATGCATGGTGTGTATTATACACACAGACATACATACATATTAGTACATAATATTAGAGAGACCGAGATTCATGCATGGTGTGTATGTTTGAGAGAAGAGAGACAGTACATATTAACATGGATCATGCATGGTGTGTATGTATGAGAGAAGACAGAAAGTACACATATATACATACAGAGTACACA
The DNA here is from genome assembly GCA_003024785.1 of Selaginella tamariscina. Classification (NCBI taxonomy): domain Eukaryota; kingdom Viridiplantae; phylum Streptophyta; class Lycopodiopsida; order Selaginellales; family Selaginellaceae; genus Selaginella; species Selaginella tamariscina. The sequence continues at coordinate 136,057 of PUQB01000124.1, forward strand.
TATATACATACACACGTGTATACACACAGACATACATACATATTACATGAGTAAATTCATTGTGTTACATATTAGGGTTTAGGGTTTAGGGTTTAGGATGGATCATGCATGGTGTGAAGAGAGAGTGTTGAAAAATTATTTTTGTACACACATGTATACACATGGTTTAGGGTTTAGGTTTAGGTTTGCTCCCAACAAGCTTAATATAAATATTACACATGTAAATTCAATGTGTTACATACACACAGATTGAGTACATATATCATACATGCGTTGAACATGATGTTTTCAATAAAGAAGCAACATATTTCTTCAGTTTGGTTTAGGGTTGTGCATGTGTGTGCATATGTGTTTTTGTAAGTTCTTGTAATGCGTGTGTAAATTTATGATTGTGTTTATATATGTGTGCAAAACAAACATCGAATAATTAAGAAAATAATATTAATAAACACACTATGAACATATTTTAAATTATACATAATAATATATGATTTTATCTAATATATAGCCATATATAGTTTTAATAATATATATTAATTTAATATTGATAAAAAGGTTTAACATTGAAATATTCTTGAAATAATAAGAAATTAATTGAGAAAATCCCATTAATATATACAAATGTAAATTAAGTACTCAAATAATTAACTAAATTAATTATCATAATCATGTTTAATATTGGAATATTCTTGGAATAATAAGAAAATAATAAAGAATATCCCATTAATATAAAGAAGATTAATTACTCAAGTAATTAAGGAAATGATATTAATATACACACTATGAACATATTTTAAATTATACATAATAATACATCATTTTATCTAATATATAGTCATATATAGTTTAATAATATATATTAATTTAATATTGATAATAAGGTTTAACACATGAATATTCTTGAAATAATAACAAATTAATTGAGAAAATCCCATTAATATATACAAATGTAGAATAATTACTGCAATAATTAAGAACAAGACTAATTTAATTATGATAATCAGGTTTAATATTAGAATATTCTTCAAATATTAATAAAATATAAAGAATATCCCATTGATACTAGGAAATGAAAACTAAATACTCGAGTAATTAAGAAAATAATAATAATAAACAGACTATGAATATATTTTAAATGATACATAATATATATCAATTTATTTATTGTATAAGTATTATTTATATTATATATATAATATAAATATACTTGAATACTAAGAATGTAGAATATAGTCTAAAATTTCGTAATATTAAACAGCTTGAATCACTTGAATAACATTAAATGCAATTTTAAAATACTCATTGGAACTGGAGAGTATATATGTCAGAGTGTCGGATATTTGTGTCAACTCATCTTAAATTTTATTTTCTGTTCTTTTTAAAAATTTGAATTTCTGACATATGTATTGTCGGTCTGACATGTAAATTTGAAAATGCATTTAATTTCCCACTCAAATTCAGATCTGGTTCTTTCTCCGGCAAGGTTTCTTCATTTCTGTTTTTTCACTCTTTAGATTTTCTTTTTCTTCATAGTGATCATCTCAGGAGCGAGATTAAATTGGGTGCTATTCTTTATAGGAAAGCACGGCGCCTTCAGTGCTGTTTACAAGTAAGTATTATAAACAAATTTAAAAATACTTATAAAGATTCACTCTCTTACATTCTCTCTTAAAATTACAATTTAGGGGTTTAGGAATGCATTAGGATTATAATATATTCCGTTAGGGATTTATCCCGTTTAAATATCCTTTTAACTTAATATTCTAGGTTAACCGGGGCGGCGGGATTAATCCGGCCATTTCTTTTTCGCCTCTTCGAAGAGGTGGGGATTAATCCCGCCACCATCTCTCAGGCAATGCTTCTCCGCCACTGAAAAAGAGTGGCGGGATTAATCCCGCCGATAACCTTCTCAACTGATGAAGAGTTACCAGAATTTATTAGAAAGAGTTGTCGGCGGGATTAATCCCGCCAACCATTTTAGGAGCAGGGAAGGGGTGGCGGGATTAATCTCGCCACCACATCCCTGTTTTAAGGATTTGGGGACAGGATTTATCCCGAGATCTCTTTGAAATCATAGTTTTGGAGAGAGTTATGTGGGTTTAATCCCGCCACCCATTCCCCGTCGTAAGAATTGTGGGCGGGATTAATCCCGCCTTGGACTCCCCCGAGGAGGAAGAGCGGCGGGATTAATCCCGCCGAGCTCTCCTTGTCGAGGGAGTCCAGGCGGGATTAATCCCGCCGACCGTTCCTCGTCGGAGGGATTCGTGGGCGGGATTAATCCCGCCCATCAGTTGTATTAATTAAACATGAGATATTATCTTCTAAACATAATTATGTATTATTGCATATGCATATTATTAAGTAACCGTAATTCAGATTTCTTAAAAATATTGCATAAACAGATATCATAAATAATACAATTATTTATGTGCAGGACAATATGTTTAATACTGGAGATAAAGTATGTCTTCTTCGGAACAACGAGATAGTTGGCACTGGAACTGTGGAAGTTCGAGATAATAATGCATCATGTCACAATATTACCCAAGGATCTTGTGGTACGTATGGGTGAACACCATTTACAAGCATGTTGAGGTTCTGGGAATGGAATTTGAGGAGGGTTCTCCTGTATTGTGGATTTGGATGAAGTCAAGGCTGACACAGAATATGCAGAGTCACAAACAAATAGTAGCACGAGTTTACCAGATGATGGCTTGCCTGCTGTGATGGATGAGGTGATTCTCTTTCTTCGTGAGATTGAAGTCGGAAGAGGCATCATCACAGCTATAAATCCAATGGAAGCAGTGTCAGAAGAGAAACTAGGGTCCGACTTCGTGGGTGTAGTTGTGACAGAGGTTTCATAATGGCACATTGTATTGGATCCCTCGTGAGGTGGCGAACATCGAATTAAGACGGCAAGATGGTTCAACATATTCTGGGTTGGATTTAATAATAACAACCCGGAAGAACAACTCATATTTGAAGAGGTTCCTTGCATTGGTCCTATTGTAAGAAAAAGGCGATTCATGGGTTGTAGATCTTCCCCTGCAAGTTTCAGCAAGAGGGTAAAGATGATCCTACATCTTCCGAAAGTGTTACGAGCATTTCCATGATTGACTGTTGCAAGAAGAAGTTTGTCAGATGGCAGACCGGAATGAAATTACCCAATGTAGACATGTCTTTCGTATGCTCACCCAAAAGCAAAGGCATGAGTTTTTTATGCTGCACTAACTGGGTATTGATGGAATGGCCTCGAACACAGGTTATCAGAGTACATCCATGGTATTTAATAAGGTGGCCATCTGCTTCAAAGCTTGGTACAGTATATACGGGATCCCAAAGACCACGTTCTACCGTCGAGGGATGAGTGGCTAGATGGAGCGCGAACCTCAGTTCATGGGAACACTCGCTTGGTCAAAACCCGCTCTCACATCATGGCAGCCATAGAGATACTCAAGGCTTTTGTGGAAGCAAATCAGACAGGATGCCTCACAAATGCCGAACCACAAATGCAGGGTCAGGGAAAATCTCAAGGTTTTGCCTTCAATCTACACTCAATTGAAGCTGTGTGAACATGTGAACAAGTGCCTCAGTTTGATGGGGCTCCAAGCAATCTGCACTGGTACCTTCAACAACATATGGAATACTCATTTTAAGGATGTGGAGATTGCAAAACACTCTAGCTTTTCCAAGTGTGACACTTGTACATCATTGAAGGCTGCAGAGGCTTGTGCAAAAACCTTGGTGGAGATCACTACCATTCAAAGAAGATGGAGGCCCACATGATTGCACAACAAACTTGCCGGTCTCAGTACTATGCACACGCATGCTTTCTGTGTCACGCCCATCAGAGTACCTGTGCTTGATCCATGACAAGATGGATCATTCAAAGACCAGCATTCCAAAGCTCTTTGCAACACCAAAGTGCCTTGGAAATGTCATGAAACTTCCGATTTCATTGACAGGTGTGCTAACACATGGACACGGTTGTGAGTCATATGGACACTTTTCACTTCCACATTGGTCTAGCGACTCCAATTTCACTATTGGGTCGTTAGCCATGTGTTTCAGAAACCTTGAAGCCCACTCACAGACAAGTCCTATCAGTGATCTCAAAGTGAAGAAACAACACCTTCAACCTTTACATAATGCTCTCATGAACACATCTGCACTTGAGGCTACTTGGGAATATGAGAGCATGTCAACAGCCTGCACAGAAAATAGATGGCCCTGTTGAGAGTTCTGTTCAGTGGAGGGATCTAGCTCAAATAGTGTACATGTGTCCTCAACATCAAATAAGCTTCCTCGTCATTTGCTTTTACAGATGGATAATTGTGCAGGCGAGAACAAAAATAGGTAAATCATTTTTACTTAAGGGTTTCTCAAGCTCATACTTACTTTTATTTTTCTAGATATTGCTAGCATACTTGTCAATGCTTGTTGCCAAAGGTGTTTGAAACAATCACGCTCAGTTTTCTTATGTTGGTCACACTCATGAAGATATTGATGCGTTTTCAGCAAGGTCTCCAACTCTACAAAAAGGACAAGTGCACTTACTTACCGCATATGATGAATCTTTTTGAAAATTGCATCTCCAAAAAAAGTTGTGCTTTGCTTGTGACTGAGTGCTAGACTTCAAAAAATTTCTCAAGGAGTATATAAAAGAAGGGAGTGATTCTTTAGTTTGGTCACCTTGTGCCGCTACAATTCTTTTTCTCCATACGAGATGGTATACCTATTATGTACAAGTTACGGCCATCAGAGCAGGAGTGTTACCGAAAGAGGGCTTAATGCTCTTCAAAAGTGGAGAGATGGAAAGCCACTTCTCCCAGAAGGACAACCAGACCCTATTCCATTGAGTGCCCAGCTCAAGGAACAAGAGGTTATTATTGATGGCATCAAAAAATATGTGGCATGGGTTCAAAAATCGATGCCAAAGAATTCTGATAAGGCAACTGGTTACTCAGAACTATATAAGCATGTGGTCGACTATTGGGAGACTGTTGTTCGAGAGTTGGAAGGCCTACTGTCACAAGTACAGAATTGCAACACCCTTTCTGGCCTAAAACAAGGTGGAGAGGAGATTGAAATGACATCACTGAGCATAGACGACATAGAAGCAGTAGTGATTGGAAGTGCAAACCCCACACTTTGTTGGACAAAGAACCAAAACCTAAAGCATACTTTGATTGCTGCAAGGATCTTCAAAAACTAATGATGGTTCTCATTACTCCAGATGCGTCATATAATCAGCCTATTTGGATGGGTCAAATTATCGACACACCTGAAGTAATCACAAAAAATAGTATTGTTAAGGTTGCATGGTTCAAACCATAAAAAAGGCGACACGAGAAGGAGAGCGAAAGATATAATGGATGCCTAGAGAAAACATGGTCTCCCAATCAAAAAGACCCAGCATGTTTTATAAATGTTAAATCCATTCGATATGGTGGATGTCAAGAAGCGTTGATAAAGTCACGATTAACAAAACTGCAAGGAATGTATGTTTTCTGAAGCTTAAAGCAATTACAAAATTATAAAATATCATATATTTAATATCATAATTATTATAAACTCTTAATAATAGTACCAAATTGTTATACTTAACTATATAAATTTAAAAAATGATATGGAAGATTGACTATATTATTATAGGATTTTATTATATATATTATTAACTACAAATTTTAATTAATAATGTTATATTTAAATATTAATATTTTAATAACAACACAAATATTTATAAATGTACCTCTTATGCTCTTCCTAATTGTTATATTAGGCATATATTATATAATTTAATACCTTCTACTTTTATAATGTTATTAATTTTTTTCAATGAATGCTATAATTTATTAAAGGGTAGAATACAAAATAGAATATTCTAAAGAATATTCTCTTTTCAAACATATATTCTAAAGAATATTCCTTTAATATTAGAAAATGCTAATTAAATAGCTAAAATTGCTAATTATTAGGAAATGGGACTATAGCCATGCCCATTTTAGTTACAACTTGCATAAAAGCTTATGTTGAAATGTGCATCTTTGACTTTGAAAAAGATGCATATTCAAATATAAGAAGGAACACTAATTATAAAGGAAAGTGTGAAATGAATTTTCATTATAATGTATGTTTTCGAGAATGTAATTCAAAAAGTATACTATAATGTTGGACTAATAATAAGATGAAAAGTCAAGTATTAACATATGATAAATATGTTAAGTAGTTGGTTTAAAATTAACAATTTAATTTAAATATTATTTGATGTTCATAGTATTTCGATGATGCTAGTTACAAGTAATGTTAGGTGGAATAGTTTACCAAATAAGTATAATGTCAAACCTTAATTAATTATAAGCAAGCACTCTGTGTTCAAGTTAGCTAATTAGGCCAACTCATTTATAGTTGTATCTTATATAGGAACATGAGAAGGAGATGGGATGATAATTATGGTAGTAGAGGAATTTAATATACATTCTTACTAATGCAATTTTGGGGTAGATGACATGATTTATTAGAAATAGAAATGTCGAAAACATACGTTTACATTTTTTATTTAATGAGTATAACAAGACTTGCATAATGAACGTGTTCGGCACACATTTGTGTATTTTTTGTTAACTCTTTAAGCTTGAAATCTGTAACGTTGTTTGTACTATAGGGACCAATTAGCTTAAGCTCTTGAACAAAAATGATTCTTTGTTAGTAAGAGCATGAGTTAAGAGTCTCCACTCTATTCATCAAATTAAGTAAAGAAACTTGTTAAGTTAATAGATTTTGTTAAAGAATGTTGATAAATAAAAATAAATTGGGTCCCAGGGAGTCCATTATATACTAATTGCATATATCACTTGTGTGGACAAGGTTTTATTAAGGCCCTAAGTACACGGATTCATAAATAAAAAAATTTGCCCTTTTTAGTATATTTAAGGAAAATCAAATAATACATTTTAGCCTTATTTAGAACATTTATTGAAAAATGTTAATAATTTAAAAATAAATCAAATTATCTAAATATTCATCAACAAAAAAATTGAACAAATTTTTTTCTTCGTTATTGGATAAATACTTTGAGTGTTCTAAAAAACATGTTAGAGAAGTTAATAAGATCACACTGATTAAATAAACAAGCATATTGTCAAGCATCATATGTCCACCAGCTAACATTTGATCATGCGTCCAGCTCGCTGCTTTCTTTTGAGCATGGCTTGTAATAAGCCATGTTGATCTCCACTTCATAGCTTGGAACATCTTCAAGATCCATATGATTTCTTAGCTCTCTCCAAGCATTGCCACTTTATCCCCGCATACTTAACACTCTGCCTATATACCAAACCTTTTTTGTTCTTTGAACAATTGAATGCCTGCCCCTGCCTCTGCCTCTTCCAATCGCTTGCCTTGGCTGCTATATGACTTTCTCAAACCAAACCAAGTGTGTTTGATCCAATGCCTAAAGTTGCAAACCAAGTAGTTTGATTCAATGTCTAAAGTTGTTGAAGCATTTAAGTTGATTCTTCGTAGTTAATTTGGAGTTTATACCAATGCCTCCTTGTATATTGTTGAACACCTCACTGATTGTGTTGATTTCCTTTATTAAGCACCAGATTGACCGGATTGACAAAATTGGTGCAACTGAAATCCTAACTTGTACATTAGTATACAAAAGCTTAGTTAAACATAAATTATATGTACATTTTGATCTTTAATTTCATTTATTATAATTATTTTTATAATAATATCACAAATTTATGATTTTAAAACAAGATAAATAAACGTTAATATAGTAATGTATTTGTATATTTAATAATGTTTAGTAATGAATAATTATAATATATATATATATATATAATATATATATATATATATATATATATAATATATATATATATATATATATATATAAATACTCACTACCCGTACTTCATTTCACTATGCCTTTTTTAGGAAATATAGTTGTTTAGTGAAAGAGTGAATACATAGAACCCAAGGACAAAGTTATAAAAATGCAAATGACAAAAACATAAGATCAAGTTATACGCATCATAAAAACACTGCAAAAAAATAAGGTACGTCACAATATGTATAAAAATAAAATATTAAATAAAATTAATAATGGAATAAATGTGTATAACTTTTGAATCATACATACTTTTTGAAGACAAGAAGGTTGGAGAACGGGGAACTTGAATCTACGCGAGAGTTGAGTAACGAAGACTTGGGTGCAGACGTGATGCAATTGATCTTGAGAAAACTTCCCAGTTTAGATCGCTACAGGCTGTATTCCATGCTGACCAGTGACGCGAGGAATTATGTCAACTTGTGTCTTCCACTAATGCTGTATATGTCAACTTGTATCTTCCACGATGCTGTATATGATGTATAATGTTGAAGGGAGAGTAATATGCAAAGAAGAAGGATTCAAACCGACACTATGATCTTGCTCTACTGTCTTGGACTCCCATAACTGGGAACAATCCGGAGTGGTTTGTATGGACATCAAGGGGTGACCTTGTTGCCGCTGTGTAACAGAAATCAAGAAGCATGTAACCATAATGAATTTTACAACAGGGGTGTGTAACGAATTCACATGTCTCGGCTGATTAAGAAGGCTGGTCTCTGAACATAGTCCTTGAACACTGATCGGGTTGGAGGGTTACAAAGTCATGGTCATCGAGGAATCTGCCCACTCTACTTTCCACATTTACTCGTCCGAGACAAGGACATGGAGTAAGAACACATTGCCAACTGATGAGGAATGTTTGAGGTGGCATGCTTTAGAAAATGGATTTCTCTATGGCTCCGTTGTATTTCGCGATAGGCTTTGTCTCCGTGAAGTAAACACACGATCGGAACCATGGTCACGTCCTTTTCATAGTGAAGGACTTATATTATACTGTAGGTTAGCAGGGATGATAAATTTGGGATAGAGATTGTGAGGCCTATCGTTTTCTTGGATCTTAGCATTTACTAGAACTTTTATTTCTCCTTATGGTATTGACCTCTTTGAGAGGGATGGTACAAACAGAGAGTGGTTTGTTGTTTTCTACCTTGCCTTCACAACATATCATGCAACTCTCTATTAGAATTCGTTGCGAAAATCATCTTCATAAAATGATTGCAATTGTAGCATTTCGACGAGGGAATAAGGTTGGACTGGCATGGAAATCTAATGCGGTGGATACGACTTAGATATTGAAACTGGGCATGAAGATGGTTTGTACAATTACGCATTTGAGCGTGTACTTCCTGTATCTCCTTCTCTAGCAATACCTTAATCTATCAGGGCAGACAATTTACAGTGAATAATCAATGCCTCTTAGTTTATCACTCATCTTTAAAATGTTATCAAATTAAATAACTGATGATAGACAGTTAAAACTACTGCCTAGAAGAACATTACTCTCTACATTTAAGAGATATCCATGTACATTCTCCTGCATTAGAAATCAGTATATATATAATGTTTAACAATCAACAGATATCAACATAAAATACTGTGAAGAGTGAAATGATACATATATATGACCTTTGAGAGTATCTTTAGGTGTGCATGCTGATAATATAACCACATATATAAAGAGAAAATTAATTTACTGTATATGGCCAAACGAGATCGCTACACACGCACATCTACCGTTGTATATAACGTGCGTGGTGTGTGTATCTGTATGTGTGTAACCATGACTAGATTGATTCCTTACAAATTAAGCTGATTAATTATTCTGTATATCAATGGTACTGATACAAAATTATTTATCTACACATATAATTATATTTATTTATAATTATGCAATTTAATTTGCATATAGATAAAAAACACACACACAGCACGCTAGAAAAAAACACCTGTTTTGAAAACCATGTCGAGTGGGCGATTTCAGATTTTTTAAGAAAACACCTAGAGCTTTAAAAAAAAGCCAGTCAACTTTTCTTAAGGCTGACTTTGATTGACATATAAAAACTATGGTGTTTTAAATTTTTTTACTAGGTTATTTATATCTAGTTGTTTAGTGATTTATATATAGAAAATTATAATTTGTATTGCATTAAAGCAATCTGTTTCTATATGATTTATGAAAATTTTATTATGCTTTTAATTACTTATTTTGTTATCTTTTTTTATCAGAATTTTTAAATTAAATATTCAACTATTCGATCATTTTATACGTATTTATTTAATTTAACTTTCAATTTATGCTAATTAAATCTTAAAATCTTCATTCTACTTTATGTAGATTACTATTATTTCATATTAAAATTATAATTTTATGTCATTATTTTTAACAAAATATGTGCCTTTATTGGCCAATTTTGTTCATGTTTATTATTTTTAAATTTCCTTTTTATCACTATAACCTAATTATAATCAACATATATATTAAATAGTATACAATATGTATATTTATTAAAGATTCTTATAACCTATTAGCACACACACACACACACACCATTATATATCTACTATTAAATAACACACCCAAACACTTCCAATGTTAATTAAAAAGTTATGACTTTTTTTCTTCTTAAAGTTATAATTATTTTTCTTAATAAAGTACAATATTAATGAAATTAAGTTAATTACTAAAACAGCTATAGTTTAAAAAACTAGTTAAGTTTTTTTTAAATTAATTAAGTTGTGTAATTCTCAATGAACCTTAATTATATATATTGCTATAGTTTCTTGCTTCAAAATTGAGTTTATAATTATATTAAAGTGATAAAAAAAAATGGTTAAATCATGTTCCACTTCTTTACCTCTTCCACTGGTTAGGCTCAGTTATTAGCATATGTAATTAAGAAAAGAAAAGAAAAATAAAAACAAGGCTTTTATAATGGTGTTTTGTTTTTTTTAATTCAATTTGGTGAATTTGGAAGAGCTATTAGAGGCCAAAGGTCATGCGAAAGCTGTGATTTTATATAAAAAACATTTGTATTACTAAATAATAAACATAATTTCCACCTAACTTGTTTCTATTGAATTGTTGAAACATTATCATTCAAATATTATTTTTAAGTGTGTACACAACTCAAGTTAATCACGACCGTTAAAGGAGCAATGAAATGACATTCAATGGAATAGAGTTCCTCACACAAAGTAGTGTATGAATTTTTCACTAAAGGTAATATATAATTTTAAACAAAATAAAATAAAATATAACAATGATTCATATGATAAAAAATCATACAATCATTTATAACATATACACACACATACACACTCACAATGTGCACATACATTCACACATAGTCATATATAAATTCATATAAACATGTAATTAAATATATTTTGATATAATACTTGTAATAGTTGTATTAATAAGGTAAAGTGGCTAAATGAACAAAGTTTATAAGAAAATGGTTTTTAAAGAGAATGAAGATGAAGTTCATAGAAGATGTGTAGAACATATAAGTGAGAGTTCTTTTATATACTTTTAACACATAGATGTTATTGGATAATTTATATGTAACCAAGAAGCTATTATTAGAACATGTGAATAAATTGAAATTAATTTTCTCCATCAATATATATCTTTTACAAGGCACTTGTTAGATAACATGTGTATTTGTTATAAGATAGAGGGAAGTAGGACTTCATTTAGTTTAAATATGATGATCAAACATCATTCTACTTGGAGAGGGATATGTTAATGTAAGATATAGGTGTCATTACCAAGTTGTAATGTTATACAGTTGCTCATGACTAGACCTTACAATGCACACATGTATGGAGATATAGGCAAGGATTACGGCTTATGGTTAGTTAAGTTTTAATTATATGGATTTTGTTTTTCCCAATCAAGGCTAATAGACTAAATTAGATAGCCAAGACTAATGGACTAAATTATATTAAAACTAAATTATACTCAATGAAAATAATTAATACTGTAATATGTAATCTCCACTAAGACACATAATAGAACATAACCAAATTATAACGAAAATATGCAAAGTCAGTGTTTTGATTTATAACATGTTTTAAAATGTGGTTTGGATGAGTTTTTTTTTCACTTATTAAACAAGGGAACAACAAGCTGATTATATTTTCGAAATGAAATGATAAAATATAATAAATTACTCACACAACACAATAGTAATGATGAATTTTAGATTAATATATTCTTTACATATTTACAAACACATACACACATATATGTTATATTAACTAATAAGCTTGAATCTTTTATAGTTAAACAAAACAAAGGTTAATACATTACTTATTAGATAGATGGGCTCGATATCTTCACATACAATCATAAAACCACACACATTTAATCTCGGATTTGTATTGATCAATATGGTATGAATATATTGAGAAAAACCTTAATTAATTTATGTAAGTTAAGTTAAATATTGATGTCATTAATTAATGTAGAGAACACTTACTTAATAGTACCTTCTTATATATATGTGTACAGACATATGCTATGTTTATAGAAATGCATGTGCTTATATAAATGTGTACAAAAATGCATTCTTCAATCCTAATTGATATGTTGATACAAAAATAATGATATGAATATACTTGGTTGATATAAAAATAATCATACAAGTAAGATATAAATATACTCGGTGACAATCGTTTTTGATAAGTAAATCACAAATTTAAGTAATACAATTATCATTTTGACTTTATAATTAAGTAATTAAGGAGAGAGAAAGGGTACATCAAATTTGATAATGTTGACATTAATACAATGTGATAAAGTTATTACTTTTTTCTTGAAAATGGTTACTTGGCGTTTGTAATTGGTGATTTATCATTTATTTAGCAAAAATAAATTATTTTAAATTAAAATTACTCAAATTATTATTTTTAATAAATTGTGAAAAAATATCAAAATTTACACTTGATGATTATTTATTTTTTCGCCTATTGATATATATATATATATTAAAAGTTATACATAAATGATCTCTTGTTCTTTTCCTTATTAATTATTTTACTATTTTATCTTCATATATGTAATATGCACACTCGTGTGTACTTCAATTTTCTGTGTCCTTTAGTGAGTATAACTGGATCTTGTGTTTCTGTCACTTGTATTTTTATAATTTTATTGTTGTGTTCTATGTATTCGTGGAACCACTTTGCATTTACTCTTTCTTTTTTAAATACAAATCTTTAAAACAAGTTTTAGAGGTTTTATTCTTTAAATTAAGGGGATGCTAATAATGATATTATTGATTACTAAAACAATATTATATATATAATTATATTAATATATTAATGTTTATTTATCTTGTTTTAAAATCATAAAATTGGAATTAAAGATTATTTTGGTACATATTTTAACTAGTAAACTTTTATATATATTGCATTTATAAACTTTTATATATAATTATTATTATGGATATACTAATAATCATTTATAATAGTACCAATTAAATTAAATTTAAATATACTTAATTAATAAGTTAAAATTTTAATATTTTAAATAAATATGAATCAATCACACAATCCATTGTGTTAATAAATGAAATAATTATTATTAAATTAGATTATTCATGAAAATAATTTAATGCTGTAATATGTAATCGTAGCACACACAAGGAACAACAAGTTGATTGTATTTTTCAAAATAGAATAATAAAATATAATAAAGTCTTTGTGACAACTTGGTCACACAACATTATGATAATGAGATTATATGAATCTTTTGCACATTTACATACACATACACACGTACATACGTTATATTGTGAATACATATTCACTAATGTTTTGAAAACGTATTCAACACGTTTGAATATGCATATTTAAAGCTTAAGCTGAAATAAATGTGATAAATCGTATTAAATATATGTTCAATATTACTTAGTATTTTCTTCGTATATTTATACTATACATAACATTATATACAATATCTAATATTTTAGACTATCACATCTTTACCTTATATTCTCAGTACGAATAGAATTTTCTACACATTTTTAAATAGACTAGTGGACATATGAATATTATATATACGTGTGTGTGCGTGCGTTATATGTGTGTAAATAGTTTTATAACAGTACATATGTATTGTGTAGATAACGTATGTAGACACTTCATGCATTAATATATAGATAATTAATCAACTTATATTTGTAAGGAATTACTCTCGTCATGGTTACACACGCACGCACGTTATCCACAACGGTAGATGTGCGTGTATAGTGATCTCCTTTGTCCATATACATTATATTCTCTCTCTCTATATATATTACACATGCCTAAAGATACTCTCAAAGGTCGTATATATGATTTCACTCGATTTAAACTATTGCCTAGGAGGAACATACTCTCTACATCTAAGAGATATCCACATTCTCCTGCAGTAGGAATTTGTGTATAAGGGATATGTCATTAATCAATTATACTCTTCTTCGGATGAGTGATAAACTAAGGTACTAGAAGAGGGTTTTGCTTATTCACTGCAAATTGCTGTCAAGGTCTGCCCTGATAGAGCTTAAGGTACTGCTAGAGAAGGAGATACAGGAAGTACACGCTCAAATTCGTAGTGTACAACCATCTTCATGGATAAATTTCCAGCAATCAGTATCTAAGTCGTATACCACCGCATCATTAGATTTCCATGCCAGTCCAACTTTATTCCCTCGTTGAAATGCTACAACCGCAAAAGTCCATGCGGAACGAATTGCAAAAAAGAGTTGCATGATATGTTGTGAAGGCAAGGTAGAAACAACAACCATTCTCTGTTTATAACATCCCACTCAAAGAGGTCAATACCATAAGGAGCAATGGAAGTTCTAGCAAATGCTAAGATCCTACCTTCTAAGAAAACGATAGGCCTCACAATCTCTATCCCAAATAAATCATCCTTTGTTAACTTACAGTAGTATTCAAGTTCTTCACTATGAAAAGGACGTGACCATGGTTCCGATCGCGTGTTTACTATATGAAGACAAAGCCTACCGCCATATACAATGGAGCCATAGAGAAATCCATTTTCTAAAGCATGCCACCTCAAATATAACTCATTTGGCAATGTGTTCTTACTCCATGTCCCTGTCTCGGACGAGTAAATGTGAAAAGTAGAGCGGGCAGATTCCTCGATGACCATGAGTTTGTAATCTTCAGACCGGTCACCGTGTTCAAGGACTATATCCAAAAAAAGCACCTCCTTCCTCACAAACTGAGGCATGTCAAGCTTCGTTATCCACCTTGTTGTGGGATTCATTATAACTACATACTTTTTGGTTTCTGTTACGGCGGCAACAAGACCACCCCTTGATGTCCATACAACCTCAGATTGTAACCCATTCGTTCCTGGCCAGTGGAGTAAGATCTATAGTAGTCGGTTCGACTCCCTCTTCTTCGCAAATTACTCTCCCTCCAACATTATATATCATATAGAGCATTGGTGGAAGACACAAGTTGACGTAATTCCTCACATCACTGGTCAGCATGGAATACAGATTGTAGCGATCTACATAGGGAAGTTTTCTTAAGATCAACTGTATCATATCTGACCCAAGTCTTCGATACTCAACTTTCGTGTAGATTCAAGTTCCCTGGCTTTAAGGAATTTGAGGAGCCCCTGAATTTTTTATTGTCCCTCTTATGCTCTATGGACCTTATCATATTCTCTATGCATATAGTATTTGAAAAGACCATTTTCAACAAGCTTGCTCTATGAAACCCTAAGGAAGCCCTACTTTTATAAATATAACTAGAATTATTATATTAGAAGATAAGTCCTCTCTACTGCCTTATTGAAGCTGCATATAATGCCAAGACAGTTCGAGTGCAGCGGCTCGTGCTGTACACCAATGCATTCGCAGACAGTCTACATGATAGGACCACCGAAAATACCGCAAAATACCGGTTGAAAAGAAATTTTATCAATCTTCTTTTTCTAAAAAAAGAATAAAAAAATGAAGGTGAATGATTGAAATATTGATAGGTTTTGTTACGGATTTGAATGTAATTATTTATCTTTATTAATTTTTAATTATTTTTTACGATTTTCTTAATCATTTTAGGGTTGTTACCACGGGTTTGTTGTAATCTCCAACGATGAGGAAACCACTCTCATCGGGAAGCACAGCATACTGGTGAGTGGTTGGTAACCCTCCATGGTGTCAAGAATATTTGCTTGTATGACATGAGATTAAGTGACCGGTGGTGTTCCTATTCAGAGAAGTTGAAGAATACAGACTTATTTATGTAATATAATCAAAGTTGTACATGATGTTTTGATAAATACAATAAGAGAAATAGTTGAGAAATATTATATTTCTCAATTTGGTATCACAACATGAATTAACAGTTCTGAGACCATAGCAAATTCATCACGAGGAGACATAGTTGAGGTCTATGATGGAAAGGGTTTCCACGGATAGTCAATGTCTCTCCAGTTTTATCTAATGGAGAAGGTCATCTAGGAGGTTACTAATGGCTCAGAGACATGCCCTGCAACATGTGCTGTAGAGATTGTTACTTGGAAGGTCAAGGACTCCAAGGCCCTTGGTATCATGGGCAGATCCCTTGGAAAACTCTATCAAAGTCATCTGGACACTAGTAAAACATCAGCAGAGAACTGGAAGGCTCTCAAGAATGCTCTTGGAAGGAGAGCATGGCAACTTTAGGGTCCCTGAAGGTTGACTTCTTGCTTAGGGTCTAGGCGAGTCAGCCTTGTCCTACTTGAGCAGGGTGAGAGATACAGTTTAGCAGATTGATATTGTTCAGGGCACGCCAACTCCTCAGATGGATATTGAGGTTGTGCTAGAAAAGGGATTACATAGTGGCTTGGTGTCAGTGCTTAAGATGTGCAGTATTGCACAAGGAGGGTTCAACTTTCATAGAATTTGGCAAGACCTAGTCAGTATCGATGCTGGAGAGCAAACCAACAACAAGGTTGAGGAGCAGATCCTATACTCAACTTCTAGCAATACATCTAAAGGAACCTCCAGCAAAGGTGGAAAGTGGAAAAAGAAGTTTAAGACGTCATCGAATGACAAAAACTATATGGGACCAACTTGGTCAAAGAACTATTGAACCACCTCCAGGAGCTGCTCCAGGTTTGGCATGAGGAAGGGACGTTGTAAAAAATGTAAAGAGCCCGATTATGGACGTGAGTGTCCCAAGTCACACAAGGATTCACTAATATCATCTTGATGATGCACAACCTGGATGATGGGTAACCAGACAAGATGTCATTTGGTTGGACTCTGCAGCAGGTCAACATGTAACCTCTTTGAGGCATATTCTTTTTGATCTCCAGCCATGCAGAGGCAAAGTAGTCGTTGGTAATGGTGTAGCGCTAGATGTAATAGCTCAAGGTACCATGAAGATCAAGCTTCCCTCCAAGTCTGGAGCAATGTACACATACATGAGGTCAAGCTAGTTCCTGCTACTACTCAAACACTGCTCTCTATAGGGATCATTTATGAGCACGGTTTTGAAACTGTCGCCTCTCCTTACAAAGGTTGTTTTCTTGCACACCAGGTGCATGGTAAGGTTGTAGATGTTGTTCGAGTTGGCAACTTGTTCTGTGTGCATTGCACTGTTTTGGAGTGCATAATCCACGGGTGCATAATCATTAGCCTTGTTGATGAGTAAACAGCTAGTTGCAGCCATTACACCACGTTAGAAAGGGACAATCGCTGATAACAACACTTGGCATCAAAGGCTAGGACATATTAATCAACAGACCATACACAAGCTCAAGGATCAACACATGGTGACATGTTTAAAAATCTAACCATTGACTTTGACATTTTGTGAACCTTGTGTTCACAGGAAACAGCATAAGCAGCCTTTCAATAGTGGAATGAGCTCTTGAGACTCTCGTCCTCTTGAGATAATTCACAATGATATTTGCAGACCTATGCAAGTGAACTCACCAAGTGGGAAGCATTACTTTATGTCCTTCGTGGACGATTATTCTCACAGAGTGGTGGTGAAGTTCTTTGCACACAAAGGAGAGGCATTGCAGAGTTTCTAAGCATTCCATGCAGTAGCATCAGTTGAAACTAGCAAGTAGTTATGTATCCTTCGTAGTGATGGTGAGGGTGAATACTTGTCATGTGCTTTGCAAATTATTGCAAAGCACAAGGAATAACAAGACAAGTTTTTGTGCCTTATACTCCTGAGCAGAATGCACTGCAAAGCGCATGAATCGTACTTTGGTAGAATGTGCTCATAGCATGCTATATGACTCAGGTTGTCCCAAGATATAGGCAGTCAGTATGGCAACTTACTTGCGTAACCGAGCCCCTACTTCATCTGTGCAATAAGGCAAGACACCAGAAGAGTTGTGGACATGACATAAGCCAGATGTGTCCAGTTTAAGGATTTTCGGTTGCTTAGCATTTGCACATGTTCCTAAGGAGTTACGACAAAAGCTAGATTCTAAGACGAGGATGGTGGCTTTGCTTGGATACAATGATGAAAGCAATGCATATAAGCTACTGGCCCTGGATAACCGGGAGTTAATAATATCCCAGGATGTAATTTTCAATGAAAACCGTACTTACTAACAGGTTATTAGGGCAACAGGAAAATTTCGTGTGGTAGATGTCGAAAGTGATGGTGACGAGGAGAAAGTGATACATTCTGCGAATCAGGAGCGAGGAGCCTCGTCTTCAGGTTCAATAGAGGCAAGCATCCAACAAGACAACATATGTCTCAAGTTGTTGCTCCCCTTCGTCACTCCACAAGAATTCAAATTCTCACAAGAGGCAGGCAGCAATATCGTGAGGAAATAGCTCTGCAAGCAACTCGTGCAGCATCTAGACAAGAGGCTCATGAGCATCTCACGCTAGAACCAGAGCCTCAACCACAGCCCAAGCTTCTTCTTTGTAGCAAATGCCCAAGCAGGCATTTTGTGCCAAACAGTTACCACCAAGCATGCAATGTGTGGATGCCGAGTACTGGAAGGAGGCTATTGACAGTGAAGTTGACTCTATTGTCAAGAATCAAGTGCTAGTTCCAGTAGCATAGTTACCTCTTGGAAGAAAGGCAATGGACACAAAGTGGTTGTTTAATATCAAACCGAGCATAGATGGTCAAGCAGGCAGATTCAAGGCCGCTTAGTAGCACGTGGCTTCTCACAAGTGGAAGGGATTGATTTTAAAGAGACATTCTCACATTGTGAAACTTACCTCAATTTGCTTGCTGGCACTAGCTAGAGTTTGACTTACAGGTGGAACACATGGACGTCAAAACAGCCTTCCTTAATGGCTACCTCAAAGAGGAGGTTTACGTGACTATGCCAGAGGGTTTTGAGTTCAAGGGGGAGAGATCGAGCAAGTATTATCGATTATAAAATCCCTCTACGACTTGAAGCAAAGTCCATGTGCATGGTATGAGAGAATAGATGGATATTTTATCTCACTAGTTTCCATAGAAGTACAGTAGATACCAATGTTTACATCAAGTTGTAGGGAGATAAGTTGATCATCGTAGCTTTATATGTTGATGACTGCATTATCCTCACAAGTGATTCAGAACTTATGATCACGACCAAGAAAGAGTTGATGGACAAGTTTGATATGACTGACCTTGGTAAGATCAACTATTGCCTAGGTATAAAGGTACAACGAAGCAGTGGAATGGTACGACTATCACAGCAACAGTATGTGCATAATATCCTAAGAAGGTTTAACCTCAGTGAGATAAATCTAGCCATTACTCCAATGCAACCAAACTTGCATTTGTCGAGAGAAATCAGCCCAACGACCAAACAAGAAGCAACGAATGGCAACAGGTCCTTATTGCCAAGTAGTAGGTAGTCTCATCTATTTGATGGTTTGTATGAGGCTAGATATTGTTTTTACCGTCGAACAAGTTTCTCAGTTCATGGAGAATTCTGGTTGGGAACATTGGTTAGCAGTGAAGCGGATCCTAAGGGAACAAAGAACTTTGAGTTAGTGTATGAAAGGAGTGCAACCCTCAAATTAACTGGATACTCATATGTAGATTTTGCAGGAGACGTTGACATGAGAAAATCCACGTCTGATTATTGTTTCAGTCTCGGGAGTGGAGCAATATCATGGGCAAGTAAGCGCCAACAGATTATTGCACTCTCAAGTACTGAAGCAGAGTATATAGCCATGACAACAGCTTATTTGGTTGAGGGAGCACCTCTCAGGTTTAACACTTCACCAGCAAGGACCTACTCTCCTTAAGTGTGACAATCAAAATGCCATTGCATTAACTAGGAACCCACGGTACCATTCTAGAACGAAGCATATTCAGGTATGCTTCCACTATATTCGTGAGCAAGTGGAGGATGAAGCTATGGAGCTGCAATACATTCCAACTGGAGATATGGTGGCTGATATTTTTACAAAGGCTTTACTGCCAGCCACCTTTAACCAACACAGAGCTTCGTTGGGAGTTCGTTCCTACAATGGAAGTCACGTAGGTTGTGTAGACCCTCCAGGAAAGGCTAGAAAGAGCAGTGCAGACAGACATAAGCAGAGGCCACGTGCAACAGTGCTACATGGTGGCGACCATATAGAAACCACATGGTAACCATGTCATATCAGTTCGAAGGAGAGTGTTAAGAATATTCGCTTGTATGACATGAGATTAAGTGACCGCTGGTGTTCCTGTTCAGATAAGTTGAAGACATGCAGACTTATTTATGTATATATAATCAAAGCTATTTTGATATATACAATAAAAGAAATAATTAAGTAATATATATTTCTCAACTCATAGGACCAAGAAGATGTCCGAGTGGTTTGACGCTCACATACAACGTCGTTGTGTTCGACAACATGGATGGCAGCACAAATAGCGATGCACCACATGTTCATATGGAATTCCTTCATGTATAATGGTTGAATTGCAGGCCAGCTGTCCCTCAGATGATCAACGTTCAGAAGCACAACACTGAGGAGGATTTGAGCATCACCGTCAGGGGGCACAGCCTCCTGGCTGCAATTGCGCAGATAGCTGCGTATTATGTGGCATGCCACAGCAAATTGAATGTCATCGGAAATCACGTCCATCAACATACATGGATGCAAATGTTAAATTAATAAACTGCATAGCTTCTTATATGCAAATCAACTCAGCACTCCATCATCAACATGTCATGTTAATACAATCCAACGTGATATGATCCAATATAAAGTTTAAACGTAATTGTCTTTTTTCACCTTCCTTCTAAATGTTAAGTCCCTTTTCTATTAGTGGTAAAAATTAACATTTAATTAATTAATAAATATTAAAATCCAGAAAAAAAATATATTTAAAAAAAAATTAAATATTCTAAATTATGTATATAAATGAAATACATTAACCAAAATGCATATAAAATCATTAAAATAATTAATTTAATTAAGAAAGGGGCTGGACTGTGAAAATTAGCCACCTTTGCTTCTCCGATGGTCAGGTATGCAGACTTCAACAAGGTGGAGAACCTTGTGAAGATTTTCCCTGCAGAACAGTACCAACTATATTTCCACCAACCGTCCATAGTCCATATGTTGATGCAGGAATTCAATTCTTACACTTCTAACAAATAACTCATGCATATATCTTGAAGAACCATTTAGTCTTTGTAGAGTTGTCCTCACGACGAGTGACAAAGTCAACATTAACAAGAGTAGAGGCTCCTTTTGCTATGCACAATTGCTAAGTTTCTAGTTCTTACAAGATAATAGATCAATTTACAGGCAGCATATCAATCACATTTGGTAGGTTCATGCATCTTTTGATTGAGATTTATCATTGATGGAGCAATGTCATGTCTACTATTGATTATGAGGGACATGAAACAACAAATAAACTTTGATATGGGAGATTTTGTGTGTTGATGTTTTGGGTAAGCAACAAGTCACTTGAAGTAGACACGCTTGCTCAAGAAGGGTTCTTTTGGAAGAACAACCAATGTGTATGCCACTTTAGATGTTTCATAAAGATGTTGGAACTTGTGCAATATGGTATCGATGTACATTTGTTGATGAAAGTTATATATCTCTATCTCTTATGAGTGGGTGCCTATAAACTTGCAAACCAAGACAATGGGTTAGTTGTCCTAGATCAACCATATGAAAATTTTGTAAGTTCATTCCTGACACTTTGTACTAGCTTTAGTAATGTGACAATGATGAGAGCAAAAGTAGGAATTTTCAACTACTTTATCGTGGAGCACAAGTAATTGACACACAAACCAAGCATTTGGTGAGATGGTGGGCACTCTCTATCGACTGGATGCTGTGATTCTTCCTCCAGCTCCAACTTTGGCCTTGGTGGCTACTCCTATTGAAGTATCTCCTCTGCAATTGTGGCATCAACTACTTGAACATCCACTGAGACAACAGTTCAAACATTGGCATCTCAGGGTTGCTTCAATCTTCCCTCAAAAGTAGCACTTCCTTTCTGTGAGCCCTGCATACCTGGCAAACAACATCGTCTTCCAATTTTTGAGCATTCTAAGACTTGAGCTTCAGGACTTTTACAGCTAGTACATTTTGATGTTTGCCCCATCATGTTGGAATCACAAGGTGGAAAGAGGTACTTTGTGACATTCTTGGATGATTACTCACATTACCTCATGGCTCATAAATATGAAGTCTTCATGTACTTCCAAAATTACAAGGCCTTATGCAAAGAACCTTCATGGTTGCTCTATCAAGATTCTTCGTTGTGATTTATCCAACAAGTTTAAGAGTTTCTGCATTGCAACTGGCATTTACTAGTAATATGCTATTGCTAAAGCTCATCAACAAAATGGATGAGTAGAATGGATGAACAAGACTATTGTGGAGTCTACTTGCTACATGTTGCAACAATCTGGATTACCACCTTCTTTTTGGGGAGAAGCAGTCAACATTGCTACTACTTGAGCAATAGGCTTCCCACAAAAGCGTTAACTAGTGGAGTTAGTTCTATTGAGCGCTGGACTGGGTCTAAACCAACCTTGGATCACTTGAGGACATCTGGTTATTTAGCCTACTTGCATATTCCCAAGGGCAAGTGACAACATAAGCTTCAAACGAAGACTGAGAACTACATCTTCTTGGGATATAGTGAACATTCCAAAGGATATTGATTGAAGAAGAGAAAAATTCGGGAAAGACTAAATGTTATCTTTGATGAGAGTCATTTCTACAATGATTGTGTTGAGATAATTGAATCATATGAGCCTTTTCTGGTTCAATTACTGAAAACCGTCGTGGTCAATTTGGTCAACGCTCCTCCTCAAAATCCTGCAGTACCTCTAGTGGCTCCTAACCCTGAATTTGGTGTCAACCACGAAACACTTTAGGTTCTTTCTCCTCTAGCTTCTCCAATCTCACCCATGGCTCCTCTTATAGATGAGAGGCGTTTACCAACATCTCATGTGATGCCTCCTAGTTCTCAAACACGGGATTTAGCATCTCTATTTGATGGAGATGAGGAATTTCAAGTTGTGAAGCCTATTTCCAATTCAGTGGAAGGACCCTCTTCATCTTCAATGGGAGCTTTACCATCAGAGGTACCTATTTCTACTTTGTGCCAATCTAACCGTGTCCTCTCTACGAGCTCTGGAAGCTTTGGAGTCATTTGACTTCTTCAATCATCAACGTCACAAGAATCGACCTTCCAAAGGTGCTAATTTTGCAGGATTTGCTGCTTGAGCTGCCCTAGCCCACAGACAGTGGAAGAAGCTCTATCTAGTCCTCATGGTAGTGAATGGGATGTTGCTATGCAAAGTGAGATGCAATCTCACATTCAGAAGGGCACTTTTTAGAAGACAACTTTACCTGTTGGAGCTCATTTGATTGGTACACGTTGGGTTTTCTCAGTACTTTACAACCCTGACATAATTGTGAAGATGGGTGGCCAGAGGATTCACAGAAGTTGTTGGACTTGATTTTAAGAGACTTACTCTCTTGTGGTTAAACTTGCCTCAATTCGAATGATCTTGGCCTTGGCAGCAGCCCATAATCTAGACGTTCACCAAATGGATGTGAGAATTGTCTTTCTCAATAGTGAAATAGAGGAAGAGGTGTATGTTGCTCAACCAAAAGGCTTCATCAATCCAAGTATTGCACATTTAATTTGTAAACTAAAACATGCTTTGTACGGCCTTAAACAAAGCCGATGTGCTTAATACAAAAAGATTGATGCATTCTTTCAATCTTTGGGCTATATCAAAGGGGCTACTGATGGTAATGTGTACTTGTACATAGTTGGCAAGTCTTTTGTGATCATTGCACTCTATATGGATGATTGCATTATGGTTGCCAATGCACTACCTATGCTACTTGATCTCAAGAAATAACTCTTGAAGACCATCGTGTAAAAACTCATCACCCACAAGACTCTAACACATAACATATTGCCTTTGAGATGACATATTTAGGTGAGCTAAAATTTTGCCTTGCATACAAGTGTTTAGAGATTGACAAGCTGGAACAATTTCTCTTTCATAGGCGCATTATGTGAGAGAAATTCTAAGCCGTTTCAATATGGCTAACTAGTGTCTATACTTGCGGAGTTGGGCATCAAACTCACAGCCGATCTTTCTCCTTTGACTGAGGATGAACAAGTTAAGATGAGCATTGTTCCCTATTGTCAAGCTGTTGGGAGCTTATTGTATTTGACTGATGCTACAAGCTGTTGGAAGTGTTTCAGCCTTCCTTGAGAACCCTGGACCCAAGCATTGGATTGTTGTGAAACGAATCTTTTGTTATCTTCAGGGCACACAGGATTTCGTTTTGATAGTGCTAATACTCACCTACTTGGGTTTTGCGATGCAGATCATGCTAGCAATCTAGATACATGACGCTCCACTATTGGCTATGCATTCATTTTATATGGTGCTGTTATTAGCTGGTGTAGCCATAGACAACCAATTGTTGCTTTGTCCTCTACTGAAGTAGAGTTTATTGCCACCACGGATGCTACTAAAGAAGCTGTTTAGCTACGCAATCTACATCAAGATCTACTACACAAGCTAGAAAACCCTATTCTTCTCTATTCTATTATGATAACCAAAGTGCTTTGGCCTTGACCAAGGAGATTCGTTATCATGCATATACAAAGCATATTGACATCCGCTACTTTAACATTAAGGAGCTTGTGGAAGAAGGCTAAATTTCCTTAAATTATTGCCCTACTGAGAAGATGTTGGCAAATGTTTTTACAAAACCTCTCTCTCAGGTGAAATTCAAGCTCCATCGTTCTTCTCTTGGTGTGCTTCCTCACTTAGCTTTCGTCGATTGAGTGGGAGGATGGTGCCGCCTTGCATCTGCAACTGGGGGTGTGAGGTGGCAGCCGGATTAGTTGCCACGTGTCTAACGTGTGGCAACACAAGCTGCGTCTGTTCAGTTTAGAACGGACAATGAAGCATTAAGAGTCAAGCGAACGAGCCTTACGTTGTATATAAAGCATCAAGTAGTACAAATATGAATTTCTACTTATTTCTATTATAAAAAAGCTTATTTAGGTTAGGTTGAGTTGGATATGTGAATGTCTTCAAGAAAGATGATCCAACAGTACGCTCCACACTCACCATATTGCTCATTGTTCGTTACGATGAAAACTAACTTTGGACGATTATTTAAAAAGAAAATCCAAATTAAAAAGAGATAAAATAAATGAACCACTATAGAAAAATTCTAACATGTTTGAATACTATGTTAAAATGTAGAACCAATGGAATGTATATTGAAGATAAGTAAAATGAAATACACTGATCAATATATATATATAAATCATTCTCTAACGTTTATGGAATACTAACCTTATTCAACTGTATCACAAGACCCTTAAATTATATTTACTACCACAACCAGTACGTTCATCCTAACAAGAATTTTGTGTCACCTCCCCTCCAGGTGACAGTCCTACCAGCGCATTTTAATTTTAGATTACAGCAGCAGCGATATGATCATTGAACAGTCCGAAACCGCCGGATTAATCGCTTGGTCAGGACACACCTCAGCCGTCCATAAAACATGGGTTGCCCAATATCTCTACATAGTTAGCTATGAAAATCTTACACGCCCACACTTGTATATAATGTGATTCACATGTATATACATATTGAGAAGCGAGGTACGAATGCATAAGTTTCATAACGCTATATTTGTAAATATACGATATAGTGAACTTTCATAGTCATTCATACATGGACAAGCATTTCCCTTAATCTAATGTTTTTATATCAATTTTTTAATTTTTCTATCTATATGAATAAAAGCATAAATGCCCAGTGTGACCTAGCTAAACCAAACCAATCATAGGCTTTGCCTTGCCGAAAAGAGACCCCCCATGCCAAAACCTGATGTGAAGCTATTGAGAAAGAAACATGCATGGCATTGTTAAGGTAGTTCTTCACCAGGAACTCTAGTAAAGTCTTAGTCATGTCTACCAAAAATTTACCTACAAATATTCTAAGTAAACATATTATATAGTCAAATTTTGTTAAGCACCATGCTAACCTTGTATTTTATAGCATGAATTCTTGAGGGGGAGTGTGTTAGAAAGAATTCAACATGAGGTCAAGGGTGCTTTTTTTTATACAATTTAAAACTCGCTGGGATCTAAGGAAGTAACACATAAAGATATACATGGTGTGGGTGCATGTATTATATTCCATAAAGTTTATATTTTAAAGTCATTTGTTTGTATGAAGATGGATGCACAAAGATTGAAGCAAGAGGGGAGTTTGGAATTGAAACGCATTCACTAAGAGGGAGTAGGTTAATTGTTTTTTTCCAAAAGTCAATATATTTTTGGAGAGTTAAGTGTGAACACAAACAATGGATTATTTTTGTTAAGTGGGAGTGTTGGGATGATATAATGGTAGTAATATAATCGTATAATCTTGTGGATGTAATTACATAATGGTTGGTATTTCATGAACGTTGAAGAATAACATATATAAGAATAGGTGGAAAAAAAGGGATAATCAATCAGTGTATTTTATTTTACTTATCTTCAATATACATACAATTGATTTTATATTTCAACAATTCCCAACACAATTGGCCAGAGTTTCCATTGCAGTTGACCCCAAACACTTATCAAGTTGCCCTTCACAATTCCTATAATAATTAATTTTCTACCTTTTGGGGCCTTTGTGTTCAATATTACATCGCTTCCTCTTCATATATGCAAGTTATGTGCCTAGGGGTGCACTCATAAGTAGTCATACATCACACCCATGTGTACAGAAATGGGTTTTTCTTAAAACTCATTTATATATGAATGAAGATATTTATGTTAGTGTTCCATAATCATAGGACAAAGCCATGTCTTTAATGTGAGTAAGTGTAAATAGCAATTGATCAAATAAGCATTGAATTTAAACCTTTTAGTTAGTTACATTCACCTTTATGATGCAGATGGGGGACATTATTGTGCAATTGTTGCACAAGGGCACAATGAGAGTGAGTTCTTTTAACTTATTATTCATAAAAGCAGCTATATTCTTTACATGAACAAACACAATTTGAGTTTATAACATACCAATGCTTAGAAAGATGTAATAATAAGGAAAAGAAGTAAAAAAATCATTATTTATTTGTAAATCTCTTATATTAAAATATTCTTAAATATAAGGTGATGTGTAACTTAGCAATTAACTAACCTTATTTATTGAGGTTACATATATATAATATTAAGTACACTTGTGGAAAATCTTATTTGGTGTTTGATACAAGTGGGGTCATGGAGACTATTGGGGTTGTGCTCTATGACGAGCTTCGCCATGTTTCTCATATCCATAGAGAGTGGCACATAGTGTCCAAATTGGCATGACTCATCTGAAAGGGGTTTTCTTTAATATATATATATATTTTGTTAAACATGGGCTAAACTTAATTGTAACTACATACTTCTTTACCTTTAAAATATTCTCTCCATTTACACTACACGTGTAATGCAATGGACCAGGGTTTTGAGAGTTACCTTACTTATACATTTGGAGGTAGTTTATTTTACTTAAGGTTTCTTCACTTCAAGATAATAGTCAAGCACTTGTGTACATACCGGTTATTAAAAAAAAGTTGAGCAACAATACGAGGCTCACACATTGTGAACACACATCCAAATTGCTACTCCAATATGAGATTCAACTAATAACATAAATTGTCCGAAGCGCACGTGTAAAGATTGTGAGAAAACTTTCTTAATTCCCCAAGGATCACCAGGAAGTAAGCTAACCAAGATAAATGAATTGTCTATTCTTATGTGTACATCGAGCCTTCCTTAGTTGCTCAAGACAATTTATTGAAAAATAATTAGATGAAAATTGAGATTTCTGCTCACATATAGAAACTTTTTAATTGTTTTATTTTAAATCCAACATAAATTATTATTTCAAATTTTGAAGAAGTTACATAAATGTTTTTGTATAACTTGATTTTTTTATTCAAAGATTTTTTCCTCATTTGTTCATTATATGTTAATTACTTAATTGAACTCATGTAATTGTGTAGTTGTTAATTTAATCAATATTAACATGTATGTAGTGTGTGTGTTTTTAAACTTGACCATGGAGACATAGAAGCCACAGCTGCAATCTCTGATGGCCAACTATCACCAAAATGCACAAGTGTATAATTCATGAAAATGTAAGCACACTCTTACACAAACATACGTCTATTACGAAGGACTACATAATGTTGTAATGTCAAGGCTACATTAACTACATTAACTTAAGTTAAATGTGTCAATGAATCAACCAAGGTTCATATAAATCTTAAAGTGAGAATATATCTCTTATGTATTCATATTTCTTACATCGATGTTATTTCAATAAGTACTTTAAAAATATAAATTGGCTATTGAGGATTTTATTTTAATTAACCATTTAAAGTTGAGTTAACTTTTAAAATCTTGAAAAAGTGTTTATAATTATATTGATCTTTATTTATTTATATATATTAAGTCATACACCATAACAAAATGTACACCATCAAAATGATTTTATTATTGGGAAATTCTTTTAAGAAAAATTTTCTATGTTATATATAAGTTTTATTTAGTTTCACAATCATAATTTCATCGTGCAAATTCATAACAATATAAATTAATTATAATCTCTTATAATAAGAAGTTGCTAATGATTTTGAAATAATATTATTTTTTAAAGCAATTTTTACATCATGTGTTATGGTTTTTACCTAATTTAAATAGATCATGTTAAAATTGTTAAATGCCATTTTTCTCTTTATATTTATGGTTAAAATGGAAACATTATTATTGACATGAGTTTGATTTGCATTAGGGATGACTTGTATAATTTATACACTAAATAATCAAGTTAATTACTACTTAATAAAACATTTTTTATACATGTTATATAAACATGTGCTTTTGACTTAATTAATATGTTGATACTGAATAATTTATAATTAAGGTATTGATCCTCTTTGAATTATTTACATACATATAAAAGAAAATGACAATAAAAACTTAAAAAGAAAAGTGACAATAAAAAACTATGAATCTATGCATTTACTTTTTAAAAAATGTAATAAGTGAGTGTTTACTTCTTATAGTATAGAGAATGGTGAATGTACCTAATAAGAATAACTTAAGGTAAATCAATTTAAATAATATAAAGGACTTTCTTATAACACTAATTAACCTTTTGATTTTATAATTAAGGAGAGAGCAATAATATCGTTATCATCTTAATAATAATGTAATGTTATTTATAATGATGATAATGGAAGTATCACTTTGGTTCTTAATTAATATAACATACACTAAATACAATCTCATTTACAATTTTAATACATAATATTCATTTTTTAAGAGACATAATAATAAAAATTAACATTCTTTCTTAACAAGGTTACTTGGCTCTTATAGTTTATAATTTATAATTTATTTAATAAAATAAATTATTTTAGATTAAAACTACTCAATTATCTAGTTTACACATTGTGCAAAAATATCAAAATTCATACTTTGTGATTATTATTGTTGTATATGTAATTTAAAAATTATACATATTTAACTTCTTTCCTTTATTAATTATCTTTGCTATTTTGTCTTGTACATGTAATACACACACGTGTGTACGTACCTTACTTTTTTCCGTGTCTTTTACGGTGTTTTTGTCACTTTGGATTTTTATAATGTGTTCTTCGAACCACTTCAAGTCTTTTCATTACTAAAATAGTATTAAATATATAAATACATTAATATATTAATGTTTATTTATCTTGTTTAAAATCATAAATTGTGATATTATTATATAAATAATAATATTAAATGAAATTAAAAGTTATTTTCGTAACCAGTAAATTTTTGTATATACTGCACTAAAACTATAAATTATAAACTATAAACTTTATATATGCATATACTGATTTAGATATGACCTCCCCATGCACTATATATTCACTCTCTAGATTTAAATTAAATTTGGTTTAAATATACTTAATTAATAATTAAAAATTTAGTATTTTAAATGAATATAAAATTAATCATAAATAAATTACTTATGTGTTATTAACCATCTGTTGAATCAAATGTATTGAACAAGGGAACAGCCAGCAATGATAATAAACTGCTACTTTGTGACTCACACAGCATTATGCTAAATGATGATTTTCAGATTATATGAATATTTTGCACATTTACGTACACATGGACACGTGTATACATTATATCAACTAGTAAGCCTGAATCTTGTCTAGTAAACTGAAACGAAGGTTACACACACACACACACACACACACACACACACATTTGGAATTTGAGATCCGTATTGTTTAATATGGTATGAATGTACTGAATGAATGACCCGGATTTATGTTAAACCAATTAAAATGTTCTTTCCCTTAGTTATTATTCACGTTAAGTTATTAAATATTGAGTAGATGTTAATTTTATAAGTTGTATATATAAGCACACATGCATATTTTAAAGCTAAAATTCATCAGCTGATCATAAAACTTATATATGTGATAAATTATATTAAATATATATTCAGTATTACCTAAATTTTTTTTTCGTATTTTTATATCATATGTTATAGATATGATATATCTTTATATTACGTTTTCATTATGTACACATAATATTATATGCAAAATCTAATATTTTAGACTATCTCATCTTTACTTTATATTCTCAGCACGAATAGAATTTTCTACACATTTACCCACTTAAGAATATATTAATATATATGTATTATAGTGGGCATATGATAATTATATGTGTGTGTGTACGTGTGTGTGTATATTTGTCATTATGCAATTTATATTGAAAAATTATAAATAAATTATATGTGTAGATAAATAATTTCATATCAGTACATATGTGTGTAGAATGAGTAGATAGCATATGTAATGTCCTTCAGGCATTGATATACAGAATAATTAATAAACTTATATTTATAAGGAATTAATCTCGTCGTGGTTACAAACATACACATACACATCGTGCACAGTGATTATGATTGCGTTTGTTCATATACAGTAAGTATTGTTTTACGATTTTTAACGCCTTTAAAATGCCAATTAAATTATCCTTCTACCACAGTGAAAACCAGATACTCTCGAAGATCATATATATATATATATCATTTCACACTTCACATTATTTTTATGTTGAAATTTGTTAATTGTTAAATATTATATAATTGATTAATGATATATATATATATATATATAGAGAGAGAGAGAGAGAGAGATACACACATATATATATACTGCTTTTTAATGCAGGAGAATGTAAATGGATATCTCTTAAATGTAGAGAGTATGTTCTTCTAGGCAATAGTTTTTATTCATCATCATTTATTTTAATTTGATAACATTTTAAAGATGAGTAATAAACTAAGGTGGGTATTGATTATGACTGTAAATTGTTGTCAAGGTCTACCCTGATAGAGCTTAAGGTATTGCTAGAGAAGGAGATACAGGAAGTACACGCTCAAATTCGTAGTTGTACAAACCATCTTCATGGATAAATTCCCAGCAATCAGTATCTAAGTCGTATACCACCGCATTAGATTTCCATGCCAGTCCAACCTTATTCCCTCGTCGAAATGCTACAATCGCAACCATTTTATAAATGATTTCAGAACGAATTCTAATCGAGAGTTGCATGATATGTTGTGAAGGCAAGGTAGAAACAACAAACCACTCTCTCTTTGTAACATCCCACTCAAGGAGGTCAATACCATAAGGAGAAATAAAAGTTCTAGTAAATGCTAAGATCCTACCTTCTAAGAAAATGATAGGCCTCACAATCTCTATCCCAAATTTACCATCCTCTGTTAACCTACAGTATACTATAAGTCCTTCACTATGAAAAGGACGTGACCATGGTTCCGATCGCGTGTTTACTAAACGGAGACAAACCCTACCGTCAACTACAACAACGGAGCCATAGAGAAATCCATTTTCTAAAGCATGCCACCTCAAACATTCCTCCACATATGGGAATGTGTTCTTACTCCATGTCCTCGTCTCGGACGAGTAAATGTGGAAAGTAGAGTGGGTAGATTCCTCGAGGACCATGACTTTGTAACCTCCAACCCGATCACTATGTTCAAGGACTATATCCAACAGATCTTCCTTCTTAGTCAGCTGAGGCATGTGAATCTTCGCTACACACCCTGTTGCGGGATTCATTACAACTACATGCTTTTTGGTTTCTGTTACAGCGGCAACAAGGCCACCTCTTGAAGTCCATAAAAACCAGTTCGGACTGCACCCAACTATCAGAATCCAAGGCAGTGGAGAAAGATCAATAGTAGTCGGTTCGAATCCTTCTTCTTTGCATGTTACTCTCCCTCCAGCATTATATATCATATACAGCATTGGTGGAAGACACAAGTTGACATAATTCCTCGCATCGCTGGTCAGCATGGAATACAGCCTGTAGCGATCCACACAGGGAAGTTTTCTCAAGATCAATTGCATCACGTCTGCATCCAAGTCTTCTTCGAGACTCAACTTTCGTGTAGATTCAAGTTCCCCATTCTCCTTATTGTCCGTCTTATGTTCTATTGAAAAGACCATGAAATTGCTTGATGGCACCCTAACTATAACCCTAGGAGAATTAACCTTTTATAACTAGAATATTCTTGTGCGGTTAGTTAGTTGTAATAGGTTTAATTAGAAGAAAACTACACTAATTATGATTTTTTTGGTCACACATTATGGAAGAGAGAATTGTTTATATATATATATATATATATATATATATAACACAAAGAATTTATACAATATATTGCTTCAATATCGTACTAATCATTCTTCTATCCTTTTATTTATATTATTTGAAATATAGTTTGTAATTATTTATTATACTAAAAATGTTGAGTCTAATTAAATAAGCATCTCTACTTAACATTTTAGAGATGTTAACACACATATGTAATGCATATGTGTGTGTATCGAGGGGAGAGGGGGACAGACACAGGTTAAACTTTGTCATTTGGGTGCATAATTAATACTATCTGCATGCTTTCTTGCTCATAGATTATATAGGAACACATGTACACATATAAACAGTATATATCTATCTATCTATCTATATCTTTGGACATGTTTTGAATTAATTTATATCTGTTACTTAGGATATATTTAAGATATTTTAGGATCGTATTACAATCACCATGGTATTTGAAACACTTTGACCTTGTGATTATGGTGATAAGATAATAATTAATAAATGTGTTCAAATCTAATATAAGATTTTCACTATAGTAAACCAATAATTTAATTGTGTTATTTAGGGAATTACATATGACGTTAAATACATACATATTACTTACATATTTTATAAGTTATTTAGGGAGATCCTAATTAAATATACCTTATATCTCCTTAGTATTTACATATTCATAAACAAATATAAATTAGTGTGCATATTTACACGGATTAAATTAAATTAACTTACATATAGCTAGCTTTTTTAAAAAGTAGAAATATTACACGTATATATTTCGTATGTGACTCATCAATGACAACTCATATAAATGAATATAATAAACTCTGTATACATGAACAAGATCCATAAACATGTGTGGCTCCATGCGTATGAAATATACACATATACTTACGCATTACGTGAATGTGTGTATCTGTTTTAATAGCAGTGCTAACATTCACGGTTTACGTATAGATTAGTGGAAATTATGCTATTTGAAATATAATAAAATATAACTACGCATTTTACTTGAGAGATTCACGGGTTTACAACGCTTGCCGTACAAACACAGACATATACATCAAGTGTGTGTGTGTGTGTGTGTGTACGTCGTTCCATTTATTATTATTAAATATTTATATTTTCCCATATATGTTATTGTTCATAAATTCAATAGGTTAAGCATAATTTTATGATGGATTAGTGTGAATTAATTATTTATTATTAAGTTCCAATTTGTTTTGGTAAATGATTATTAAATATTAAATACTTTCTCTATTATTAATATTTTAAAACGATGATCTACCAAGCGTGTGATAAAAGTTTTAAAGGTACTCAAGTAATGCCTTACACCTTTTAAACGCCACGTCGGTCAAATGACATGGCCACGTTGATGACACGTCAGCAGCTCTGTGGATATGGCATATATTTGTGTTAAGCGTCACAAGGGACGGATCAGAAAATGCCGCTCAGTATAGGATCTATACGAGACAGTCCCAAAGGAGAGATATGCAACCCCAATTACAGGTGCACACATGTAAATTATTATATGTGTGTATGAACACACACATAGGTGCGTGTGTGTGTATGTTATATATATATATATATATGATCTGCTTTGTAGTATGATGGAAGCTTACGAAATAGAGCTCAAAAAGAGAACGAGTTAAACCAGTATGGCCTTGTACAAAATGCTGTATACCAGAGTTATTGCGAACATGGTATGTATACAATTTATAATGATTTATAATATAAATTATATCTACACACACACACACACACACACAGACACACACACACACACACACACACACACACACACACACACACACACACACACACATATATATTATATATCAGCAAGGCATGAGCTATTCGACGAACTAGGGATAAACTCTGAGTCTCTTGCTGGAACCGGTGCTGCTCTTGCTCTCGGTGAATTGTCTATTAAGTACTTGAGTCCTTTGAAAGTAAGCAATCATTTTTTCCTTGAAATATAATATGTATATTTAACATATCGGTATGCACACACGCACACGCACGCACACACACACGTACCATGTGCAGCCCAGTCAGGGGACGTTTTCACTGTCACTGCAAGAATAACTGGCTCTTCACCAGTGAGGCTACATTTTGACCATAATATATACAAGCTTCCCTTCAAGGAGGTAAACAAACTAATTTATAATCAAGTTAGATTAAGTAAATATATAATATTTTGCAGCCTGTATTAGAAGCCAAAGGCACGGTTGTCTGCCTTGACAAAAACGATAAGCCAACCAAATTCCCACCACGATTCAGGAACATACTCAACTCCTTTATGAGAAACCAAGCATAGAACAGCTTACATTTATACATGCAGAACTATACAACAGTAGATACGCATATACGGAGTGTGTATCTAACCCATAACGATACCTTCACCTGGAACGAATATATATATATATATATATATATGTGTGTGTGTGTGTGTGTGTGTGTGTGTGTGTGTGTGTGTGTGTGTGTGTGTGGGTGTGTGTGGGTGTGGGTGTGGGTGGTGGTGCGTACTTACATTCAAAGTCATTTGGAAGCTGGACTTGACAAGAGTTGACATATTTTTTGAGTGTTTCGCTTGCCATGCTTCCAGTGGATGACACAATAAGAAGCACAGACAGTTGTGGCCCATAGTAATCACAGCATTGCAACAGGGAAGGTCCGGAGAATCCAGAATGGTACCATTTGTAACGCAGGGTACACACTGCCTTAAAAGCTCCGCTCGGTCACACTGCGAACATACAAGCATGAACATGTATACAGTTAACAGTGTGAAGAAGAAAACTAGACTCTTAGCCATGCTTTACCCTTTGCCCTTTGCCCCTTTGCCCTTACTGGAATTAAGGGCAAACCTTCTCGTGGCTTAGACGTCAAGTTTTCGAATACGCATGTGATCTTAATTGACTTTTACTTACATACATGTGCCTGTGCGTGTCTGTACTACATATATGTGCCTGTCGTGTGTTGTTCCTTGAGCAACAGTTTAACATCCTCTGCCCTAAGCATTAGGAAAGAGGATCGAAAAGAGCTGCCCTAAGAATTAGGTCAACATGCTTATTGACACGTGTAAAGAGGGATAAATCTAGACCGTACATTGGCGAAACAGAGCTGCCCTAAGAATTAGGGTTCTTGACAGGGTTTAGAGACTGGCGATGGATCCAGAGGAGGGGGTTCAGGAAGTAGAGAGCTTGTGTATGCGCTGCGGCGAGAATGTAAGTACACACACACCGATGTTTTAATATAATGTTTATTTTTCTTCCAGGGGATCACTCGGATTCTTTTAACTACAATTCCTCACTTTAGAGAGGTAATTTTATTTGTTTCTATGTTTGCATATGGATTATAATTTTGTCTCATTGCAGATCGTTCTTATGGCATTTGAATGTCCCCATTGCCATGAAAGGTTGTGTGTGTGTGTGTGAGGGCATAGCATTATATATTAACATTGATTTTTTCAGCAATAACGAAGTTCAATTTGCTGGGCAGTTGCAACCACAAGGATGTCGTTTCACATTAACAATACCTCAGTGCGACCCAATGGTAATATGCATATTTTTATATGTACATGATATATGTATGTCTACATATGCATGTTTAATATACATATGCATATTAGTATATGCTGCTTTACTTGTGCTTTACAGGTGCTAAACCGGAAACTAGTCAAGTCGGATATGGCCACGATCAAGGTTATACGCACAATGCACGCACACACACACACATTCACAGAAACGTACATCTAGACGTATATGTAATTTTCTGTTCAGGTTCCCGAACTAGAATTTGAGGTGCCCCGGAAGCTCAACGTGGCGTTCTTTCAACAGTAAGTGTGTAGAACTTTGCATATCATAACTTTTCCATAACATGATCGTATATATACAGTTATAAGGTTATACTTTTACATTGTGAAACTAAAGTATGTACTTGTTACCAGGTAGAGGGGGTTCTTGTTAAAGCTGCGGATGGCCTAGAAGCGTTGCAAGAAGAACGCCGGGTTAGTTTTATTTACTATATAATCTTTGTTATGATTTCTTATTGTCTTTATCAAGCAGAGTTGTGTGCGTGTGTACGTGCCTGTGCATGTGTGTTTGTTCGCGCGCCGTTCATCTCTTTATTGTTTATTTATTCAGGAGGTGGATGCCCAAAAAGCAGAATTATTAGATGCTTTTATAGCGAAGTTAAGGAGTTATTCAAGAGGTGCACAAGCTTTCACCTTTATTTTAGACGATCCTTCTGGGAATAGTTACATAGAGAACCCGTAAGTATAACACAATATATATAAGCACGTACGTACGTATGTATATATATTTGGGATCGGTGACTCTGTACTTTTATGCAGGATTGCACCTGAACCGGACACGTATATAACGTGCGAGTATTATGTAAAGGACCCCTGAGCAGCAAGCAGCGCTTGGATTTTTGGCAACAGAAAATAACACAGAAGAACTACCTCATGGTGCTGTTGGTGCTAAATCAGCACGTAAAGCTATAGCACAAGGTAACAGTGAGCAAATTTCTTCAGCACTTCTAAAGTATTCAGCACCCGAAGAGGTAAACATATATATATATATATATATATATATATATATATATATATATATATATATGTGTGTGTGTGTGTGTGTGTGTGTGTGTGTGTGTATGCGTCTGTATGTATGTATTGATATATACTTCTGATATAGATTCAATGCAGAAATTGATATAGTGTGTTTTTCTTGTAAGAGAGGGAGAGATCGGCTTAGATGAGGCTCTCTCTATACATAATGTGTAGCGTACATGCATACATATACACTCACATTACTGAAGTATCTTCAATATGCATGTACGTGTATGCATATATATATATACGCGTGTATGCACACGCACACACACACACACACACACACACACACACACACACACACACACACACACACACTATATATATATATATATATATATATGAATTTACAAAGATTACACAGACAGACACGCACACAACTACTTGGGTTAGAGTATAAACCCAAGTGCTATAGGTGATGACATTCCCTTCAACTTGTGGGGCGTGTGCGGAACGTTGCGAGACACGCATGTACATGACAAGTAGGTTATATACACTCTAACCTTCGTTATGTTTGATTATGTTCTCCAGATATACCTTATTTCAAGGAGGTAATAATAATGGCAGCATCCTGTGATAGCTGCGGTTACAAGAATTCCGAAGTACGTATCATGTGTGTGTGTGTGTGTGTAAGTATGTTGCAAGTATATGTATGTATACAACGTTTCTGTTATTCTATTAAGTATTCCAGATAAACGGGTTAACAGTGTTTGTATGCATTACTTATGTGGTTATTATCAGGTAAAGCCTGCTGGAAGTATATCAGAAAAAGGAAAGAAAATATCTCTTTTTGTCAAGAAGCGAGAGACTTGTACCGGATGTGATAAAAGTAAGTATTTTCTCCATTATTATTAGATTTTTACTTACGCTGGTGTAATCTATTTGTAGATAGAGACATGTATGTTTGTGTATACATGTACATGTGTAAGTATATGTTTATGTGAATGATTATGTATCGAATTAATACATATTATTTATGTGGCATTTAGTCAGACACAGCAAGCATACTGATCCCTGAGATTGAGTTGGAACTTATGCCTGGGACTCTTGGGGCATTGTCACCACTGTTGAAGGACTAATCATGAAAATTTCTGAAAGTAAGAGAATACATCATACATAAATTGCATGTATGTATGTATGTACGACTCTCTCTCTCTCTATATATGTGTGTGTGTGTGTATTAACG
The DNA here is from genome assembly GCA_003024785.1 of Selaginella tamariscina. NCBI lineage: Eukaryota > Viridiplantae > Streptophyta > Lycopodiopsida > Selaginellales > Selaginellaceae > Selaginella > Selaginella tamariscina. The sequence goes on from PUQB01000124.1 coordinate 174,955, forward strand.
TGTACGTACGAGTTGTAGACCAAGGGCACACACATTTTTATTGTGTATTGTTTATTACTGTTTAGTTTCTTGCAGAGCTGAAGGAGGTCCATGGGTTTGAAATCGGTGATAGTGCAGAACCCGTTACGAGAGAACAGTGGAAGGAGTTTGACACCAAACTACAGCGTGTAAGTTGAGATTGCGTGTGTGTGTGTGGTCACTATGCCGACCATGCATACACGTGTCTTCTTAAAATGATTTTTTATTATTATTATTATTTATAATTTGTTTAAATTTTATTATGTTTTACTAGTTGGTAAACTTGGAACAAGAATGGACGCTAGTACTGGACGATTCTCTTGCAAATTCTTTCATTGCTCCAGCTACAGACGATGCGAAAGAAGACAGTCAATTACACGGTGAGTATTACTTGTGTGTGTGTGTGTGAGAGAGAGAGAGAGATTTGTGTGTTATCTATGTATGTATGTACTCACGTATATATATATTTTAATTTCAGTAGAAGAGTATGAACGTTCATGGGAGCAAAACGAAGAGCTTGGGCTTAATGACATGGACACAACCACAGGCACTTCCTAACACACACGTGTCTTCATGATACATTGTTTTACAATGTAACCCGGAATTTTAAGGAAAACACTTACCTCAATTTTTGTAGAAACACATCTCTCTCTCTCTCTCTCTCTCTCTCTCTCTATATATATATATATATATATATATTCTTGGTTGTATTGCACAGATAAAAGCGCCCTTTCTTATTTCAGCCCTTCAGTGTTCTTCTATGATTGTGCATGTTCATACTCCAAGCACGATCACTGCAGGTCATAAACTAGTGAGGAAGACAGGCTGCATAGAAGACACAGTTTATACGTTTGTGGCTGCGTTGAAACAGTGCAGTAAGAGGGGTGACTTAGCAACAGGCAAAGCTTTACATTTGGATGCAATTCAAACTGGCTGCCACACTAACAAATACGTCGCTAACGCTCTGGTCACCATGTACAGCAAATGTAGGAGTATGCGGGAGGCGAGGGATGTGTTCGAGATGGTGGTTCATCGGGATGTTGTGCTCTGGACCAGCCTCATTCTAGGATACGTGGGGAATGGGAAGGCTTAATAGCATTAGACTTGTTCATAAGCATGGACTGTGAACCCGACTCGTTCACATTTGTTGCTGTACTCAATGCAACTGCAGGTTTGGCTACTCAGGACAGGCACTCTTGTTTAGAGAAAGGTATGGCCATTCATAGACAAGCAAGGGAGCGTGCACTTCATACACATCTCTATGTGGAAAACGCTTTGATCGACATGTACAGCAACTGTAGAGCTATGTTGTACGCTCAGGATGTTTTCGAGAGCATGACTCATCGAGACGTGGTTTCGTGGACAAGTCTCGCTCTGGGATACGTGGAGAATGGACAAAGCTTACTAGCGATGGATTTGTTGAAGGGGATGGACTGTAAGCCGAATGCTATCACATTTGTTGCTGCACTGAAGGCATGCATTGGGTTGGTCAGTGAGAACCAATCAGACAGGAAGTCTTGTTTAGAGAAGGGGATGTCAATCCACAGAAGAATAAAAAGAAGGATTTCATGCGGATGCCTTTGTAGAGAATAACTTGATGGGGATGTACAGCAAGTGTGGGAGCATGCAAGACGCCCGGGTTGTTTTCGATAACATGGTGCATAGAGACGTTGTTTCATGGAATATCATACTTATGGGATACGTGGAAAACGGTGAGAGCTTGGTAGTAATGGATTTGTTCAGTAGCATGGATTCTGAACCGAATTATATTACGGTTTCTGCTCTACTGAAGGCATGTACATGCTTAGACTTGGACAGGCATTGCATAGAGCTCGGGATGGCCATTCACAGCTTAGCCAAGAAACGTGGATTTGATACACACGTCTTTGTGCAGAACAGTTTGGTAGACATGTATATCAAGTGTGGGAGTGTGTCTCTTGCTAGGGATGTTTTTGAAAAGATGATGCATCGGGATGTTGTTGCCTGGACCAGTCTCATTCTTGCATACGTGGAGAATGGGAAGAGCTCATTGGGGATGGACCTGCTTATGAGGATGGACTGTGTACCGAACTCTCTCACATACTATGCTGCATTCAGGACATGTACAGACTTAGCCACCCAGAAACAAGCAGATAAGCAGTTCTGTTTAGAGACTGGAATGGCCATTCATAGGCAAGCTAAGGAGCATGGATTCTGTGAAGACACGCTTGTGGCAACGAGCCTGATAGAAATGTATAGCAAGTGTAGGAGCATACAGGATGCACGTACTGTCTTCGATACCATGATGTTTACAGACGTTGTTTCGTGGACTAACCTCATCCAAGGATACGTGGAGAATGGGGAAAGCCTTGTTGCTATAGAACTCTTTGGGAGCATGGAGTATGAGCCGGACTCTGTTGCTTTTGTGGCTGTACTCAAGGCATGCTGTAACATAGGCTCCTTAGCAGTGGGGCGAACTATTCATGCTCAGGTATGTAAGCTTGGTTTAGAAGACATATTAGTTACAACCACATTAGTAGATTTATATGGGAAAGGCAGTAACATGGCTATAGCTGAACAGGTGTTTAATATACTGCATTCTTGGAGTGTAGTATCGTGTAACGCCTTGATATCGGGATATACATCACTTGGAGACACATATCAAGTGTTTAGTTTTGTATATATAATGCAGGAATATGGTTTACACATGGATAGTATTACATTCTCCTTGATTCTTACAGCTTGTAGTCATGCGGGTACGGTGGGACAAGGTATACGGTATTTTGAATCTATGTATAGATATGGTATAATACCCAATGTGGAACACTACACTTGCATGGTTGATATGTTGGGGAGGGCCAATAGATTACAAGATGCCTTGTCATTTGCGAAGAATATGCCTTATGATGGTGAGAGTGTGTGGAGAGCCTTTTAGGGGCGTGTAAGAACTGGAGTAACTTGGAGATTGGGAAGGTTGCATTTGATAAGTTAGTGTCTTGTAATAAAATAGATGGTGCTGCGTATGTACTCATGGGTGACATGTACAAGAACCAAGCATAGTATATTCCTATAATATTTTAATATTGCCATTTTTCATTATTATTTCTATCTAGTATGCACTCACGAGGTATTAGCAAGTCTTTATTGTATTTATAACACACACAACACGTACTTCACAAAAGAAATTATTTAAACAACTTACACGTCAGTTATTCGTTCATAATTTGAGTTTGTTTGAGTTTGGAACGTAGAAATGTGTGTATAGGAATGAGTGGTCTAGATTGAAATTAATCTAATCACTATTCACTATATTAATAATAGTGCACATGCACGTGCACCTTGCATCATCCCTTCTCTTATTGGAAGGATGGAAGGTGGTTAGGGTTCTTTGATAAATAGGCCTGAATAAAGAGAAACATCAGGAAGAGGCATTGTAAGTGGCACAGCTCATTGTACAAAAAGCTTTAACTATTAGACATGCACAATCTCTGGAGGATTGAGTTGAATATTGTGCCGAACCTCATAAACTTGCGGTCCTACTTGGATATGGTCCCTTCTACTAAGCAAGGAGACTCTTGGCTAAACCACATACCATAAGCTTGGGAAAATGAATCAACACCAACTCATCCACTTTATACTTTGCAGGTGAATGATATGAGAGTTATAGCCCCATTCTTGTCCCACTTATATGCGACCCAAGTGTTCTATAGACTCCACTCGAACCAATGAAAGAATGTTCATTAGATATTGATCTCAAGACCTAGCATCAGTAGCTCGTGGCAAGTGAGAAGGTAAACTTAACTCTATTGGCAACATCGAGTCATGACCATATAAGAGCTTATATGGCGAAGTATTAACGGAACTCTGTATTCCAATGATAAGCATATTGAAGAGAATCTAATCTAAATGTTGAAAGTTCACGTATTTTGTGATCATCCTCTTGAAAGTTTTAACGAGCCGTTCCACCAAACTATTTATCTGAGGATGATAAATACTTGTGAAGGTGTGGCGTATTCCAAACCAAGAAGTCAAGACATGAAATGCCTTAGCCATAAACACAAAATCATTATTCGAGAGAATCTGTTTCAAATAAGAATACTGAAACACAAGCAGAAACTGGCCAACAGTAGAGGCAATCACACTAGCAAGAGCACCAACTTCCACCCAACGAATTAGGTAGTCATAAGTAATAATAACGTACTCGTTGTCAGCAATTGATTTCAAAAAAGGTCCCATTAGATCAAATGCCACCAACTCAAATGAACAAGAAATTGCAATTGACTCCAACCGTCCTTCCAAAGTACACGAGGGAGTATTATGAACTTGGCATCAACACAACTACACACATACCAAATCACATCTTCTCGCAACTTTGACCAATAGAAAGATTTATGCAACTTTTCCATCACACAACGATGTCCCATGTGCCCACCGAGAACATGAGAGTTATGATAAGCATGGAGGAAGCGTGAAACGAAGACCGAAGCACCACTAACCGCAAATGATCATCTGCCACAAAATAAAAAATGTCGTTCTGAAGGTGATATTACGAATGTAAGTGCCTGAAAAGCAAGTCATCACCAAGTGATGTAAGATTCTTAAACCCATCACGAAACTTTTGAATCCATGGTTCAACCTTTTGAACTTCCCGAACTTCATTCAAAGATAGCAAATCTAACTTTGCACCTTGTGGACACTAAATGTCAAACACAACAACTATTGATGGTATTGAATCTTCATCTAAAAAGTCCACTGATGCTGGAACAATTGGCTCCTTAGGGATAGAAGAAGAGAGAAGGTGAAAAGGAGCTTAAGAAAGAGCATCAGCATCAATCATGGAACTCCTTGGGCAATGAACAACCTCAAAGTTGTAAATTTGAAGCTTCAAGACCCACCAAGCAGTACGGCCAATCAAATTCTTCCGCTTCAACAATGAGGTGACTGCAGCATGATTGCCGTCCAACATTGTCCAAGAACCATGCAAGTGGGGTATGGAGCTTCTCAAAACCCCAAATTGCTACTAGACACTCCTTTTTTATTGTGGAGTAATTCACCTCTACTGGCTATCATGTATGGCTGATGTACGCAATGGGATATCGTTTGCCAAGTACACTCAGACTCTCATGCATCAATACACCCCCAAGACCAATATCAGAAGCATCCACACGCAAGATGAAAGGACAAGTATAATTAGGGTACGCCAAAACTAGAGAAGTCGTGAACATCTTTTTAAGATTTGCAAATGCATGCTTGCAATCCTTAGACCAAACAAAAGATGATATTGACGACTTTACCAATGCCTATAATGATGCAGTATAATTTGAAAGATAATCCACAAAATGGCCTAGATATTGTACCTTGCCAAGAAAACGTTGCACATTGTTCACACACTTCAACGTATGGAACTTCAAAACTACAACACGTTTGTCATGATTGACTTGCGAACCTTAACGGGAAATGCGATAGCCAAGATAAGTGGTGTCCTTAGATCCAAATACATACTTAGATGGCTTCAGCTTCAAACCAACTTCCCATAATCGATCCAAAACCGTAAGCACATCACCAACATGTTCCCCATGTTCCATCCGATATCATCAATGAAGTCGGCAATCCATCATACGCTAGAAAGTCGCTAAAGCATTGGTCAAATCAAAAGGTATCACCAAGAACTCATACAGGCCAAATGGTGTCTGAAAAGTAGTTTTGGGAATGTCCATGTCAGCCATCAAAACTTGCTAATATCCAAAGGCGAGATCTAACTTGGTAAACCAACAACTCCACCTTAATCGATCCAAAAGATTGCAGTATGAGAAAGTGGGTACACATCTGAAATGATTACATAATTTAATGAGCGATAATCGATGTAAAATCGAACGCTCCCATTCGGCTTTATCACAAAATAAGGTTTGTACACCCAAAGACTTTGAGATTTCTGGATAACACCTTTATCCAACATCTCCTTAACATTTTCTCGTAGCCCGATGAACATCAATCTCAGGTCCTTTAACAGCAATTTCTGCCGGAAGATCTTGAGCTCTTTTGGTGATCGATGCCAAACAGGTACCTTGATTGGCTTAGCATCCCCATTTGGAATAAGGTGGCATGTCACAATCTTGGCCCCAGATGATAAGTCGAAGTTGAAAAGATCAACATACTTATTTTTGAGTTGATTAATGATTACAGCACGATGATCATCTGAGGGATCCAGAGAGGGAAAGGAAGAGTATGAAGGGAAGATGATCAAAAGTAAGGGTGAAACAAAAGTGATGAAAGCAAAGATGAAAACAGATGGACAAAGTGAAATAAAAGTAAGAAGAATGAAAGAAAGATGAAGGAGAGTCAAACAAGTGAAAGACTTTTTAAAGTCACATTTGGTATGATTGCGAGTCAACCATCCATACCAAGAATAAGATGAAAAGCTACTACCCGCAAAGATTAAAGTTCAAGCTCACGATCATCCACATGAACAATGATGTCAACTTCATCTCATGAACAAGCATGAATGTGTCTGTTGCCGTACAGAATGAAGACTAGTTCTACCGCACGACGCAAATGAAGACTACAATGTGTATCAACAGATTGAAAAATAGAGGACAAACTCGAACCTATATCCACTAACATTGAAAGGAAAATAAGATGTGTTGTATGATTAAATTGAGCTTGAGAAGTGAACACCGAATGAACTGGTGCCGAGTGAACCCCTTAATGATACTCCTAAAAGAAAGATAGAAGGGTCATTAATTTAATTATAGAAGGGTCCTCCACCTCGGAAATGGGGGACGCCAATTAGGAAACCATCAACAGCTCCGAAGATAAAAGGGTCATTAATTTATTAATAGAAGGGTCCTCCACCCCGGAAATGGGGAACCCCTTAATGATACTCCTAAAAAAAGATATGACCCTTCCCCGGAAATGGGGAACCCCTTAATGATACTCCTAAAAGAAAGATAGAAGGGTCATTAATTTATTGGGGGACGCCAATCAGGGGAACACGCCAATCAGGGGAACCCCTTAATGATACTCCTAAAAGAAAGATAGAAGGGTCATTAATTTATTGGGGGACGCCAATCAGGAAACCATTAATTTTTGGGGGACGCCGGGGAACCCCTTAATGATACTCCTAAAAGAAAGATAGAAGGGTCATTAATTTATTGGGGGACGCCAATCAGGAAACCATTAATTTATTGGGGGACGCCAATCAGGAAACCATTAATTTATTGGGGGACGCCGGGGAACCCCTTAATGATACTCCTAAAAGAAAGATAGAAGGGTCATTAATTTATTGGGGACGCCAATCAGGAAACCATCAGCAGCCCTGTAAGGATCATGAGTTATTTTTTGTTTTTTACGAGACTTGAACCCGAGACTTTTTGGCTAACACACACATGTGTTAACCAACTAGTCCGTATGATTCTAGATGCTGAACTACACCATTAACAGCAAGGCGTATATTCATACGCATGTTCCAGACCAATTGTGGACCACACATTCCAAACCAGTTGTGGATCACACATTCCAGACCAGTTGTGGACCATACAATCCTTAGGACCTCAGATATATAAACAGGCTTTCTTGAATACAATCTCCTCCTTTCAAGGTTCCACCCTTGTTCTAAAGGTTTCGCCTTTGCCACAAGGTCGTGACAGTTTGAATGATTTGGGTAGTGACAAGCTTCTGTTTCCGCTTGTCATCGATCCCATTTTCTTTCTTTCTCTCTTTTCAATTTTCTTTTCGATTTTTTCTTTTCTTTTTCTTTTCTGATTTTCTTCTCTTTTTCTTTTTGATTTTTCTTCTTCGACTCATCATGTCCGAGCATGCTCTTCATGAGCAAGTTGCTGCCCTAGCAGCAGCTCGAACAACTACACCTGGAGAATGATCAGCTCCGATAGCGTGCGAATTCTCCAGAGCCAAAGATCAGCATGCCCGAAAAGTTCGATGGTACCCGATCGAAGTTCCGAGGTTTTCTCAATCAAGTTCGTTTGCGGATCGTGATGCAGCCGAGGCGCTACAGCACAGAACCCATTAAGGTTGGATTGATCGGGTCACTGCTTTCTGGTTCTGCTCTTTCATGGTTCTCAGCCTTGCTGGAGAACAATGATCCGATCCTTGGGAATTTTGACGAGTTTGTGGAACGGTTCACGCGATGTTCAGTGACGTGGATCGTGAGAGTGCTGCCATCACCAAACTCCGTCAGCTTCACCAAGGGGGTATGTCGGTAGCAGAGTACGCATCGAAGTTTCAACTTCTTGCTTGTGATGTCACATGGGGAGATCGTGCTCTCAAGGAGGTTTTCCGGTCGGGGTTGCAGGACGAGGTCAAAGACATGTTGCTGAATTTTGCGGTTCCGAAACCCTCACCAGCATGATCGAGTTGGCAATTCGTTGTGACAACCGGTTGATCGAGCGGAAACAAGAACGTCGGCATCCTTCTTTCTTCTTGGTGCCGTCTTCTTCCATTTCTGCAGTCCCTGTTCCCTCATCTGCTGATTCATCATCTTCCTCAGTAGAACCATCCCCGATGGAATTAGGGCGATCACGCCGAGGCAAGCTTTTGCCAACCGAACGTCAGAAGCGGATTCAGTACAAGCTTTGTTTGTACTGTGGGGACCCGTACCACAAGTTGGAGAATTGTCATCGACGTCCAAAACAAGCTCGTGAAGTGGCCCTTGCTGTGTTGCCGGGAAACGAGAAGATCCACCCGAATAGGAGCCGTCCGGCTGGATTGCCGTGGAACAACTCATGTTCCTCAAGGCTCTTCACTCATAACATCTTCCCTTCCTCATCTTGGTCCATTCCATCCACGAAGGTGTGCAAGCCGTTCCATGTTTGGTGCAGCTGAAGACACCAGAGGTGGAGTTCTCTAGTAAAGCTTTGGTGGATAGCGGAGCGAACACAAATTTCATCGACAAGAATTTTGCTGTCAAGCACGGGATCCGTCTACATCCTTTGAAGACTCCTGGTTCTGTACGGGTCGTTGATGGACGAGATATCAAATCTGGAGCGGTAATAAATGACACGGAGTTCGTTGAGGTCGTTGCTTGCGGTGCTGTGTGCAACATCTCCTTCAGTGTTGTTTCTATTCCAGACTCTACGATTATCCTTGGTTTGCCGTGGATCGAGTTGGTGGATCCTGGTTGGAGAGAACGTTTCATGAACAGTTTCCCAGCTGTTTCAACTCCAGCCACACTTTTGATTCCGATCTGTTCCAGTTCCTCCTCCACTTCGAGTCTCGCATATACCTTGAAGCAGTTCAAGAAAGATAGCCGACATGACCCAGCATCCGTGTTGCGATCAAAGTCTATCCCTGCTCTGCTAAGGATGTTTTCTGTTCCTCCTGCCTTACCAAAGCAGTATGCCGATTTCGCAGACGTCTTCGACAAAAAGAAAGCTTCTGCCTTGCCACCGCACCGTGAGTACGACTGTCCTATTGATCTCGTTGAGGGTAAGCAGCCGTCCTCCGGTCCCATTTACGGTCTCTCACCAACAGAGTTGGAGACATTGAGGAAATACATTGAGGAGAATCTTGTCACGATTTATCCGTCATTCGCGATCACCGGCTGGTGCTCCAGTATTCTTTGTTTCCAAGAAGGATGGAAGTCTCGGCTCGTGGTGGACTACCGAGATCTGAATAAGGTCACCATTCCAAACAAGTATCCTCTCCCGCTCGTCTCTGACATGCTCGAACGTCTTTCTGGTGCCCGGTACTTCACAAAGATTGATTTAAGAGGAGCGTACAATCTCATCCGAATTCGAGAAGGGGACGAGTGGAAAACAGCTTTTGTACACGCTACGGACATTTCGAGTACGTAGTAATGCCGTTCGGCCTGACAAATGCACCTGCTGTTTAGCACATGGCTAAGATATTTTCCGGGACTTTTGGATTTGTTTGTCATCATGTACCTAGACGACATCCTGATATTTTCCAAGACTCAAGAAGAACACGAACGGCATGTACGGTTAGTCTTGGAGAAGCTCGGAAGCACCACTTGTTTGCCAAGTTGGAGAAGTGCTCTTTCAGTCAGCAGTCTGTCGAGTTCCTGGGGTACATCATTTCAGCTGAAGGTGTTCACATGGATCCTGCAAAAGTCCGGACTGTATTGGAGTGGGAGAGACCATCAAATGTTCGTGATGTTCGATGTTTCCTCGGGTTTGCGAACTTCTATCGACGTTTCGTTCGGGATTTCTCCAAGATTGCATTGCCATTGACGAAGTTGACTGGCAAGGATGTTCCATTTGTCTGGTCCTCTGAGGCTGAGGAGGCGTTCGAGTTCCTAAAGAAGGCGTTCACCTCGGCACCTGTTCTTATCCATCCTGACCCTACGAAGCCATATTTCGTGGAAGCTGATGCCTCTGACTTCGCCATTGGTGGAGTGTTGTCCCAGGAAGGTCCAGATCATCTTCTCCATCCCATTGCTTTCCATTCCCGCAAGTTCACTGCACCTGAGATCAACTACGATGTCTACAACAAGGAGCTGCTGGCGATCGTCGATGCCTTTGAGGAGTGGCGCAGATTCCTTGAAGGTTCCCCGCATGTGGTTAAGGTGTATTGTGATCACAAGAACCTCCAGTACTGGGCAACAGCACGAGTTCTCAATCGACGTCAGGCGCGATGGGCACAGTCTTTGTCCCGGTTCCGATACGTGATTATTCATCGTCCCGGTCGTCTAAATGGCAAAGCAGATGCCTTATCTCGTCGCAGTTACCTAGCTCCAGTACCAGGTGAAATCCGATTTGATCAACAAGAACAAGTCATCCTGAGCTCCGACCAGTTGTTGGTAAACGCGCTTTCCCGTTCTTCTGCTCCAGTTGACACTTCATTTTTGGATCTAATCCGAGAAAATCTCCCTCAAGACGAGTTTGCTCGTGATGTCCTTGCACATGTTCGACGAGTTCAGCCATTGTCTTCAGGGTCACAACTACGAGATTATGCTGCTTTCCATCTTCATAATGGGTTGCTGTACCACCACATCCAAATCTATGTTCCGGACGGAGAACTGAGGTTGCGAGCTGTCCAACACTGCCATGACAACACAGCTGCAGGACATTTTGGCATTCGGAAGACGATCGAGCTGGTACAACGGGTGTTCTGGTGGCCTCGGCTTCGCGTGTATGTTGAGAGATTTGTGCGATCTTGTGACACGTGCCAGCGTACAAAGCTTCCTCGTCATCGACCGGTTGGACTACTACAGCCTCTTCCTATTGCTCAGCGGCCATGGTCATCCATCACCATGGATTTCCTCACGGATTTACCGCCTTCTAGAGGGTTTGATGCTGTCCTAGTCATTGTTGATCGGTTCTCTAAGATGGCGCACTTTGTTCCCTGCAACAAGACATGTTCGGGTCCTGATGTTGCAGATCTGGTGTACCGGGAGGTGTTCGTCTTCATGGTCTTCCTGATGAACTTGTCATGATCGAGGTCCCCAGTTCACTTCGGCATTTTGGTGGAGATTCCTAGATCGGCTACGTATCACCGAAGCTGTCTACTGCACATCATCCTGAAACAGATGGAATCGGAGCGCACGATTCAGACTCTGGAACAATATCTCGGTGTTTCATTTCTCATCTGCAAGATGATTGGGTCGATCTCCTTCCTGCTGCCGAGTTCGCGTACAACAACACGGCACACTCATCCATAGGTGTGTCGCCATTTTTCGCGTTCTCTGGTGTTCATCCTCGCTAGTCCTACAGCTTGCCCGTGGTTCCTGGCCTCACCACTGCTGCCGATGATCGTGTTGAGCATCTCCGACAAGTCCATGAAGAAGTGCAGCATCATCTTCAACGCGCTCGGGATTTGCAACGACAAGCTGCTGATCGTTCCCGTTCCTCTCCTCCAGCATTCACAATTGGTGACCAAGTGTGGCTCCTTCGGCGTCATTGGCCAACCACACGTCCTTTGACAAGCTGGACTATCAACGCTTGGGGCCATTTCGCATCATCGAAAAACTCTCTGATGTGACGTGTTCCATGTTTCTTTGTTGGAGCCTTATCATGCTCCTTCTGAACCTGAGTTCGAGGTTGCTGCAATTCTTGACTCCAAACTTGTTCGTGGTCAGCTTCACTATTTTGTGGACTGGATCGGTTATCCACCTGGCGTATTTTGTCAGAGTTTAACCCAAAGGGCCAACACGTGGCGACACGTGGCTGCCATGTGGCCATTTGGCGTCATCACCCTGTGTGAGCAACACTAAGTTTCCCAGAACAACCCCAACGACCCCTAGGGTTAGACTCTAATGCCCAAGTGGACAAGAGACTTAGGGTTTAGCCTAAGTCTCCCTAGAGTGTCTACCCCCAAAACCCTTGAGGGATAACCCTAGTTGATTTAGGGTTTAGCCTAAGTCTCCCTCGAGTGTCTGCCCCCAAAACCCTTGAGGGATAACCCTAGTTGACTTAGGGTCTTGCCCTAGAAGACCTAGACAGGCTCATGCCCTAACCCCCATCAAGGAGACATGTGTTCCACACTTACCCCTAGACAGAGCTAAGGCATCGTCACTTACCCCTTGAGGAATCACCCTCATCCGGAGTACAACCCCTTTAGGGCGACAAGGGTACCCTGAACCACGACTAACCCCTAAGGGTTTGAGTGGCCAAGTTATACCCTAGACCTAGAGCTAGTACTTATAAGGACACGAGTGTGCGCCGTAGGCGAACACGAGTGTCCTGCTAAGCAAACTCCCTAAGGCTAGGTTTGGGATAACCCTAAGCACATGACCTTGCAAGTGCCTCATGAAAGGGCTTTTGCTAATGAGCTTAGGTTGTTCAACCTTTGGATTCCAAGGAGAACACTCCCCTAACCAAGTGTGCCAAAGCACACCTAGTTACGAGACCTAACCTCCCTTGAGCAGATGCCCAAGGCTTAGCACCCTAGTGCAAGCGCAAGCATGCCTATTGGCTAGAGTATCCAACCCTTTGGCGACAAACCCATGACAAACCCCAAAGGGTGTGCCTCAGGCGTTGTACCATGTGACATTTAGCCCAGTGTCACATCTCCATGTGACACTACCTTCCCCGATGTGGGCTATCATGCCATAGCCCTTAGATTCAAGAGTTGCCCAAGTACCACAAACGTGGCTCCTAAATGCCAACTCTAGAACCACTTAATGAACTCTCAGGAATTGGTACTGTGAACCTGTTAAACAAGATCCCACCCACAGTTGGACAAGGACACGGATGTGCCTTGCTTGGCTGTGAGTGCTACACCTAGCTTGACGTGGGGAGGAGGCTAGAGACAAGCCTCAACCTCTGCCTCTTGGAACGTGCATTCCGACAAGACCTCCCAGGCATGGATTCGCCAACGTTAAGGGTAAGCTACCCCGAAGGTGGGACGTACCCCTGGCATCTGGAAGTTAGGGCGGCACAACAGAGGGTTGTGCCTTGACGACACAAGCTAGAGCTTGCACCGGGAGAAGAGTAACGAGCTCAGTCATGAACCCAGGAACCCTCACTCCTATATACTACCTTATTTATGTGACAGAGGCCCCCCCCCCCTGTTTTCCTTTTACATAAGTGGGCTAGCACTGAAATCTCATTCCCAGAGGGAACATACTTGGTGAGTTATCCATCAACCCCTAAACCATAACCTGTCAAACCTGGGGTATTTCTAAACATATCCGACATGCCGAACTCACCGGAACTAGCCATTAATCCAACCGAGACACGGAAAACGAGGGTAAGAGTTTTCTAGAAGGTAAGTGCTACCTTCGCTTAGAGTTTCTCGAGATATCTAAGGACAGCCGGCCGGACTACCCCTACACACCTAAGTGCACTAAGCGGGGCTGTTTCTCACTACATCTAGGGCTTGTCAACATAGTACAGTAGGTAACAACAGTCAACGTCCAAAGTAAAGACGTCCAACTCCAAGACTAGATAATGTTAGAAAAAATTAACTAAAACTAACATATCACTCTATGTGGAGTCAGCCAAAAGTTCACATAAGTTTTATTACCCCTTGCATTACGCGAAACCAAGTACTTCAGAACCGTCGTTCACTGAGTTGTAAACCCAGCTGCCGGAGGCACCACCTACGACATGAAGTCACTTGGAGACCTTTTGCACGTCTGCAAAGTCTGTCACCCGACGCACACAACACTGGTTAATTTCTTTACTTAACTAGAATTTATATTGGAGGCCTCTAGTTAGTGTTGTTGCCGGCCCCTTGGTTAATAAGAAATAAAGACTTGCTTTATTCCTTTATATTAAATGCTGTTGACGACCTCTGTCGTCTAACACACAACAAGCACTTCTCAAATGCTTGACCAAACACCTTCGCATTTCTTTTGATTTTCCAATGGTCCACATCTCCATGTTATGATATTATAGCTTACATCTCTGCATCCCTCGGTGCTTCTCATTACCCCTTTTCATAAGGGTCTGCTACTATACCTATCTCTCATTAGTATATAGCTACGCCAGACTAAGTATGAGACTTTTATCGGAATCAAGTTCTTTTCCGATATAAGAGTACAAGTCGTAAAACCCTGTTCTTTGTAAACATGTCAATCTGGCCAGAGGCGATCACAGAGGCGCATGGCTGTACACATGTATACAACAAGGTCTTCCAATCTACCAACTGCCATTCACTTGGTGTGTTATTAACATAAATTTATTCCCGATAGGAATCAAATTCAGTCAAATCCGCGACCAAGTGTGATAGCCTTACCATTTGTCCTTTGCAACCATCTTTGTACTCTTTCATAACACCGACCAGTTCAGGGACCAGATAAGCTAACATACCTTTCTTACAAACTAATGTGGAAACCAAGAAATTCAACCCATCTCTAGTGCCTCAATCGACAATTTAGATAACACTTCTCTTAATTGTCACTCTCATTGTACTCATTCCCCAAAGAGCACATCATACTAGATGCCGTTCAATACTTCCTAACTCTTTATCTCACTAAGTTCAAAATACCAAATTTTAAGACTTAGTTTCCACGATAAGAGTCTCTCTGAATTCAGAATACTGCACACCTCCATAACATTATATTTATTTCCAACTCTTAAACTGATTTCGTAAATGTTTCTCAACACTGTACCGAAGTATAGCATTTCACTAATTCGAGCAATTAGTGTTTTGACAAACATTTTTTAAACTAATCCTTATTCTATAAACAATTGCAATTTCGATATTGATACTTATTAATGATCGTTTTAACGTTCAAATCCTAAGTTTATCAACTAGTTGTTATACTAGCAGATATAAACTTACAATCATATCAATTTATCGAAATGCTACAACTATAATATAGACATGGTTTAGTTTACATGAACCGAACTTCAATTTTGAGACGGAAATATAATGTTATGACAGTATTTCGAGGAACTTTGTTCAGAGACTAAGAGGAATCATGAACTAGTGTCTGGTTCATCTAATTGATTTAGTAAGATATCAACCTCCACTAAATGTTATCATAACACTGAAGTGTTATATCAACTTCATGTTTTAGTCATACCTTATAATTCAATAGATCTCCCCAAACATGAATAAAATATCTAGTTCATACATTGAACTAAGATACATTATTCACTCTAGACACCTAGCAATCCAGAAAGTATCACATTGCCCCTCAAGCAATGTATTGAGAAATGTTCATTTCTCAACTAACTTGAAAACACGTTTCAAGTTATAACACTAAGGTAGTGCCTTACCAAAGTGTCAGACTCAAATCCACTTGAGTCTTTATATTATATGATTACGGCCACCTCATGTGATCATAACCAAGTTTGATATTGAGCGCTCCAAACTCAATATTGAAGAGATATCATATTATACTTTAACAAGTCATTTATAACCAATCTTGAAAAGATTGTCACAAATTCTGCCAAAGTTTAAATATAAATATCTCAACAGATGAGGTGATAGGAAACCTCATATTCTCGAATGGATATTGGACGAACCTTGAACTACAATCATCAAGAAGGGACACCATCTTCTTGAGCTAATCCGCTACAATATCATACTTACAAGAATATTGAACCAACTCAAGGAACACCATCAAACCTTGAGATAGAACTAACAACTAACCCAAGGAATACAATCAAACCTTGAGTCAAGAATAGTTCTATTTTTCAATATTCCGAAAGATTGAAGATACATACTTTATTTGTTCTTTAAGTGCCCACATTTGCGACCATGATGCAGAGTCAAGAAACCGTCTTTTGAATAATCGTATTCGACTCTAAAATGAAATTGATATTGAAAATCAATATCAACTTCTAATTCTCATCGAACACCGACTCTCTGAGGAGGTACATGCACTTAAACCTCCAATGGAAATCCGACTATTACTAGCTCATTGGTAATTCTCAACATAAGTTATCAAACTTAGCAAGTTTCCTTACTTAGTCGATAAACAAAGTGAAGAATCCCAAATCATGCTCTTCTTAACCAAGGAATCACCCTTGTTCAAGAACTTCTCCCCACATTGCAAACAACGTTACAGTTTCCAAGATTAAAGAGTTAACAATGAAAATGCACAAGTGTGCGCCGAACGCCTTCACTATGCAAGTTCCTTCATTACTCAGTAAACTAAAAATGTAAACGTATGTTTCCAACATTACTCTTTCTGATAGATCATGCCATCTATCCCAAAAGTTGCATTGATAGGGATGCAACATTAAATCCGTCTACTGCCAAAATATATTATTCTATCCCATTCTTAAGATCCACTGATAACTTCATAATCAAGTTAGTTGAGCTAGCTAACTTGAATACAAAGTGCGCCTACAACCAACTAAGGTTTCAAGTTGTACTTTGTTCAAATCAGGACGACTTGAACTTAGTAAACTATTTCACCTAATGTTACTTGCAGCTAGCGTCATCAAAAGTATTGCGAACATCGGACAATACTTTGATTACATTGGATCTTCGAACCAACTGCTTAACATATTATCATATGTTAATATTTGACATTTGTTGTATTATAAGTTCATCACCATAGTCTGCTTCTAGAGTTACACTCTCGGAAACATGCACTATAATGAGAGCTTATTTACACTTTATGTCAAAATGTAGTGTTCATTCTTATGTTTGAATATGCCCCTTCTCCGAAGTCAAAGATGCACTTCTGAACATAAGTCTTTCCCCGTTTGAACACTATTGCTAAACGATATTGAATCTTGACATAAGCCAAAACTCAAGGACATGTCATTCTCAAATCATGTGTTATCCCAAATTCAAACACCTTAAAGAAAAAGAAAAATTTTCAATAATGTGTAGACTTAGGATATCACAAGCCCACTCACAAGACTTAGTTTGTAAGCCAGAACAAACTAACATGCCACGTCTTGTGGAAGTATATGGTAAAGTAACCTGGACACCATAAGGTAAAGTAACCTGGCATACAACTTGGAAGTTGCCTTCCAAGTGCTACCTTGACATTAGTCCATAACCCACACCCACTTATTAAGTAGGTTCTTGAAGAGTTATAGATCTCAGGACCAACTCTACGCAGAATTCAGACGTTAGCCGAAAGTGATAAGTACTTCAAAATTTAGAACTAACTAAACCCTAAAACACACTACACTTTAGGTAGTCCTACTGACCGCAGAGAATAGGCTCCGATACCAATTGTCAGAGTTTTAACCCAAAGGGCCAACACGTGGCAACACGTGGCTGCCAGGTGGCCATTTGGCGTCATCACCCTGTGTGAGCAACGCTAAGTTTCCCAGAACAACCCCAACGACCCCTAGGGTTAGACTCTAATGCCCAAGTGGACAGGAGACTTAGGGTTTAGCCTAAGTCTCCCTAGATGTCTACCCCCAAACCCTTGAGGGATAACCCTAGTTGACTTAGGGTTTAGCCTAAGTCTCCCTAGAGTGTCTGCCCCCAAAACCCTTGAGGGATAACCCTAGTTGACTTAGGGTCTTGCCCTAGAAGACCTAGACAGGCTCATGCCCTAACCCCCATCAAGGAGACGTGTGTTCCACACATACCCCTAGACAGAGCTAAGGCATCGTCACTTACCCCTTGAGGAATCACCCTCATCCGGGAGTACAACCCCTTTAGGGCGACAAGGGGTACCCTGAACCACGACTAACCCCTAAGGGTTTGAGTGGCCAAGTTATACCCTAGACCTAGGCTAGTACTTAGTGAGGACACGAGTGTGCGCCGTAGGCGGACACGAGTGTTCTGCTAAGCAAACTCCCTAAGGCTAGGTTTGGGATAACCCTAAGCACATGACCTTGCGAGTGCCTCGAAAGGGCTTCTGCTAATGAGCTTAGGTTGTTCAACCCTTGGATTCCAAGGAGAACACTCCCCTAGCCAAGTGTGCCAAAGCACACCTAGTTACGAGACCTAACCTCCCTTGAGATGCCCAAGGCTTAGCACCCTAGTGCAAGCACAAGCATGCCTTGGCTAGAGTATCCAACCCCTTGGCGACAAGCCCATGACATAACCCCAAAGGGCGTGCCTCAGGCGTTGTACCATGTGACGTTTAGCCCAGTGTCACATCTCCATGTGACACTGCCTTCCCCGATGTGGGCTATCATGCCATAGCCCTTAGATTCAAGAGTTGCACCAAGTACCACAAACGTGGCTCCTAAATGCCAACTCTAGAACCCTCAATGAACCCTCAGGAATGGTACTGTGAACCTGTCAAACAAGATCCCACCCACAGTTGGACAAGGACACGGATGTGCCTTGCTTGGCTGTGAGTGCTACACCTAGCTTGACGTGGAGGAGGAGGCTGGAGACAAGCCTCAACCTCTGCCTCTTGGAACGTGCATTCCGACAAGACCTCCCAGGCATGGATTCGCCAACGTTAAGGGTAAGCTACCCCGAAGGTGGGACGTACCCCTGGCATCTGGAAGTTAGGGCGGCACAACAGAGGGTTGTGCCTTGACGACACAAGCTAGAGCTTGCACCGGGAGAAGAGTAACGAGCTCAGTCATGAACCCAGGAACCCTCACTCCTATATACTACCTTATTTATGTGACAGAGGCCCCCCCCCCTGTTTTCCTGTTTACATAAGTGGGCTAGCACTGAAATCTCATTCCCAGAGGGAACATACTTGGTGAGTTATCCATCGACCCCTAAACCCTAACCTGTCAAACCGGGGGTATTTCTAAGCATATCCGACATGCCGAACTCACCGGAACTAGCCATTAATCCAACCGGGACACGGAAAACGAGGGTAAGAGTTTTCTAGAAGGTAAGTGCTACCTTCGCTTAGAGTTTCTCGAGATATCTAAGAACAGCCGGCCGGACTACCCCTAAACACCTAAGTGCACTAAGCGGGGCTGTTTCTCACTACATCTAGGGCTTGTCAACATAGTACAGTAGGTAACAACAGTCAACGTCCAAAGTAAAGAGGAGTCATAGTAAAAACTATGACATATTTCGTGGACTGGATCGGTTATCCACCTGGCGTATTTCGTGGACTGGATCGGTTATCCACCTGGCGAACACACTTGGGAGCCTATTGCTCATCTTGTTCATGCTCCTGATCTTGTTGCCAAGTTTCATCAACGATATCCTACAAAACCTGGACCGCGATGCTCGTCATCTTGTTCATGTTCCTAATCTTGTTGCCAAGTTCCATCAACGATATCCTACAAAACCTGGACCGCGGTGCTCATCATCAAAGGAGGAGTTCCATCAACGATATCCCGCGATGCTCGTCATCTTGTTCATGTTCCTAATCTTGTTGCCAAGTTCCATCAACGATATCCTACAAAACCTGGACCGCGGTGCTCATCATCAAAGGAGGAGTTCCATCAACGATATCCTACAAAACCTGGACCGCGGTGCTCATTATCAAAGGGGAAGATAGTGTAAGGATCATAGATTATTTTTTTGCCTTTCACGGGACTTGAACCCGAAACCTTTTGGCTAACACACACATGTTAACCAATTGGTCCGTATGATCCTGAATGCTGAACTACACCATCAACAACGAGGCGTATATTCATACGCATGTTCCAGATCAATTGTGGACCACACATTCCAGACCAGTTATGGATCACACATTCCAGACCAGTTGTGGACCATACAATCCTTAGGATCTCAGATATATAAACAGGGTTCCAGTTCCAGGTTTCTCAGAATCATTCAACATCAGTCTTCGGCCTTGTGTTTCATTTTGTATTCACTTCTTTCTTGAATACAATCTCCTCCTTTCAAGGTTCCACCCTTGTTCTAAAAGGTTTCGCCCTTTGTACAAGGTCGTGACAACGCCCAACAATAAACTGCACATCCACATCCCCGTCCATAGGCCCAACCTTGTGCTAGTACATGAGCAGCAACAATATCAACCTCCATCGGAGTAGGACCATCCCTAACATAAAGTGGAACGAGAGAACGTGAAGATGCAAGTGGGAGAGGTGATAACTCATATCGTTGTGCCAGCCTCAAAAGCATCGTCAAAAGTTACTAAAGCCAGTACATGCACAAGCCCCACAAGGTCTTGACAAAGTGCTAGCCACAACATACGTAACTTGATGCGTTCTGACATGTTAGGCTCTGCATGTAGCAATATATATAAACCAAGCCAAACACGATAGCACAGATAGTATGTCATTTAACTTGTGGGTAGAGCTATTAAAATGTGACATTATATAAAAAAAAAGCATCCGAAAGCAAACACTAAACTGCATCACCGACTCAGACGGCCCCTGATGAATACGATGCAACTGTTGAAAATGCATCACATTTGTTTGCATGCCTAAACACACATTTGAAGATCTTTAGAACAATACTCAAATCCCCACGACTTGCAACGAGTCCAAATCATAGTACCATTGTAACGCCGTCCCTTGAAAACAAGTAGGAAACTCACACAAACACCAAGCATCGTCCCATGAATAATATGTGGCGATCATGGTGAAGTGGTCAAACCAATGGTATACATTATCCTCAAACTTTTACGAAAGAAACCCAGTTAGACATGAGGATTTATAGCATGAGCAGGAGGAGTACCATGGGTTGTGAATGCCGCCATCAACTAAGAGTTTGCATTTGCATAACATACAACAATTGCATGAGTAATTATTCCACATACAAAGGATTTACCTATTGTACATCCACAAACGAAAAAGAAGAAAGGACAAAAATCTACAAGGAAAGAATATATTTAAACAATGGAAAAATTAGATTTTTTTTTAAAAAAATCTTAAAAAAAAGACACAAATTTAAGTGTTCTGTAAAGACAAGAGGTGCCCCTCACCTCCACCAATATGAAATCTCGAAATATGAAAATGTATTATATCCAATTAGTCCAAAAACCCTAAGTTATATAAAAGAACTAAGTGTTTCATATTTAAACTAATCCAAAAGGCTATCGAAATCTGCTAAATTATAATAGTATGTGCACATGTAGCCGTACACTTGGACTTTACAAGTTTAAATTAATATAATAATTATATTTCAATTAACAAAATCAAATTCTGTTTATAAAATTATTAAACTCGCCAGAGCGGTAAAAGCATTTCTTTAAATGTAAACTTTTCATTTTCAACTTGATATAATATTAAAATAAAAACTGTAAATTATTATAAAGTTTCGTTCCGAGTATGGTAGATTATTTTGTCATTTTCTATGTAGAAGCCTATTTCGAGTGAAACTTCCACTTCCACATGAATTTGCCCATGTGAAAGTTTGATTCCTAGGACATTTCCATTATGAATATAACAGAGTAAAGGAGGTTCATTTTTGGACATTCACCCATTCATGTGGAAGTTTCATTTCTGTATACGACAGAACGAAGAAAATTTCATTATAGGAGATTTACTCACCTCCCCCCATACGGAAGTTTCATCTTATGTATAGTAAATTGCTCAGTCATGAGCTACTTGGTCTCAAGTTTTATCATAAAGTCCATTAGGAAATTTCATTTAGACTATTTATCCACCCATGTGGAAGCCTAGAAGTTTCATTCTGGGTATGACAAAACAAGAAAGAGTTCATTTAGAACATTTACTCTCGTAATAGTTGCTCTGTAAATTGAACTGTTTAGTAAAATATTAATCCGGAATGACATTAAATAAAAACATTAAAAAGCAAAACGTGTCTGTATAACAAATTTGTGTACTAATAACGAGTGTATACATCTACCTATTCAACTCACGCTTGTGACTCCTACACATAATCAGAAACAATCACATAGGATGCACCATTATCAGGCTCAAGAACCGATGCACACTCAGCAGCACGCTTAGCTAGCTTCTCGTCGCGGTGCATCTTACAAACATGCAAGCAGGTTGAGCCATATCAGTCCGTCGGGCTCGAACGGCATACACTCTATGAGTTCCTCTGCATCCCGTAACCGGCCTGCTCTTCCCAATGCATCTACCATGGCACAGTAATGCCGTCTAACCGGGGCAACCCCGTAGTCACACCACATATTAGTAAAGTAACTCCAGCACTCCTGTACGAGTCCCATCCTGCTACACGCAGTCAAAACACTCACGAGCACAACCCCGTTTGGCTTCAAACCCACTAACTCCACACACGGAACATGTCCAACGCCTGCTGGGTATGCCCGTTCTGAGTATACCCAGCTATCATTGCATTCCATGAAACCATGGTCTCTCACAAGCATCCTGTCAAACAGCCCCTGCGCTCTCTCGAGTGCCCATTCTGTGCATACCCCGCCACGTACGCATTCCACGCAAGCTGATCGGCTCCGGCATTGCCTCAAACACATCCCTCGCCTCGTCCAGGTCACCCGCTTGCCCGTACATCGCGAGAAGCACGTTCCACATCACTAGATCCCGATATGGGGACTCGTCGACACACCCTTGCTTCCTTGGTACGACCGTGTTCGGCATACACCTGTGTCATCGTGGTCCTATGTTACCCACGTCCCAAGAGGCATGTGCTCGAAAGCTGCACGGGCCGATGTGATATGACCTTCTCGGGCATATCCCAGGACCAGCACGTTCCACGCCATCGCGTCCGTAAGGCATTTCATAGAACAGCTTCTTTGCTTCCTGTAGCTGCCCACATAACGCATATCCCTGCAATCATTGTGCTCCACGATATCACATTGGGATCCGTCATCGAGTCAAAGATCTTCCTGTGTATGTGTGTTTTACAACGTGTATGTGTGTGTGTAGAGAGAGAGAGAGAGGGAGAGTACCTGGCTTGTAAGATATCACCCTCCTGTATGCAGACATACATCATATTGGTTAATGTCACAACGTCTTTCTCAGGCATTCTCTTGAAGATACTCTTCGCTTTGTCGTGGTAACCATTCTCCGCAAATGCAGTAAACATGGCATTCCAGGAGACAACGGTCCTCTCCGGAGCTTCAAGAACATGTTTTCACCTTCATGAAGACATCCGTGCTCCGCAAACATAGTGATCATCGTGTTCCACGACACAACGTTCTGGATGGTATCAGATTGAATGTCTCTTGGGCTTGCTGTAAATGCCCTTCTGGGCATATGCTGCAAGTAGTGTGTTCCACGAGACAACGTCTGGATCCGGTATGTGATCAAACATCTGTTTAGCCAAGGTTAAGCTTAGAGTTCCTGCAGTGCATAGAGAGCATTGCATTCCAGCATACGCATCCCATAATGGCATTCTGATGAAGAAAGTGTTTGCAGACTGCATATGCCCATTCTGGGCATAGGCCTGGAGCATGAAGTTCCAGGAATGCCTGTTGGGTTCCAGTAGGGAATCGAATACGGATCGTGCATCTTGTGGCATTTGCAAGATGAGTAGAAATGTATAAGGAGATTGGAGAGGTATCTGTCTGGTGTAGGTTGTTGTGTACAATGTGGGCGTGTAGTTGTTTTTCCCTTTGAAAGGCTTCTTGACCTTGTGCAGCTACGTATTGCCCTTGCTATGTCTTCTATCCTCTCCCAGTTGCCCTTTTGGAGGATTGCTTCGTATTGCAAGTCTGTAGATATCCATTGTCTTCTTGTTCTTTCTTTTACCTCATGCCCAATCTTCATTACATTGTTATAATGCAGCTTGAACACTAAACTTCACACACAAACACATCGGTAGTGTGTTTGTGTATGTGTGTGTTTACATATGTGTCTAACGTGTCTGTGTGACCATCTTATATGTATGTCGCTATGGATGTTTTAGTGTTGTATATATATGTATAGACGTTCTATTGTGCATGGGTGTGGATACATGTTCTATTGCATACATGTGTGTAAATGCTTTATTCTTCTTATATGTTTACATGTATACGTAAATGTTTCATTGAGTATGTGTACAAATGCTTTATTGTGTGTGTGAATGGTGTATTATGTGTGTGAAAATCATTTTATTTTTTGTTATAAATTAACCGATGCTCTACCTTGTAATAAATCAAAAAATCAATTAAGCATTCACTATTAAATATATAAAGTACTTAATTTTTTAAATATATTATATACTTAATTTGTTTATTAAGTAATATAGTTTTAAATGTAAGTAATCTTAATTTTTAATGAGATATAAACCGATATAAAGAAGTCAGATTAAAACAAAACAAAATAAGTCATATTAATTTTAGTATCTGTTTACATTTTATTTATATATTTAATTAAATATTGAGATTCCCATTGTAGAACGTTTATTTTGTTACATAAATATCATACAATTTTTGAAGCTTAACATTTATATAAATATTATTATTATAGTGTTTGAGAGAGAAAGAAAGAGATGTGCCACATAGATAAACACGTGATAAATACCACATTGTTATAAAGCTATGCAGTACACATATTTCACTGAGCCTTTACTGGTGGGCACTATCTCAGGCCCACCAATGACATGCAGTATATAAACGCTTCTATCAGCGTGTGTGTAACATTTATAAATACGATATAAGAAACCGAAGTTTAATTGAATAATAAATGTAGTACAACCATTGAAAGGAGTAGAGGAAAAAAAGGAGAGATATATAACACCTGCTTATTATCAAAGTTGTGTGTATGGCAACTTAAGAGGACAAGCAAACCGGCTCAGACCTCTTTCTCACCTGCTGCTGTGCCTCGGAGGGAATATCCTTACTCGATCTGTTGTATCTCATGTGGCTCTGGACTAGCTGTCCAGCAGCTAATGCTGACATCAGCGACAACTCTCCAGCTAGGACTGAAGCAGCCACTACTCTTGCCAGAGTCTGTGCATTCAGACCTGGTGACTCAGCATTCGAACCCTTCACCCCCAACAGGTTTAAACACGCTGATTGTGATGCAAGATGCGTGCCACCTCCTATAGTTCCCACCTGTACAGAAAAACATGTGTAAGCAACATATATGTACTCACACGTATATAATACGTGTAAGTTCCCACACATATATTGTACCCACACATTGTGTATGTGTGAGTGTCCATACACATAAAACATGGCTATATTGTTCTTAAGCCAACTCAATGCACACAGCATGCAGAACTTTATATACGATCCATATTAATATACAGTATTTGTACTAGTAAGTGATTTTACACATATACACATTAAAATATAAATTTACATGACAGCGAAGCAAATAAAACAACCACCGTCACCATGGGGACAACGTGTCGACTTAGGACCAAACAAGCATTTCACACAGACAACGTCCTGCAGACTAACAAAAACTATAAAAAATTCACTAACAAAAACAAAAAAAAAAAACAGAAAAACAGAAAAAACACATGCAAAATACCCAAATATCTCAGAATCTGCATATAGAATAAGACAAATCCTCTCTCTCTCTCACACGCACACACGCACACACACGCACGCACACGCCACACGCACACACTCCAAGAACTCCATATATACATGTGTGTGTGTGTGTCCGTGAATTACCTCAATAGAAGGCATTGTAACCGAGACGTGGAGGTCATTCCCGGAGTTGGTAGCTTCCATAAGGGTTATGCACTGGGAGCTCTCTACGTTCTGGGCAGGGTCCTGACCAGTTGCAATGTAGATGGCAGAACTATGTTAGACGCGTGTGCATTGAATCCACCCACAGCGCCAGCCATCGCGGAGCCAACAAGGTTCTTCAAGGTGTTGAGCTCCACAAGTGCGGAAACAGATGTCTTCAGTACCTTGGATACAACTTCACCCTTGATAACAGCCTCACACACCACTGATTTGCCTCTGCCTTCTATCCAGTTTACCGCGGTTGGCTTCTTGTCCGCACAAAAGTTTCCTGTATATAAGATATTCATCACTATGCATATTGTATGGAGGAAATCTACAGACAAGAGATTGTAGAGTTATCATGTTGTACTTGTGCATAACAGCCATGAATTTGTTTGCCAGCTTTTGATAATGATTTTCCAACTTTTGATAATGATATAGGACAATAATATTCAATCTATAGATAGATTTCAAATAAATGATACCTGAAACACTGATAACACACATATCCGGGAAGACATCGTGCAAATAATCCAACACATTCTGCACACCCTTGGAAATCATGTTCATACCCATTGCATCACCAGTGGAGCAACTAAATCTGAGGTATGCATTTCTACCGGCCAAAACACATTGAACCCCTTGTAATCTCGCAAATCTACTCGTTCTGCAAAGAGAAACCACATGAGTCCTGAACTACCTCTCTCACACACACTCTCTCTCGCACACACACGCACCTGTTAAATACAGTGGACAGAGTATTAAAGTTAGCAGGATCTTCAAGATAGAGCTTGAGAGCAGCAGCACCCTTGATAGAGGAGAAGGTAACAACGGGAGCACGAGTTGATGCCGTCCCGAAGAATCTCACTCACAGCGCCTCCAGACTGATGAATAGCCTTACAACCACGGTTTGTACTGGCAACCAAGCACCCCTCGGTGGTCGCC
This sequence comes from Selaginella tamariscina, assembly GCA_003024785.1. Classification (NCBI taxonomy): domain Eukaryota; kingdom Viridiplantae; phylum Streptophyta; class Lycopodiopsida; order Selaginellales; family Selaginellaceae; genus Selaginella; species Selaginella tamariscina. The sequence goes on from PUQB01000124.1 coordinate 201,686, forward strand.
ATGGGAACAGTGTATTCAAATCCATCAAGAAGCAAAGGACCAGCAACTCCAACTGGGATCTGCACATACCCAACAACCATCTCGCAGCATTGTCCGAGTATCGACTTGTAGTCAATCCCGTGCAGGGGAAGAGACTCGAGGGACCCCAGTACCGATTTCCCCGCTCTCTTCCTCACCATCGCTGCTCGTGAGCGTCTCCGAGCTCGGACTCAAGTGAATACGATGGTACTTTCCCAGTGCTGACAGCCTTTGCAAGATCCTCGTCCTCGTTCTCCGGGAGTGGCTTTCCATAGAGCTCCATCGGTGGCTTCTGATGCAGGACTTCTCTGGGCGAGTTCTCTTCATCTGTTTTTGTTGATGAAGCTCTGCACATACTCGATCCCGAAGAAACCAATCAGATAGATGAAGGAGGCAATCTGTACAAGCACTGCCAGTTGCTCGCCGAGTGTAAGCATGTGCAATGGAGTTGAAGTCCGGATCTTCTCCCTCCATCTCCGCATAAGATAGTAAGATGCAGAGAAGAACAAGACTACAAACAGCTTATTTGTAACTCCCACAGGCAGCGGAAGTGCATCTGATGCAAGCGCCTTCCTCTTGGAAACATGCAGATTTCTTGAAGGTATCGCCATAGCCTACCTTAGAATCGCTACGGAGATCAATCGCATGCCAACCCTAACCAGGAACCCTAATTTCAGGGAACTTCCTCACACAAAACTGCACAGGCTTCTCCACACACCCACGGTTATAAGTAGCTCCTGAAAAGTAACAAACCAGCAGGTGTGAAAGCTCTGTTAAATCCAGCTGTTCCCGCTGTCTTTGTCCCTGGCCCTCCGATCGAGACACCGACGGCTGCGATCCGCCCCAACCCATGGTTAAAAATTCAACGCTTGCAATTTTTATTTAAGGCTCACCTTGTTTTCTGTTAACGGTATGTACAGTGGGTGGGAATATTCCCCTGAAAATATTCTAGGCATCTCGACGTGTACTGTGCATACGACAAGTAATGCATGTGATGTCTATGTCGTGCAAACATGTGTAAAGGTGGCAACTGTTTATTTGTTATACAGATTTTCTGGAATATTTAGCTGTTCAAATGTATAGTCTATATATTTACCATATTGACCCTAAAATGTGTACAAGAGAACTATGAACTCCAAAGTAAAGTTTAGTTTTGATTCTCCAGCAAGTGAAATCACGTATACGCATATACACGTCTATAGAAGTTTATTTAACATTTGATTGGTCGTTTTTATATATTTTATTGATAGATATTTTGTTTTATTTAATATCAAATAATGCATAATCGTAGACATTTTTTTTAATTTAAATATAAAATAATACATAAACCGTAGACATTTTTAACTATTCATGCCGCGCTGTATATGCTGTTGGCATATCACATCTCCTGGTCACATTCACGTGGAACAGAAAAGCTCGTGACATATGTATGTACGCATATGCCATATGTAAGGCATATGCCAGCTGAGATGTTGGTTTACTACTCCCTAAGCTATTTATATGTATATACGAGTGGATACAAACACATGGGAGCCACGTGCCATGTGTTGATGCAACTCTGGAGTAAACTTAGGTTTGCTTGATTATATAATCAATTACACCCTATATATACAATAGCTAATACATTATTAACTATATAAACGAAAGGTTAACACACACATGCATGTACATGTGTATGCTTACGTATATGCACTCTATATGATGTACGTAGAGACCATATTTGCACACGTAGTCAGCTATTCATGTCAAACCAGAACACTTTTTGGCGCCTAAAAGTCTGGGGAAGAAGAAGAGTTTTTTGAAAAGCATTTTTTGAGTGACGTATATATAGACAAGGTGTGTTGCGCGTGCGTGTACGGGTTCACAAGTTATATCGCAGTTGAGTTAAACACCTTCTCTGCGTTTATCACGCTATCACGCGCACGCACACAGGACGTATGTCATTGTCAGGGCATTAAATACATTGAAACTCCTGCACGGTCAATGTAGTCAAAATCAGAATCTTTGCCTAAAAGTATAACTTATTTAATTTATTTTGAATATAGGTGGTTACATTAGGTGTCGCCTAGGAAGAAAAAAAAAACAATTTGGTGTCGCGTCAAATCCAAATAGCCCTATATAATACAATAACAAGCCCGCGTGTGTGTATACGTACACAATACGAGTAAATACTCATCAATAAAATTATATATTATATATAAATTAGTAGCTAATGTTAAGTGATGAATACACAATGAACCTAAACAAAGAATCTGTATATATAGACACTAAGGCTATACCTCTGCATATCCTGACAAATCAGGACCGTTGATTCAAAACAATGTACACCACACACGTGTATGTATATATGTCTAAAGCAGTTTCACTGAACATCGAAATGTGGAGTTTATGGTCATTGCTTGTTTATGTTATTTGTTCAATTTTAATTTGATTTATGTCGTCACACACACACACACGCACGCGCGTGCCGTAATATTGAGTTTACTATAAATATAATACTCGGTAAGATTTGTAAACATAACATGCCACTACTATTATACATATATATATATATATATTATATATGGTGAGAAATAACACACATACACAACCCACGCGCGCGGACGGACACGCCATGGAATCTTGTCCTTATCAAAAGGTCAAAATTCCTTCTTGTCCTTTTATACTAGTGAGCTTCAGTCAGGAACTTTGTTAATTCATCATGGCAGTATGGAGGGATCCTTAACTGACACAATTCATGCTGACATTGACAAGGTATGTCACGTGTGGCGTGCCCGTGTGTGTTTCTTGAATGTGTATCTGCAAGGTATGGAGGCTAGCTAGTGATTTTGGAAGTATACTGGACTGGGCGCGGCCTGCTTTGGAACCAGAGGGTTATAGGTTACCTGCAAGCTGTATGGCGAACCTCCTGAACCTGGTTGCTTCAGGGTGTTCACAATAACGTCACCGGAGGGAACTGTGACAGCGAGGGAGACCTCATTTACTTTGATGATGAGCAGCATGTGTACAAATATGCAGTGGAGGAGCATCCATGCTTCCTGGATATGTTTCCACATTTAAGCTCTCAAGTACGTGTAATGGATCGGGTGTGTGCGTGTATGCGTGTGTATACTAAGTTGCATTATAAGATGGTATAGATGAGAATGAAGGAACCCGGTTAGATTGGTCTTATGAGATGCCAGCAATGGAAGACGCTGCTAAGGAGATAGTTTTGTCTGACTTCGTGATCAACATTCTATACAGGCCTTGTATCCAAGCCATGAAGAATGTTCTTACGTAAAATAGTTTGTTATGAGAAACTAATAACCAGTTCAACACATACGCGCACACATGTATGTGTGAGAGAGACCACAAACCATGAAGAATTTCCACGCTCTAATAGTGATTATTTATTTATTAAAGTTTTACATCTCGATTTCAACTAAAGCTACATCTTAAATAATAAAATAATAAAATTTTATTGTTTATTACAAATCAAAGAATTATGAATGCCATAGATTCCCTACGAATGTTGACACACACGCCATAGTGTTTATTAAAACTGAACACACACGTACATGTAATGTATATGTATATTATATTATACAGCTCTTTTTGATACATATGGACACAATGTATGCTTAAACTTTGTGCAGTAGTGGTTATAATCGATACTATTTGCACTGAGTCATGTGCATTCTATATAATCAAAACTTAAATATATACACATGTTATTACGTGTGTATATCCGTTGGATATGTGTGATCAGAACCGTCTATTGTTTTTAACGGTTTAGATCATTTTGTACATTAGGTTAGGGTATATATAAATTTGTACGAGTTAACAATAGACTTGGTAATATTTATGCATTTAAATTAAACACGTTCTCCATGTATATTACGTGCACGAATACACACAAGAACGTATTGTCATGGTATACGGAAATCCGCATAGTCAATTAGCTACAATTTAGAATCCTTCTTTAAAGAACCCTAGTGATTAATTTATTTTATTTTATTGCCAATTAGATGGTTAAGTTATAAACTAGAAAATTCGTTTTACCTTAATACATAGAATCACATGCTCCAGAACTTTATATATGTGTGTGATAAAATAGATTAGAGTTCAATGCATGATGAATGCAAAAGGTGTTTAAATCAAACTCTATATGTTGTCCAACTCAACTATCATTTTAACTAATATAATATATATAAAATCAAGCACATTATTCAATTAATGTAAGTGAAGAATGACTTAAACAAAGAATCTTACATATAGAACACGAATAAGGGGTGACTATTTAGCCCCTTATTCGTTGTAATCAAACTTAAAATCTTTCTATTTTTAAACTTGTTTGTTACATAATTTAATTTAAAATATTAATTATATATATTTTAAATATTTAATTAAATTATTATTATTAATTTTAAAATTATTTGTGAAATTTTCATGCGTCAAGTGTAAATCCTATATATTGCTTTAATTTTAAATTAAAATTAAAAATTAAAATTTAAATGTTGACATAACCCTGTATTAATGTATTATGTGTTACCATCGTTGTAGCAAACTAATTTCACTTTAATTTGTTAATATTTTATTAAATGATTTTTCAATATATGCTGCTTAAGGGTACATTTGTTTATCCTGGCAAATCAGGACCGCTGATTCAAATCATGATATTTATTGGAAGTCTGGTTGACTCACTCAAACTTTAGTAGAACATATGCAGATGATATATGGTATATATATATGAAGTACTATAACCACATAGCATACGCATCACACATGTGTATGCATGCATGTGTACGTACAGGATTCCTGAACGTAGAGTGTTTGTTTAGTAACATGCATGGCTCGTTTATGTTATTTTAATTTGATTTAACTGTATGTCATCACACACACACATGGTAGAGATAACACACATACACACACCACGCGCGTGCACACTCACAGGAACGGACATGCCAATGGAATCTTGTTTTTATCAAAAGGTCCAAATTCCTTCTCGACAATACTTTTGAAGTTTTGAGCTTCAGTCAGGAACTGTGTTAATTCATCATGGCTGTCTGGAAGGGATCCTTAACTGACACAATTCATGCTGACATTGACAAGGTATGTCGCACGCGTGTGCGTGTGTGTATTTCTTGAATGTGTATTTGCAAGGTATGGAGGCTAGCTAGTGATTTTGGAAGTATACTGGACTGGGCGCGGCCTGCTTTGGAACCAGAGGGTGTAAGGTTACTTGCAAGATGTATGGCGAACCTCCTGAACCTGGTTGCGTCAGGGTGTTCACAATAACGTCACCAGAGGGGACTGTGACAGCGAAGGAGACACTCATTTACTTTGATGCTGAGAAGCATGTGTACAAATACACAGTGGAGGAACACCCCATGCTTCCTGGATATGTTTCCACATTTAAGCTCTCAGGTATGTGTAATGGATCATACGTGTGCGTGCGTGTGCCTGTATGTGTGTGTACTAAGTTGTATTTGGTATGGTTTAGATGAGAATGAAGGAACCCGTTAGATTGGTCCTATGAGATGCCAGCAATGGAAGACGCTGCTAAGGAGATAGTTTTGTCTGACTTTGTGATCAACATTCTATACAAGCCTTGTATCCAAGCCATGAAGAATGCTCTTACGTAAAGTATTTTGTTCAATGATAATGCTATAAAATGATTATATTTTATTATTATTTATTTTTTTAAAGTTTCACAACCTAAGCATCTTTAATTAAAACATATTAGAGATTCCTCATGAATGTTGTCACACGCATGGTGTTTACAAAACGAACACACACGTACATGTAAGGTATATATGCAGCTCTCTTATACACATGGACATACAAAAATGCACAACGTATGCTTAAACTTTGTACAGTAATGGTTATAAACAATGCTATTTGCACTGAGTAATGTACATTCTATATAATCAAAACGTATATATATGTAAATTTGAATGTTTAGCATGCAATGTTCTTTATACTTACATAGATAAGATTATCTATTTGTCTCATTACGTAGGTTGTCTGTGACTAATTAGTTAAGCAAATAGATTTATAAAAATTAAATTTATGATTCAATTTCATATTAATACATCTACCGAAGGTTCTATTCTATAACTGTATTCAATCTGGAGATATGTATATCACAACTGCTTTTCTGCTTTTTAAAAGGCGGTCTAGTCAAATAAATACAATATAAGATTGTGATTTTTATTTATTTATTTATTTAATATCAACAAAATATAACTACAGTCAAAGTAGTTTTCAAGGTTGTCTCTATTAATATTTATTTTCTAATTATTAAGAAGATATCAACTATGATTAAGTAGTTAACTAGTGTTTAAGATGGTATAAATATTCGATCAAAAGTTTTCTCTCCTCGTGCAGTCTCTACGGTCTAGTCAAATGACTAGAATTTATGAATTCTGGATATAATCAAAATAACGTTTCAATCTTACTTTGCTTTTTTGTCACTTTGCATGGAAATTGCATCAATTTTGTTATAATTATAAGCAAAAGAGAAACAATACAGTCAATATAGGTAATCTCCAATGTCACACAAAAGAAATTTAAAGATGTTTTTTATTAACAATTAAACAATTAAAATAATAAAAATAAAAATAACCCGACTTCAATTACTCTATGTATGTCTCGACTTGTTGCATGTCTGCAGTCAAATTAAGACAAATTGGAGACAACAATTAGAAGCTAACTAGGTACTGCATGTACGTGTGTATATCTGTTGGGTATTTGTGATCAGAACCGTCTAATCTTTTTAACGGTTAAGATCATTTTGTACATTAGGTTTAGGGTAAAATAAACATATTTTTTGAGTTGTACTAACAAGTTTTATACATTTAATAGACTTGTTATAAATTTATGCATTTAAATTAAACACGTTCTGCATTATTGTGCATATTACGTACACGAACACACACAAGACATATTGTCAAGGTATATGTCCTATATGGGGGTTTTGGAACTCCTGCACACTCAATGTAGTGACAATTTATAATTAGAATCCATTTGATTAATTAATTTTATTTTATTACCAATTAATAAAGAAAATAGAAATTTAGTTTTGCCTCAAATACACATACCCTATAATAACATCACATGCTCGAGAACTTACGTGTGTATATCAATCAATGCATGATGAGGTGTTTAATTTAAACTCTATGATATTAATGTTGTCCAAACTCAACTAACATTTTAAGTCAAATATATAAACTATGCTAATATAATATATAAAATCAAGCACATTATTTAATTAATGTAAGTGAACAATGACTTAAACAACGAAGCTTTACATATAGAACACTTGGTATAATAGTTGCCTTATCTAGTTAAAAGAGTTTTAGATTTTAAAGGTATAAAAAATATACCAATTAAGGTATTAGTATTCGATACATAGTTACGACATATGTACACTCACATATACACTGTAAGCGCATTATATTCATTCGGTCATTAGATGGGAAACGTGATTCAAATACAGTATTATATTGAAATATAATACATGCTTTTTGAATATTTATATATTTTGAATGCGTAAATGTGTAGAAAATTCGATTCGTACTGAGATATGAAGTAAAGATGAGATAGTCTAAAATAATAAATATTGTATATAATATTATGTGTACATAATAAAAGCACACACACACACACACACACACACACACACACACACACACACACACATATATATATATATAGAGAGAGAGAGAGGGGGGGGGGGAGGAGAGATGATATCTATATAGTAAAATATATCATATCTACAACATAATATAATTATACAAAGAAAATTTTAAGTAATACATTTAATATAATTTATCACATATACAAGTTTATATCAGCTTGATAACTGTTAACTTTAAAATACTTGTATATACAGCTTATAAAAATTAACGTTTACTCTCTCTCGTAATTCGACGTAGTGTGTTTTTTATGAATTAAAGTACGGATTAGCCGTGTTGATGCTATATATAAATGACCACACACAGCTTAGTTTAATGACATCGATATTTAATTTAACTTACAATATTTATTTGTCAGCCCCCCTATCTAATAGGTAATTAAACCTGTTTTTCATTTTATTATAAGAGATTCAAGCTTATTAGTTGATATAACGTGTGTACGTGTGTATGCATATAAATTTGTAATATAATCTGAAGCATACTTACTGGCAAACAACCGAACTAAACGAACTAAACGAACACGTGTTCAAACGTGGAGACTTTTGATACTAACGGAGATACTGGTTTGCATAATTAAACGTAAAAAAACCTTAAAGAAACCTTAAATATATGTAAAAGAAATAAATTTAAATTTAAATAAACTAGCAATTGACTCCCGCCTGCGGAAAGAAACATAAAAGATTATAAAAGATTCTGGTTTAACTTGGAATATTCATTTAACTTAGCAAATGAACCTGTTTGCGAACAAAGTTTTTACAAATCAAACATGTTTCGGGTAAGTAGTTAATGTGTTTGAGAGAGAGGAGGGGGAGATTCTTTGTATCCATTACATCTCTTGAACATATAATGTTTTATTTAGTTTTTAACAACACACACACTGTTCATTCACACTAAATAACTATGTCATTTGAATCTCTAACGGTGCTTGTGAATGCTTTCTTTCACCAAGTCAAATATATTAAATATATATGTACGTGTGTATCTACTTGTTTTTATTCTAACTCATGTTCCTCAGCTGTATTTCCACTTCAATCGTGTCTTCTTAGTGAATGGTTATAAAACTATGTATACGTATAACATGTACATAAGTATTTACCTGCTTTTGCTCCTCTCTTCATCATCGATGATACTTCCTTATTGAACAATTGTATAAATTATAAATAATACATATATAACATACACACATACTATTGTACATTTATACTTATAATTAAATCCATGAAAGCAATATAATTAAATGATTTATATTTTAGTAAATTTAATATTATAAATAATAACTTTATAAAATATTCATTAATATTTATTATTTAGGCAGACTTTCTCACTAAAAAAAGGTACATGGCAAAAATATGAATCACTTTATTACATTAAACATTAAATGCTCCAAAAACACAGTACATCAACATAGTCCAAAATAGTTTGTCCTCCACCATATTAAAACAAGTGAACACCTAACCCTTGCCAACTACATATAATCATTACAAATAATTAAACAATAAAATAAAAATTTCTCAAATCATTTTTATACAAATTGGACCATTGGATAAATTGTCTCTATTTATTTATGTTAATGATACCACAATAAATTGAAGGCTCTACACGTAAACATGGACAAATTATATATACATTTCGGTCCAAATAGAAATTTTAACTTTAAGTATATTATGCACTAGGCTTTTATTTGAAAAAGCCACTAAGGTAATAGTTTTAGTTAAATTTAACATAATCATTATTGACTTGCACTAGCTTGCTTAACTAGTTAATTTTATAAAAATTAAAGTTTTATTTGTAAAACACAAGGCATGAATTAATTTTTTCTTAAAACTCAAGTTAGTTCCTACCATGCATTTCTCTTTCTATTATGAATTCCTTTTTTTACAAAGTGAACATGAGCACACATCTTGATTTACAATGTGAACATTATCTATGCCCTTGTCTAATTATGAGTGCGGGATCTTACTAAATAGGTTCTCTTTAGCAAGTTTCTAAAAAGTTTATCGAGAGGGGTTTTAATGCTGACCTTTGCGAGCCACATTCGTGACGCCAAGTGTAACTTTTGAGTTTATAACAGATAGGTTACGTCTTGCAAAATGGTGACATGAATGTTTACATTAGGCAAGATGGCACTTAGTACAATGTCCAAGGCATGACCTTTGGGGTTGTGTCACACATTTAACACTAAAAGGTTAAATATTTTAGTGCTTGTGCTCATATCAAGGTACTAACTAAAATTTGGGCATCTACTAAAGGAAGGTTAGAGTGTGCTAACTAACACACTTGGTTAAGGGTGTTTTTCTTGGGGATGTGTGAACATATATAGGGTTGGACAACCTTAACTCACTAGTAGGAACCCTTTCATGAGGCATTCATGTGGTTGCATACTTAACCTAGCTTTAGGGAGTTTTTTTTAATAAAAATTCATTAAGAACTATGACTTAGCCACTCAAATCTTTAGGGTTTAGTTGTGTCAGGGTACCCCTCGTCGCCTTAAAGGGGTTATACTCATAAGGGAGGGTGATTTTGGGTTTGGGTAAGTGATGGTGCCTTAACTTTGTAATGGGTATGTGTGGAGCATATCTCCTTTTCATAGTTAAGGCGCAAGCATGCTTAGTCTCTTGAGACAAGATTCTAAAACTTCTGAAGTTATCCTCAAGGGTCTTAAGAGTAGTCACTCTAGAGGACTTGAGTGGAATCTTAAGTCTCATGCTTACTTAAGCATTTGAGCCAGACTTTAGAGGTTGTCTTTGAAGACTTAAAAGACAATCCCGTATTGCCATGTGTAGTCACTCTAGGACTTGAGTGGAACCCTAAGTCTCATGCTTACTTAAGCATTTGAGCCAGACTTTAGAAGTTGTCTTTGAAGACTTAAACAGAGTGACGAGGACTTGAGTGGAACCCTAAGTCTCATGCTTACTTAAGCATTTGAGCCAGACTTTAGAAGTTGTCTTTGAAGACTTAAAAGACAGTCCCGTATTGCCATGTGTTGACCCTTTAGGTTAAATAGACAATAGTGCACTATGATCAGGTGAACATCATAAGGAAGGTGATTTTTTGCCTTTCACAGGACTTGAACCCGAAACCTTTGGTTAACACACACATATAACCAACTGGTCCGTATGATCCTGGATGTTGAATTAAACACCATCAACAGCAAGGCGTATATTCATACGCATGTTCCAGACCAGTGCGGACCACACATTCCGGACCAATTGTGGATCACACATTCCAAACCAGTTGTGAACCATAATCCTCAGGACCTCAGATATATTAAACAGGGTTCTAGTTCTAGGTTTCTCAGAATCATTCAACACCAGTCTTCAGCCTTGTGTTTCATTTTGATATTTCATTCTTCTTGAATACAATCTCCTTATTTCAAGGTTCCACCATTGTTCTAAAGGTTTCGCCCTTTGCATAAGGTCGTGACAGTTTGAATGATTCTCGGTAGTGACAAGCTTCTGTTTTCGCTTGTCATCGATCCCATTTTCTTTCTTTCTTTTTCTCTTTTCAATTTTCTTTTCGATTTTTTCTTTTCTGATTTTCTTCTCTTTTTCTTTTTAATTTTTTTCTTCTTCAACTCATCATGTCTGAGCATGCTCTTCATGAGCAAGTTGCTGCCCTCCAGCAACAGCTCGAACAACTACACCTGAAGAATGATCAGCTCCGACAGCGTGCGAATTCTCCAGAGTCGAAGATCACATGCCCGAAAGTTCGATGGTACTCGATCGAAGTTCCGAGATTTTCTCAATCAAGTTCGAATCGTGATGCAGCCAAGGCACTACAGCACAAACCCATTAAGGTTGGATTGATCGGGTCGCTGCTTTCTGGTTCTGCTCTTTTATGGTTCTCAGCCTTGCTGAGAACAATGATCCGATCCTTGGAATTTTGACGAGTTTTGGAATGGTTCACGGAGATGTTCAGTGACGTGGAATTGTGAGATGCTGCCATCACCAAACTCCGTCAGCTTCACCAAGGGGGTATGTCGGTAGCAGAGTACGCATCGAAGTTTCAACTTCTTGCTTGTGATGTCACATGGGGAGATCGTGCTCTCAAGGAGGTTTTCCGGTCGGGGTTGCAGGACGAGGTCAAAGACATGTTGCTGAATTTTGCGGTTCCGGAAACCCTCACCAGCATGATCGAGTTGGCAATTCGTTGTGACAACCGGTTGATCGAGCGGAAACAAGAACGTCGGCATCCTTCTTTCTTCTTGGTGCCGTCTTCTTCCATTTCTGCAGTCCCTGTTCCCTCATCTGCTGATTCATCATCTTCCTCAGTAGAACCATCCCCGATGGAATTAGGGCGATCACGCCGAGGCAAGCTTTTGCCAACCGAACGTCAGAAGCGGATTCAGTACAAGCTTTGTTTGTACTGTGGGGACCCGTACCACAAGTTGGAGAATTGTCATCGACGTCCAAAACAAGCTCGTGAAGTGGCCCTTGCTGTGCTGCCGGGAAACGAGAAGATCCAGCCCGAATAGGAGCCGTCCGGCTGGATTGCCGTGGAACAACTCATGTTCCTCAAGGCTCTTCACTCATAACATCTTCCCTTCCTCATCTTGGATCCATTCCATCCACGAAGGTGTGCAAGCCGTTCCATGTTCCGGTGCAGCTGAAGACACCAGAGGTGGAGTTCTCTGGTAAAGCTTTGGTGGATAGCGGAGCGAACGCAAATTTCATCGACAAGAATTTTGCTGTCAGGCACGGGATCCGTCTACATCCTTTGAAGACTCCTGGTTCTGTACGGGTCGTTGATGGACGAGATATCAAATCTGGAGCGGTAATAAATGACACGGAGTTCGTTGAGGTCGTTGCTTGCGGTGCTGTGTGCAACATCTCCTTCAGTGTTGTTTCTATTCCAGACTCTACGATTATCCTTGGTTTGCCGTGGATCGAGTTGGTGGATCCTGGTTGGAGAGAACGTTTCATGAACAGTTTCCCAGCTGTTTCAACTCCAGCCACACTCTTTGATTCCGATCCTGTTCCAGTTCCTCCTCCACTTCGAGTCTCGCATATCACCTTGAAGCAGTTCAAGAAAGATAGCCGACATGACCCAGCATCCGTGTTATCAAAGTCTATCCCTGCTCTGCTAAGGATGTTTCTGTTCCTCCTGCCTTACCAAAGCAGTATGCCGATTTCGCAGACGTCTTCGACAAAAAGAAAGCTTCTGCCTTGCCACCGCACCGTGAGTACGACTGTCCTATCGATCTCGTTGAGGGTAAGCAGCCGTCCTCCGGTCCCATTTACGGTCTCTCACCAACAGAGTTGGAGACATTGAGGAAATACATTGAGGAGAATCTTGTCACCGGATTTATCCGTCATTCGCGATCACCGGCTGGTGCTCCAGTATTCTTTGTTTCCAAGAAGGATGGAAGTCTCCGGCTCGTGGTGGACTACCGAGATCTGAATAAGGTCACCATTCCAAACAAGTATCCTCTCCCGCTCGTCTCCGACATGCTCGAACGTCTTTCTGGTGCCCGGTACTTCACAAAGATCGATTTAAGAGGAGCGTACAATCTCATCCGAATTCGAGAAGGGGACGAGTGGAAAACAGCTTTCCGTACACGCTACGGACATTTCGAGTACGTAGTAATGCCGTTCGGCCTGACAAATGCACCTGCTGTGTTCCAGCACATGGCTAACGATATTTTCCGGGACTTCTTGGATTTGTTTGTCATCATGTACCTAGACGACATCCTGATATTTTCCAAGACTCGAGAAGAACACGAACGGCATGTACGGTTAGTCTTGGAGAGGCTCCGGAAGCACCACTTGTTTGCCAAGTTGGAGAAGTGCTCTTTCAGTCAGCAGTCTGTCGAGTTCCTGGGGTACATCATTTCAGCTGAAGGTGTTCACATGGATCCTGCAAAAGTCCGGACTGTATTGGAGTGGGAGAGACCATCAAATGTTCGTGATGTTCGATGTTTCCTCGGGTTTGCGAACTTCTATCGACGTTTCGTTCGGGATTTCTCCAAGATTGCATTGCCATTGACGAAGTTGACTGGCAAGGATGTTCCATTTGTCTGGTCCTCTGAGGCTGAGGAGGCGTTCGAGTTCCTAAAGAAGGCGTTCACCTCGGCACCTGTTCTTATCCATCCTGACCCTGCGAAGCCATATTTCGTGGAAGCTGATGCCTCTGACTTCGCCATTGGTGGAGTGTTGTCCCAGGAAGGTCCAGATCATCTTCTCCATCCCATTGCTTTCCATTCCCGCAAGTTCACTGCACCTGAGATCAACTACGATGTCTACAACAAGGAGCTGGCGATCGTCGATGCCTTTGAGGAGTGGCGCAGATTCCTTGAAGGTTCCCCGCATGTGGTTAAGGTGTATTGTGATCACAAGAACCTCCAGTACTGGGCAACAGCACGAGTTCTCAATCGACGTCAGGCGCGATGGGCACAGTCTTTGTCCCGGTTCCGATACGAGATTATTCATCGTCCCGGTCGTCTAAATGGCAAAGCAGATGCCTTATCTCGTCGCAGTTACCTAGCTCCAGTACCAGGTGAAATCCGATTTGATCAACAAGAACAAGTCATTGAGCTCCGACCAGTTGTTGGTAACGCGCTTTCCCGTTCTTCCAGTTGACACTTCGTTTTTGGATCTAATCCGAGAAAATCTCCCTCAAGACGAGTTTGCTCGTGATGTCCTTGCACATGTTCGACGAGTTCAGCCATTGTCTTCAGGGTCACAACTACGAGATTATGCTGCTTTCCATCTTCATAATGGGTTGCTGTACCACCACATCCAAATCTATGTTCCGGACGGAGAACTGAGGTTGCGAGCTGTCCAACACTGCCATGACAACACAGCTGCAGGACATTTTGGCATTCGAAGACGATCGAGCTGGTACAACGGGTGTTCTGGTGGCCTCGGCTTCGCGTGTATGTTGAGAGATTTGTGCGATCTTGTGACACGTGCCAGCGTACAAAGCTTCCTCGTCATCGACCGGTTGGACTACTACAGCCTCTTCCTATTGCTCAGCGGCCATGGTCATCCATCACCATGGATTTCCTCACGGATTTACCGCCTTCTAGAGGGTTTGATGCTGTCCTAGTCATTGTTGATCGGTTCTCTAAGATGGCGCACTTTGTTCCCTGCAACAAGACATGTTCGGGTCCTGATGCTGCAGATCTGGTGTACCGGGAGGTGTTCCGCTTCATGGTCTTCCTGATGAACTTGTCACATCGAGGTCCCCAGTTCACTTCGGCATTCTGGCGGAGATTCCTAGATCGGCTACGTATCACCGGGAAGCTGTCTACTGCACATCATCCTGAAACAGATGGACAATCGGAGCGCACAATTCAGACTCTGGAACAATATCTCCGGTGTTTCATTTCTCATCTGCAAGATGATTGGGTCGATCTCCTTCCTGCTGCCGAGTTCGCGTACAACAACACGGCACACTCATCCATAGGTGTGTCGCCATTTTTCCGTTCTCTGGTGTTCATCCTCGCTGGTCCTACAGCTTGCCCGTGGTTCCTGGCCTCACCACTGCTGCCGATGATCGTGTTGAGCATCTCCGACAGGTCCATGAAGAAGTGCAGCATCATCTTCAACGCGCTCGGGATTTGCAACAACAAGCTGCTATCGTTCCCGTTCCTCTCCTCCAGCATTCACAATTGGTGACCAAGTGTGGCTCCTCCGGCGTCATTGGCCAACCACACGTCCCTGTGACAAGCTGGACTATCAACGCTTGGGGCCATTTCGCATCATCGAAAAAACTCTCTGATGTGACGTTTCGTCTCGAGCTTCCGCCAACCATCCGGATCCATCCCGTGTTCCATGTTTCTTTGTTGGAGCCTTATCATGCTCCTTCTGGAACCTGGCCGACTTCTTCCACCACCTCCTCCAGTTACAGTTGCTGGTGAACCTG
This sequence comes from Selaginella tamariscina, assembly GCA_003024785.1. Taxonomy (NCBI): domain Eukaryota; kingdom Viridiplantae; phylum Streptophyta; class Lycopodiopsida; order Selaginellales; family Selaginellaceae; genus Selaginella; species Selaginella tamariscina. The sequence goes on from PUQB01000124.1 coordinate 217,249, forward strand.
AGTTCGAGGTTGATTTGCAACAACAAGCTGCTAATTGTTCCCGTTCCTCTCCTCTAGCATTCACAATTGGTGACCAAGTGTGGCTCCTCCGGCGTCATTGGCCAACCACACGTCCCTGTGACAAGCTGGACTATCAACGCTTGGGGCCATTTCGCATCATCGACAAACTCTCTGATGTGACGTTTCGTCTCGAGCTTCTGCCAACCATCCGGATCCATCCCGTGTTCCATGTTTCTTTGTTGGAGCCTTATCATGCTCCTTCTGAACCTGGCCGACTTCTTCCACCACCTCCTCCATCCCGTGTTCCATGTTTCTTTGTTGGAGCCTTATTATGCTCTTCTGAACCTAGCCGACTTCTTCCACCACCTCCTCCATCCCGTGTTCCATGTTTCTTTGTTGGAGCCTTATCATGCTCCTTCTGAACCTGGCCGACTTCTTCCACCACCTCCTCCAGTTACAGTTGCTGAACCTGAGTTCGAGGTTACTGCAATTCTTGACTCCAAACTTGTTCGTGGTTAGCTTCACTATTTCGTGTTGCCAAGTTCCATCAACGATATTCTGCAAAACCTGGACCAATGACGAGCACCTTATCATGCTCCTTCTAAACCAGACTGGTGCTCGTCATCAAAGGGGGAGCCCGTGTTCCATGTTTCTTTGTTGGAGCCTTATCATGCTCCTTCTGAACCTGGCCGACTTCTTCCACCACCTCCTCCAGTTACAGTTGTTGAACCTGAGTTCGAGATTGCTGCAATTCTTAACTCCAAACTTGTTCGTGGTTAGCTTCACTATTTCGTGTTGCCAAGTTCCATCAACGATATTCTGCAAAACCTGGACCAATGACGAGCACCTTATCATACTCCTTCTAACCAGACTGGTGCTCGTCATCAAAGGGGGAGATAGTGTTATCATGTTCTAAACCAGACTGGTGCTCGTCATCAAAGAGGTGCTTCTAAACCAGACTGGTGCTCGTCATCAAAGGGGGAGATAGTGTTATCATGCTCCTTCTAAACCAGACTGGTGCTCGTCATCAAAGGGGGAGATAGTGTTATCATGCTCCTTCTAAACCAGACTGGTGCTCGTCATCAAAGGGGGAGATAGTGTTATCATGCTCCTTCTAAACCAGACTGGTGCTCGTCATCAAAGGGGGAGATAGTGTTATCATGCTCCTTCTAAACCAGACTGGTGCTCGTCATCAAAGGGGGAGACAGTGTAAGGATCATGGGTCATTTTTTGTCTTTCACAGGACTTGAACCCGAGACCTTTTGACTAACACACACATGTGTTAACCAACTGGTCCGTATGATCCTGGATGCTGAATTACACCATCAACAGCAAGGCGTATATTCATACGCATGTTCCAGACCAGTGTGGACCACACATTCCAGACCAGTTGTGGATCTCACATTCCAAACCAGTTGTGGACCATATAATTTTCAGGACCTCAGATATATAAATAGGGTTCTAGTTCCAGGTTTCTCAGAATCATTCAACACCAGTCTTCGGCCTTGTGTTTCATTTTGTATTCATTTCTTTCTTGAATACAATCTCCTCCTTTCAAGGTTCCACCCTTGTTTTAAAGGTTTCGCCCTTTGCACAAGGTCGTGACAAGTATACTCTCTCTCTTTATGGCACTCCTAAGGCCTGCCAACTCTTTTCCTTGTTATGCCCTACCCCCTTATATACTTGGGTGTCATGACCCAATCACTAGTGGTCAACCATGTCACTATTGCCCTAACTACCTCTTAGGACAATCGTCCAACTCATGTGGCTGCATCAAGTATATCCTTTGCATGTTGTGTCCTAGTGTATATCCTTTGTATGTCATGTCCTAGTGCTGCTTAGGGACTAAATTTGAGCACAATTGGTTGTCATTTGACCAATTTAAATCCATTTTTTAAAATTTGATTATCAATTGAAAACCAACTTTGTTAAGGTGGTTAAAAATTAATTTTTTAAGTATTATTTAATTATTATAAACACATATTAAATAGATAATTCTAAGGGTCATTTTTTTTATCAAGGTGTTGATAATTAATTAATGTTAAGTATTATTTAATTATTATAAACACATTAATTGGCAATTCTTAGGGTCCTTTATTTCTTTTTTGCCATGTTTGCCTTAATAGTGATACTAAACCATATACACATCCATCGCCACCACATATTGAACTTTATTTTGAATTTCAAGTTTCTTTATGATAAGTTTTATTACTTTGTTGATTAGGATAGTGACTCTCCTAACGATTACACTTGGAAGCATGTAGAGAGGTAATGGTCAATAAGTCATTACCACATTTCATATTCAGTACATGAACAAGCATGAATCCCACTCTAGTCCGACTTGTAAAATTCATTATCAAAGAGGGAGATGTTGTCATAAATCATCAAAATATATCAAGTTAATGCTAATGTTGTTATAGAAATATGCCAACATTAAAATATCTTAGGATCAAAAGTTGATGGTACAGATTCAGATCTAGAATCAAATGTTCATATAAAAGAGGTTAGGATTAAAGTTTAATACTAAGCAATTACTATAGTTTTTTATTATTCTTTTCTTAATCTAAGCCCTCGTGATTGGGTATGTCCCATTTCAGGAGTTCTTAATTTCTTATATTCGTTAATTTGATCATAAACCTGAAAGATATTGTTTAAGTTCATATTTTACAAGTCTAGTGGTTAAGGTCTTGTTCCACTACCTCATCCACACCAAGTTAAAACTAACACTCACAATTCAATTGGTTACACATCCTAATTCACAAAGATGAATATTGTTTGTGTACTTAATCAATTAAGAGTGAGTTCCATGAAGTTGGTTTCTTAATATGGATTATCTTATTAAATTTCTAGGTTTCCAATGAGGGTTTCTAGAGTTAATAACTAACGAGCCATGCTCATGACACCATTGACAAGTTAACTCCATGAATGTAACATACCCGATCACAAGGGCATAAATTTACCAACGATAAAGGTTATGCAACCCTTAAAGTGTGACATACCTACACATTGGAAGTTGGGGGGATATTAAGTGCGTTGATGAATAAGCTAGATCATATACTATAAAAAAAAAAAGCCAAATTGAACTTAGTTAATTTTAATGACCCAGTTAATTTTAATGATCCTTATCCATGCTTGCATTAGTAAGAAAGAATAATGAGTTACCTTGAATCCCAAATGCTCACCTACGTATACTCTACTTAATCTATGTGATGAAACACCCCCTTGTTGGTGCCAAACACTATCCTCTAAGTTAAATTCTACTTTTAGCTAGAGTTATTTAATAACAATTGGTTGAAGAGTTATTTTTCACCATGAAATTTAATAGGTAACATTTACAAAGTAGAAAGTAAAATCATAATCAATACTGTGACAAAATTTGTCTGATTTAAATTATGTATTATTATATTTTCGATTACATATACAAGTGTTTATATAGAAAATCATATTATAAAAGATAGTATTATAGATTTTATTTAAATTATAAAAACCATGAGCCTTATTGTACAACATTATTATAACAATGATTGACATAAGTTATGTGTTATTAACTGGTAACACGAATATACAATAGTAATTTATATTTCCTCTTTACAAAGCTCTCGACAGCATGGTGTTAATTCATTATAAAAACTTAAAATGTTTTTAGGTTGTGGAAAATGATTTAATGATAAAAAAATGTTAAAAGGTCAAATATGAGATGTATGCTATAGTAATTTTTATCACTGTACAACAAAAAAAAAATAAATTAAACAATTGTATGCTATATAAATTTTTATAATTTGAAGATATTAATGTATATAGCATTAGCTAGAGAATGCACCTCAATGGCGTGCACACACACACACAGATATATATTTTATGAATAAGATTGCAGTAGTGAGCCTATTAATGATTATAAAGACTTCGATTTTCACTGTTCAAATTTATGTTAATAAATTTAAATTTAAACTATTAAAATTTAAATTAATTTTAAATTCAAATTTATATTAATATTTGACTTTAACAACGCATTTTGTATACATAAATAAACAATAAGATTGACAATATAAGATCACACAATAAACTGTCAAAGCAATTACAATCCATGTAACAAGGATGTGTAATGGACTGTATCTCTCTCTCTCTCTCTATATATATATATGTGTGTGTGTGGTGTTGTGTGTGTGTGTGTGTGTGTGTGCTTGCTTGTCTCTCAAATGTGTGTGCGTGTGTTAATACACAAACATGTTTTTCATAATCCAGATGCCGCCCCGAGAGAGCTAACCAACATAAATGTTATGTTATATAATAGATTATATGTAATTAAACCTGTAAAATGTAGGGGTTTTAGGGCTTTAAGTCTTAGGGTTCTTGAGAAGGGCGTGTGTGATGCCGCTCTTCATTGCCGAAGAGGAGCTGCATAGGATAGGCGGCGATGTCGAAGCGGTCGTGGCCAAGGCCGATGCATTCGCCAAGGATTTGCTTGTCCAGATCGAGACACACAAGGCGCGGGCGGATGCGGCCGTGATCAATGCGGAGCAGTCATGTGCATTCTTGGAGCAGAAGTATGTGGCGCTCATGGCGCAGGTAACACAGCTTGAGGGGGAGAAATCGCATCTTGCCCTCTCTCTTGATGCCAAATCTTCCGAGCTCGCCAAGTCCCAGGCGCAAATTCATCAGCTGGAGCTCCAACTTGTAAGTTTCGCATTCTCCTGCATAGATCGATTTTTTCGCATTCTACCAAGCCTTCGCACATTTTCCGCATTGTAATAAAAAAAGGATGGTTTTTTCTCACATTTTGTGAAGCTAGAGATAGATTTTTCGCATTTTAACAATAAAAAAGGTCGATTTTTCCGCAATCTAACTGTGCCCATGTAGATGAAACGCGATGGAGACCTTGAAAGCCAGTCTTTTGAGATCAAAGAGTTGCATAAGGCCCGCAAGGAAATGCTGGATGTGATCGAGAAGAAGAATCTGGAGCTTGATGAGAAGAATGCAGCCTCGAGACAGTATCTTGAGAAAGTGGTAAGTCTGATAAATGTATACACAATAGTATGACTACTCACTATGGGTCTCTATATGTATACACACATACTACATACCACATATGTTGATAATTACTAGCTCAGTGGAATTCTTTGTGCAGCTCGCTTTGACGGATGAGAAGAGTAATCTGGAAAGCACCATTCACGAGCAAACAGCTGAACTCACACGCCTTCGTGCGCATGAAGCTCGAATTGTACAGGTACGCTTCTAATATGTACATAATGGATAAGGAAGCACCGTACAGAAAATAACATTGTTATGAGCAGGAGAAGGACATAATTTTACAACATAATAACTGGTTGAACCAAGAACTTTCAACCAAGGTCAGCAACTTGTTAGAAGAACGGCAGCGGAATGCACAAGCAGAAGCTGAGCTGCAGGCCAAGGTTTTAGAGGTATGTTATTTTTTGGTTGGAATTGCTTTATTTTAGATGTCTGCGCGTGTAGTTTTGCATATGTACATTCACATGATATGTGTGTGTGTGTGTGAGAGAGAGAGAGAGAGACTGATTATTTCTGTTAGGCCGAGAGGACTGCTAAGGAAAAGGATGAAGCGCTAAATCGAAGCCAGGAGCGCGTGAAAGACTTGGAATCTGAGTTGCACGGGCTGATTGAGGTACAGCACATCTGCACGTAAAAACAGACACATGCATCTCTTGTCTGACAAAACGCAGTCGTTTACTTTGTGGTTAACTTCATTTTTTTAGGAACTGAGGTTTCTCAAGGAGGATGCGGCCTCCAAAGAGGAGCATTTGTCCACCGAAGTTGCTACTGTACGTGGAGATATGCTTATGATTATATGTATACATATAAATATCTGGTAATTTTATTACTGACATGTTCGCTTAGGCATCAAAATTGGCTGAGCTCTACAAGAAAAGCTCTGAAGAGTGGTCGAAGAAGGCAACCGAACTGGAGGGAGTGATCAAAGCCTTAGAGGTGACATCTCTCTCATAATATATATATATATATATATATGTGTGTGTGTGTGTGTGGTGTGTGTGTGTGTGTGTGTGTGTGTGTGTGTGTGTGTAAATTGTAAATATCCTATATTTACAAGTTATGTAAAGGATGCTTTCTAATTTGTCTCCGATTTGTATGCTCATTTATCTGTTAGTGTAGTTACACTTGAACCAATGCAAGGATGAATATGAAGAGAGAATCAAGAAAGAAGTCGAGGCACGGGAGGCTCTTGAAAAGGTTTGAATATTCATTTTCAAGATTTATGATGTCTTGTTTTGTTATTGGATATTTATGCATGTTGCATACTATATTTAACAGGAGCTAGCAAGTGTGAAGGAGAACTATGAAAAGAAGTTACTCGAGTATTCACAGCAGGCGAGGATCCCAATGCTTTCCAGCATTATCAATTAGCTATTAGGTAAGTATCTATATCATGTTATTCACATATACCATCACACAGATAGACATAGACATGCATATACATTTTGTGTGTGTGCTTCTGATTTTATTAACAGGACTAGTGACGATGCTAGCGAGCTTCATGACAATGCTGTGGCTTTACCTAAATTTCCTTATGGTTTTCTGGGACTGCAATTGCAGCGACGCTCCTTCGGGACGGGTGGAGTGTGAGTATATATATGTATTTCATAAATGAATGGTATAAATAGATAGATACTTGTAATACTTATATATGGATATGTGCACACACATATATGTACCCTCATGTACTTACTTTTTCTGTTATAAGGAAGATATATTAAACATTTCTATGCAGCTTGGGACAGTCTATGCTAAATACCAGGAAGCTGTTGATGCTTGGCGGCACGAAAAGAACGAAAGAAGCGCCCAAGCCTTACTAAATCGGGTACGCATAAATATACTGTATACATATACATGTATTAGAGTTGTTCCTCAATCTGATTCTGACCAGGTTTTACATTTTTGAAGGTCCTTGAAGAAGTGGAGGATAAGACTACTGCCATTTTAGAGGAAAGAGGTAATCGACTTGATGGTGTGTGTGTGGGTGGTTGGGTGAAAGCATATTATGTACAGTATGCATTTTCTATCTATATTACAATGTTTATATATTTCCAGCCGATTTTAGGAGAATGGTTAAGTCATATGGATTATGGAAGAGAAGCTTAGGCTCTCGATATCTGATCAATCCACTCTTGAAAACTCGGTGAAAGACTTAAAGGTAATACATACGCACGTAACACGGTATTTATGTACTCCTATATGCACGCATTATATCTATACAAACACATATTTTCAGGCGGAGTTGCGGAAGAAGGACAGAGAATTGAAGAGCGCATTGAAGGACGTTTCGGATCTACAAACTCAGGTAATGGTTTTAGATCCAGTTTTTCTATATATATGAAACCTGTGATGCAGTTAAATCAACTTTTTAAAATTTACTGTTTTAATGCAGGTTTCTGTTCTAGTTAAAGAGTGTTTGGATATCCAGAAACGGCACGGTATAGGAGATGATGCACCAATGAGCGAGGATTTATCTCTGGTCCCCTCTGTGCCGGATATGAGCTCTTCAGATGCTATTATATCTGATAAATTGGTATGTGTACACGTATATATACAGATGTACATGAATTATGTAAATGTGTGTATTCATATTAAGCTATATATTCTTACAAGTTTATCGTTTTTGTGTCAGTTGACGTTCAAAGATATTCATGGCTTGGTGGAGCATAATACACAGCTCAGATCACTTGTGCGAATGCTTGCTGAACAGAACGAGAGGAAAGAGCAGGAAATGAAGGTATTATGCCAACTATTTTGTTTTTATTTTCTTTACATTCACGTATACTGTGTACTAATACTAATGCGGTGTGTCACTAAGTAACTAGTATATTTTAGTGCCTTCTTTATTATTTTAGTTTATTATTGTTATTTCGTTCATTACGATATGATCTTTATTTGCTGTAGTATATATGCATTGTGTATACATTAGACTATATACTTACATTACTATATACCGCATACTAGTGCAAGTACTATATAGTTTTATATAACGTAAGTACGTTTTCTTACAGGAAGAGTTTGATGCTCAATTGAAGGCTCGAATCGATGAAGCATCTGAGAAGGTTAAGGCGGTTTTAAGGCGAGCTGAAGAACAGAATAATAATCATAGAGTCGCTTCAAGGGACTGTAAGTACATTCACGTGAACACAATTAGCGTGTGTCTCTCAGTATCGATAGACTTCGTATGTCAAGTCTGCATACACAGCTAAACATGAATATATATATATATATATATATATATATATATATATATATATATATATATATATATATATATATATATATATATATATATATATATTAATGAGTATTTATAAAGTTACAAGGATCTGTCTATACACAGGTGGGAATGTACAAACGTTTGTATGAAGAGGAACGTAATATACGTTCTACGTATGCAGTCACTCCAGGAGTAACTGGTTCAGGTTTGATTTCCTTTTCAGTTTATATATTACAAGTATATACAATCATGTATGTGTACAATTTTTTAAGCATCTTGGCTTGATTGTTTTGTTCAGATGAATGGACGGGATTTAAGAAGGCTACTGGATATTTCACAGGTGTGTGTGTGTGTGTGTGTGTGTGTGGTGTGTGTGTGTGTTAGAGAGAGAGAGAAGAGAGAGAGATTTGACAACATTTCCCTTCATCTTCAGGAAGATTTCCGTAGACAATTAAACGAGCTCATGAACAGACAAAAGCTCTAGAGGGAGAATTAGCTAAGGCCAGGTATGTGTAATTATTTCAACTTCTATTTGTGTTATATATAACTAACTATCTATTTAAATGTATATTTCTATAATAATTGGTTAATTTAATAAATACCGCTTTAGGATATATGTTTACTGAAGTATGATCTATTCATTTTAGGCAAAACATTAGCTCAGCTCGTGCGGATACTGCTAGAGCTGAGGCCGAGGCGGCTTTTGCAAAAGAGAAGCTTGCGTCTTTGGTACGAGAGTCGGAAAATCAGGTATTTCTTGTGTGTGGGGGCTCCTCGCCTAGGTGCCTTGCACTAAGGCATGCATAAGGGAGTATACATTATGTATAATGTATATGGTATATATATAGTAAGAGTGGATATATGTATGGTAATTATGTACTTCTGCAGAGGAGGCAAATGGAATCGATGGTCCAAAGAAATATGGAGCTTTCACAAACCGTGACAGATTTTCAGCGGAAACTGAGAGAGAGTTTACAGACGTTCAAAGCGCTGAAGAACAAGCAAGAAGGCTTTCAATTGAGGTGCATATTACGCTTATATATAGCATAGTAATATTATAACTTAGTTCGGTGCTAAAATAATGGTGTGTATCTAGGTTAATATAAATATGAAAATTTGAATGACAGGTATCTGTCCTTGAACGAGAGAAGGAGCTGCTTATAAATGCAGAAAAACGTGCTGCAGAGGAGGCATCACAGTTATCAGATCGTGTACATCGTTTACAGGTCTCTCTCTGTCTCTCTGTCTCTCTCTCTCATTTTACTTCGTTTGGTTCCAGGCAACATTAGACACCATTGAAACTACAGTAGAAGTTCGAGAGGTGCTTTACTTTTCTCTTTATAGACTTCTTAAATTTTTACTAGTTTTAATAGATTTATAGTGGTTTGTATGCAGGTATCCAAGGCTGCAGAAAGGAAAAAAGCTAGAAGAGGATGTCAATCGCATGCAAGTAAGTTGGAATTCTTTATACAGACGTGTAAATCTATAATAAATTGTATATTGTGTAATGTTTATACTAACATATACATTCTAGTTGAGTATCCTTATTTAATATATATGCTGCTCGTATCGAACCTATGCACGTATTTGTTATCTGTATGTGTTTGTGTCTATCTATCTATCTATCTATATATCTATCTATATAATATGAATTAGTACATGTCCATGCCTATTGTATGCTGTAACATATCATTCCCCAAAGCTTAATGGATAAGAGTGTCAAACATAATGGCACGGCAAGTATTACAGGTGCTTTCACATTAACAAGCACTCAGATGGAGTAAATTTTTTTAAGATGAAACATCATATCATTGTAAAGAATCTGAGAATACTAGATCTATTATGTAATTTTATGTATTATGTATGTATTCAGTGTATATAAAATTGATAGTTATTATTTACTACATTTCTGCATGTACAGTTGTATAGAGTAATTAATAAACGTTAAAAATAAACGTTACTAGACCTTGCGTGATAATTATATTACAAGTACTATTAATTACATGTTTCCTTAACCAAGTGGTGGGGTTTTTACAGGAGAGTGGGTGGAGGCTAAGCATGAACTAGAAGAACGAACCACGCAAGAAATTTACTTCAGAGCGTGAAAAGGCAATGGAGCGTGTGAGGCTTTGAGCGCAGAGCTAAAGGAGAGCCCTTGCTGCATTATCCGCATCTGAATTGCGTACAAAAGTTTTCGAGGTGGCAATTTTAGATACACACGCACACGCACCGCACATATGTATGTAGATGGGTATTTTGCATCTGTTCACGCATGTATATATAAATACAGGTTAATTAACATATATAAATGTATATATATGTGTGATTTGTACATTGTTTTCATCTACATTTATTCTCAGGCTCGCTGTGTGGAGCTTGAAGCGAGTCTGAAACGAGCTGATGAGAAGGTAAAGCCTTTCGGTTTAGAACATATAAATCATCACATACTATATGGATAAAGTATATATACACAGCAAACTTCTTTCAGATTTCGGGCGGCAAGAAGAACTTCTATCTCTGAAGACACTGAAAATGAGGTTAGCAGCTTCTTTTTAAACGAACACACACACATATATACCTATATTGTGTGTTGTGTGTATGCAAACTAGGACTACCGTAGTACTTTAGTGTTAATAGTTGTTCTAGGTGCTCTCCACTCTACAACAAGCTCGTCAGGAAATTGAGCTGTTGAAGGAGGAGTTAAGTGCTTCAATGGCGCATGCAGAGCAGGTATATCCATTATAATATACACGATACACGATACGTATGCACGCATACCGCACCTACAAAGAGTATATATACTATACAAATTTGCATTCATGCACCTTATAACATTTGACGTACATATATTTATTACCTGTGCTAAATAAAGGTTTGCTTTTGTTTTTGTGCAGTATAAACATATTGCGCAAGCTAATGAGGAGGCTCTGAAGAAGATGGAGGAAGCACACTCAAGGTTCAAAGAGGAGGTAAATACATTAACATATGGAATATAATAAACATGATTACCTCACTTTCTGTAGATACATACATATTGACTATCGAATAGTATTATCGTGTGTGATTTTATATACAATTGTACGTAAGCTAAATGGATGTATTATAGAGCACATGTATATACACATTATACATGCGTGTATGCTTTATCTTTGTGTATGTTACGAACTAATAAGATATAACAGGCTGCCAAGACAACGGATATAATGGACTCAGAGTTAAAACTTCTTCAAAAGCACCTTTCAGACGTGGAGTCTCACTCTTTAGAGAAGGAGAAGGAAGCCGGAACCACCCGTGCAAACAGAGAAACAGAACTTCGCAACGCTTTGAAACAAATTGCTCTACTAGAGGAATCGGACGCTTCAAAACGGTACTTCATAGACACACACGCACTTGCGTATGTTACATTGTTTGTATTTATGGATTTTTGTTTTTCTATATATCCAGATAAGCATGGTTTATATTATATCTCCATGTACATATTGAATTGTATGTATGCATAGCACAAAGTTTATTTTTGTATATAACTGGATTAACATATATATACATGCATGTAGAAGATTCGATATACGTGCATGTAGAAGATTTATGTGTCCATATGTATATATATATGTTAATCCAGTTATATACAAAAATAAACTTTGTGCACGTATATCGATAAATATGTATGGACACATAATTCTTCTACATGCACGTATATCGATCATATTTATATACATGTATATGTGTGTATATATATAGTTATATCTTATATAACTTATACAGGTAAGTATATACATATCTTCAACATGCATAAATATTTCGATCCTATATGTAACAATGTTTATATATACTTGCCTGCGCGACGAATATATATTAAGTTCAATGCTTGCAGAGCTGCGCTTGAGCGAGCGGAAGAACGTATAAAAGTTCTGAAAGAGGATTTGGAGAAACAACATCAACGATGGCGTCAAGCTCAAAATAATTATGAGAGACAGGTATATTTGAGTACAGAGTACACACGTGCCTTGCATAATAACCTAATATATCTATATATACATATATCGGATTCGCACCTGTATATACTTTCTCTGATGTTTTTGTTTATAGGTGATGCTTCAAGCTGATACAATACGCGAATTAACTTTGGCGAATGAAAAGTTAGCCAGCTTGGAACAGCAAGAGAAATATTTCGTGAAACTGCGGGAAAAGCAGAATCTGAGCTAGTAATCTCTCTCTCTCACTCTCACACACCACACACTCGCGTGCATGTATTAGGTAGATGTGATCGTTATATTTTTCATGTGAATGTGTTTACATTGAATTAGTTATTAGTTTTGTTCAAGTGGTATCTATTTGCTTATGTGCAGGAGTCGGTGAAAGTTACATTTTATATGGAAAAGGCATCATTGGAAGCTGGAAAACTGCATCTGGAAAATCGTCTTAAGGAGCTTGATGAACAGGTAAAATAATAGTTTGACAAGATATTAAATTATTATTTATATTCTATATAGTTCTTGCATACATACTTTCATCTATCTATTTGTCTAGCACGTTCTCGTAATTTGTGTAATGTCTATACACGTACAGAATTTATTATATTTACGCGTATGTGCGGATGATGTGATATTAGGAATGCTATAATGATGATATTTGTGGATTGTTTAGTTGAGAATGCAGTATTATTTGATTGGTTTTAGTTTACATTTGGATTCTATTAAGTTCTCGATACTAACTTTTGGTTCCAATACATTGCAGAACCGTTTGCTTTTGGATCGTTTGGAGGCAAAACATATAGCTGTTGCGGAGCAGGATCGTCATGCGTCCACAAGCGGTGGAATCTCAGAGGAAGTCAAAGAAGGATCTGAGCTACAGAATGTGATTCAATACCTGAGAAGAGCAAAAGAAGCAGTAAGCTATACATAGCTACACGCACATACACACACATTCCCACGCGCATTTATATGTATCGCTAATTTGATATATACCACACAATTGTGTAGCTATCAGACATAAATGTTATGTATGGTCATTATGCTATATAGATGGTACAGAAGCTTATGGTTCCATGTCAATTAAATGGTTACTACTTTACTAGTATTTTGTACACTAATGTGATTAATTTTAGTCATGACCTTTAGTAATGTATAATAACCTTTAATTATTCCTGTACAGGCGGATACGGAAATTTCTTTGCTAAAACAAGAACGGACTCGCTTAAACAAGCAGGTAACTTGAGAGAAGAGAGAAGCGAGATTCCTATGGATGCACGTAGTAAGCTGGATGTAGTATCCAGATTAGTTTGGATATCTTGTTTTTTAAGTTCACATATATATTGATCGGATATGCTAATCTTTACTAAACTGTAGTTTGAGGCGGCGTCTCGTGTTGCTGAAGAGGCACAGGCAAAACTACGTCAACATCATGACAATCTCCGTGCGAACATATACACTGATGAAGAATTTCGTGCTCTGCAAGCCCAGGTACTACATGCACAGACATATGCATGTCTTATTTTACATATAAAAATAAATACATGTGTTAATGCATACAGAAGTACAGATGCTTATGTACATAATTCATTATTAAACTGGTATTTTGATAAAATTTCCATAAAACAACAAATATATTAGACTTTGTTGTATGCACATCTTCTTTTACATATAAAAATAAATACACGTACATCTGTACAACCTTATATACACATGTTTCAGTATTATACTGGTAATTATAAAAATTGTCATAAAACAACAAATATATTAAAATTTGTTGTATCTAAATAATAAATTAAACTTGTAATATATTTAATGTTGTGATGCAGGTCATGGAAATGAATCTTCTACGCGAGCACAATGTGCAACTTCGGGAGGACAACAAGAGAACGCTCGAAGAGAACCAAGTACGATGTTGTATGTGGGTGTGTGCATTAAAATATGGATGTGTCTGTGTGTGTGGCTGCGTTTGTACTTTTTACAAATGTGGTTGTTCTCCTCAAGACTATATATAGTTTGCTAATCATTTACATGATTACTTGTATACTACTATTGCCACACGATGTGATATTTCATTTTGTATGTACTTTATTGATAAATTTACTTGTAATCACAAAATACTCATCTTTATATATACTATACACGGTATACAAAATGTAGTTTATGATTGTGTGTGTGCGTGTAACAATTTGGTTTCTTTCAGGAGTTGCGTGAGCGGCTGTGTAAGGTAGAAGAAGAAACGGAGTCTTTAAAGAGGTCCTTGAGGGAGAAGCATGTGGAACTTGAGGCTAGTGCAAACGAGATAAATTCCTTAAAGGCAGAGATTTCACGTTGGCAACAGAGAGTTTCGCAGGTAATTAGTATTGTCCTGTATTTAACTTATATATTATGCTCCATGACATAGTACATGTATTAAATATTATAGAAACATATGCTCATATGTTCATATTTAGATGATTGAAAAATACAAGGCTCTGGACGTGGAAGATTATGAAAGGGTTAAGCGGCTCTTAGTCCAAAACGAGGTTCGTGCTTTCATATAGTCCATACGCTCGTAATTGCTGGATTTATTATCAATCGTGCTACACTTTCGTACATATCTTATATGACTATCTATATACAGAATTCTACATGTACATTCTTTCTGCTATCTAATGTATATTATATACGTGTATCTTGTATGTTAGTAGTTTTGGTATTATATATTGAGTTTATCTTCTTACATAATTGTAATTTATTCTAGTATAAAGCTTTTACATATTTCTTATGTCGCTGCCTGGATGTTATTTAATCACGACAACCATACGCATGGGTCATTTATGTATATGTGTGATACTTATATTGTTATATGCACAAACAGACGCCACATACATAAACCATGTATATTTATAATTGCAACTGTGTATACATATGTATGTACGTACGAAGTTATACTGCAGGTGCGTCTGAAAGAAATGGATTCCGAGCTGGAATACGCGAGAAAGGATGCATTAGAGTGTCGTGAGAACATGGTGAAGTATCAACAGGAGGCAGCTATGAAAGCCGAGAGTATATCCGAGCTTGAAAGAAAGCTTCAAGAGGCTCAGAGTGCAGAGGTAGTTGCGAGGAGTGAATCTGAGAGATCAAGGAGACTTATGTCTACTCACAAGGTAAGCATGCACACGTGTGTACATTAGTACGTGTGTATTCTTTATATATATACACTCACGAATGGGGTATAATTACATTATAGAATTAGTCTCTGATACTGTATGCTAGAATATTTCTACGTACATGTGCGACATCTTATACTTGCTTATTGATATAGTTATATTAGACCAATGCATTATACATACATAGGTACATCTCTGTGTGTGTGTGTGTGTGATGTTTGTGACAAAGTGGCCTTCATGTTACAGCGCAAGATTGAAACCCTTACAAAGGAACTGGAAGAACTCAAGTCTGGTAAGAAATAAGGATTAATCCTTATCGAAATAATATGTGTAAAGAGAGAATTTGTCAATGAAGGTATAATGTGTCATGAGTCATGTGTATGTATGTATGTACGCTTGTATGTATGTCCGTCCGTCCGTCTGCACTTGATATATATGTATTCATAAGGCACGTGCACACATACGTTTATATGTTTGCACACATTGATAAATACGCATGTTATAATTATAGTCTACTGAATATTATGCAGGCAAGAAGGAGCAGGAAAGTTCAGATGCTCAGAAAGAAAATATTGCACGGTTTGAGCAAGCTCAAAGAGAGTCCGAGAAACGTATTCAGGAGAACACAGCCAGAATACATGTAGGTATCCATGTCATATATAAATGTGTCTGATTTCTATATTTGTTTATTATGTGCAGTTGTTAGAGAGCGCACTGAAGAGTGAAAAAGATTCATTGCAAAGAGAGAAATTCGGTAGGGCAAGAGAAAGAAAGCAGCTTTCTGAATTTGTTGACAGAGCTAAAGTGGTACGTAAAGACTCTCGTGGCCATGTATTTTCATACATATATAAGAGAAATAGATGATGCATATATGCACGTTAAATTATAAATGACGATCTATGTTTGATCTACAGGAAAAACAGCGAGTTCTGGAGCAAATAGAGACCTTAAGAGAAGAATTCCGTCAGGTATATCTTGTGTGTCTAAAAGGATACTTATACGTGTTCGTGTATATACATCCGTTTAATAACCAATATATGTATGATATATTATTGATGTTATCTATTTGAAATCAGGCGGGTGCGAGTATTCCAACCGAGGATTTGGATACCTCCGTGAAGAATTATGAGGTAATTAAGTTTACATACATATCTTAGCACATATATATGTACTACGTACACTTACTATACACTAAACATATGTTATCTTTACATCCTTCTATGTGTGGGTAAAGCATATAGGCGAATGCACACATATAATGCGGGTATAAATACGACACTATGTTCATCTATAAAAAATCTTTTTAGGTGTTGCTTGATCAAATATCGGATTTCGCCTTCAAACCGCCGGCCGAAGCCGAGAATAATCTGCAAGAATGTTTCTCCAGAATGTAACTCCAGCATCTTCTGCTGCACAGACAAGCGACATTGTAGGAGCAACTACCACACCACCTCTACCACCTGCTGTTCAAACAACCACATCTGTTGTTCAACCAATTACAGGTTCCTTTATATACTCATATACATTCTGAACTATTTCTTAAAGAATTTTTATTTGGTTTATACACGTTATATCTTAAGTACTGCATAGTACTCGTTAATACTGTTATATTCTATCTAATGTAACGCATGTTAACTATCGTAGGAGCAACTACCACACCACCACTACCACCTGCTGTTCAAACAACCACATCTGTTGTTCAGCCAATTACAGGTTCCTTTATATACTCATATATATTCTAAACTATTCCTTAAAGAATTTTTATTTGGTTTATACACGCTATATCTTAAGTAGTACATAGTACTCTTTAATACTGTTATATATTCTATCTAATGTAACGCATGTTAATTATAGTGTCCCTTGTATACTTAACACACATTAATTAACTAGGTGTGTGCGTGTTTTATCATATCTAAGTAAAGTTCTGTTTAGGAGGTTTTCCTACATCTTTTGTAGTATTAAAGTATCGTGTATTGTATATATAATATCTTTATTTTTAAACGGTGCACACGCATACAGTACGTATACACATAGTTTGTTTTCTGGAACGCCAATATTATCGTATATGCAACACTTTCTATACAGTGTATATGTGCGTATGTACGTCTCTATGGATATAGTGTTAGTTTATTACGGTTCTGCAAGTCTAATGAGGATTTAATGAAATTTACAGTGGCTTCGAAACCCCCGCAGCCGCCTGCTCTCAGTAATAAAGAACGAGAAATGCAAGAGCTTCGTGCAACAATTGTTGAAAAAGAGGTATGGCGGCAAGTATATATATACACTCACACACACGTGTGTGTATGTGTGTCTGTATACAATTTTTGTAGCGTGTATCGTAGGCATAAAGAACCATCATAGATTGTCATATGTTTATATACATCTGTATTTTTCTGATATTCAAACCTGTCCAGCGGTACCACTTACGTAGACCAGGGCGAAGACTCGTGCGGCCTAGAATTGAGCCTTCTAGTCAAAACCAGCCCGATTCAACTGTGGAGCAGCCTGAGCCTTCAGCCGTTATGGAAACAGGCAGAGAAGGCATTATTACAGAAGCACCTGGTACATATACTCTATACACACATATGGATACATATCAAGGCCGTACACACGTATATACGTAAACTCATACATATCGAGCTTGTTTATTATAGGTGAAAATGCATCGACAGGAGTTATAACTGCTGTGGCAATGGACGTTACAACTACTGTTATTGCTACTCACAAGAGAAGTTTATCTGAAACTATAGAAGAGGACACCTCAAAAGAAAGCCAGGTATATTTATACTACATAAAACATGAATCAGTAATATTTGAATAGTTTAGTCGTATAAGTTTGTATCTTTAGTTATATTCCTGATGCTGTACATATTACACAGGAACGAAGAGCAATCTGCTGTCGATGTAGCTACTCACATGGAAACAAACGAAGATGATTCCAGGTTAGTGTATGTTAGAATATATATGTATTTGTGTATTTAAATATACGTGGCAGGTTGGTAACTGACGAAGACAAAACAACGGAGAAGAGGGTTCGGTTCGTACGTTCGTCAGACAACGACTCTGACACCAAGACAAGGGAGAAGTCTCCAGAGCCGCCGCAAACAAGTACGTATATGCTGTGTGTGTGTGTGTGTTTGGGGGGGGGATTTACTTGACATGAAATGCTGTGTAGGAGATGGTAATAGTGAGGATATTCTTCCCGAAGATGTCTTCACTCTCTACACTGATATGGCCGAGACAGCCATGGAGCCGGCAGGAGCCCCTACTGAACCTCAGCCGGAAAGTAAGAGTGTGTGTGAAAGAGGGAGGGTGGGAGGAACAATAGTGTATAATTATCTAGTGTATAACTATAGCTTATCAAAGTACTTCATAGATAATGTCATCTTGAATGTTGTAGAACTAATAGTATTGCATTTGCTATAGAGTTTATAATATATATTGTAAAGATTATGGTATATAAGATATATAGTCTGGATTCTATACAAGTGTATATTGGTAAAGTATATGTGCTTAATACATATAATATCTGTAATACGGAAACATGTACACATGCATACAAACGATATGCTGAGTTGTAGTGTGTGTCAGTGTTAAACTCAACCGTAACTATTTATCAAACTATAAGCCAACTATATACCATAAGTGTACTCATATTGATATAGTTTTGCTTACATCGTTTTACAGATGCAGAGATAATCCAGGGGGATCAAACAGATGCAGGGGGAGCGGATGCAGAGATCGTCCGTCCTAACGAGGCGGAGGAGACTTCCGATTTTCCTGTGGATGTTGAAGACGGTGAGATCTCTCTGGGAACAGCCGAGGAGCCAATTCAGGAAGCTGGAGGGGAGCAAGAGGTATGCATTGTGGGTGTGTGTGCGTACGAACCATTATGCAGCTATGGACATTTACAAACATATCCTTTATAAATTTTAACATCATGTGTGGGATCCAGAATGTTCAAGATGAGGACGAGGCTGGAGATTTTTCTCGAAACAAGGTACATATAATATAATAATAATATAGTTGGTATTACAAGGTTTTTTTATTTACGTCTCTTTGTATCTAGTCTGTAAGAAAGAGAAAGAATTTTCTATGCTGCTATATGCATCATTAACATAATTGTTTGTATATTGAAGCTGTGTATGTTGTGTTTGTAACTTATGTACATGCTCATTTTGATTTAATATGATACATCCCATATTGATAACATAGGTTTAATTAATCCGATTAACTTATGTTACTTAATCCAGCAGAGTGAGCCTGTGAAGAGCGAGGGTGGGGAGCCATCTCCGGTAATCCAGGAGCCGGCGGCAGAAGGCACAATGGAACCCGAGAAGCCAGCAACATCAGAAAGCCAACACCGGCAGTTTCTCCGGCAGTCTCTCCGGCACCTTCCAGCACGGCAACTACCCCGGAACCTGAGGCTCGTCCGGGGGACGTATTATAAGTACGACCAAGAAGTCGAACAGGGCGGCTTCTTCTGCAGAGACTCCCACAACCAGAGGCCGTGGACGTGGCCGCGGTCGTAGGGCAGAGGCAACAGTTGAGACTCTCCATAGAAGGTACATACACAGAGCTAGCTATATGCAAATTTATAATTCTAACCCTGGACCCTGAGGGTTTACATAATATATAGCAGAGATTATACACACACACACTAGAGTATATAGAGCATATACGTTTAAGTTTTAACAGAAGTTAGACATAAAATTGCGTGTAACTGAAACTTCTATACATGCATATCATAATACAACTTAATGATTGTGTATGTGTGTTGTTTTAGTCACAAATATGCGCACACACACACAGTTTTATATAACTTCTGTAGGTTATTGAACTCTAAAACATGCATACACATAGTGCATTTAATATGCATGTGTACGTAACTGTGATATGCATGTATACTCACTCATTTATCTCACATTGGCTTTCTCTCGCTCACACCCCGAACAGAAATTAATGTGTACAGTTCCTGAATGTAAGCTTCTATATTCATGTGTTTACCTTTTGTTTAATATTTTCATGTGTTTAATTGCTATATATGGCATAATCTGTATTGTCTAGATGATATACATATTTCTTACCGAGTGTATGTATACTTATATTGATCTTTTAATTTTGTGCAGTATTGGAGTCAACTTATGTAAGTTTTTCAATGAGAGATAGCCAGAGTCGAATAGTTTTGTGCTATCATATGCAATATATATAACTATATGATTAGATTTCACACTATAATAACTATAAACACACATGATAAAAAGTATTCACTGCATGGTTTCCATGCGAGAAAGTTCTCTCTGACACACACACACACTAACACTAACGCCTGTTTATTTTAATGCTACTTCATATAGATGTTGTGTGTGTGTGTGTGTGTGACCCATATGTATGAGTGCATTGTGTGTTCTACGTGGACCATGCAATCTACTCCACGTACGTATATACGTATACAAAAAATATATACCAGAGCCAGCAGATCTGCTCGTACATTTCTTCTTCCGTACCTTCCTTCCGTACGATGAAGAGGCACTTACCACTTGGGTGCTTTGGAGGATGATCCACCTGCATACGCATATATATGTTAATGTAGTTATTATAGCCATGTAATGAACAATACTACACACACACACATACGGATATGAAACACGGAAACTATATGTGCATGCAAGAAGGAACTGTACCAATATAACATATAGCTACAGTGCATATACATAGATAGGTATATATACACGTGCGTTTGTATGTGCAATGAAGCTAATACCGGCTCCAAGCTTGCTGTCATGATGGGGATGATGCACGAAAACCTTCTCCAATATAAACTTCTCATCATCTTGAGATAAACGATCATACCTGCACATTATGTGTGTGTGTATATATGTATGAGAGAGAGCAGAGAACATGCAGCTCCACTAGCTGAGAATTCAGGACAAATAATCCTTAGGAATCTGTGTGTGAGAGTGTGCTCGTGTGGACGTGTGCGTGTATTTACGTATACACGTGTATGTATATACAGATATATGTATGAATACAATACCTTGAGAGCTCTAGCAGTCGTTACATCATATACCTCATTCTTGAATTTGATCCTTATCGGATCAGGAACCCGTTTAGGACCATCTTGAGTCCTGCTTGGCCTCTTGAACGTACCCGCAGCCTTGTCTTTTTAGGATTTTCCTAAAAAAAAGAAATTTTATGCATGTAGCACAAATCTCTCTCTCTCTCTCTCTCTCTCTCTCTCACACACACACACACACACACATATATACACATCAGACGACTTACTTTAGCATTATTGGGCCGCCTTCCGCGTCTTTGATTTCTGTAAGTAAAATGAGTCTATTGCTCAGTAAAGTTTAAAGGTAAGTTTACATAATCTCTCTCTCGTGTGTGTGTGTGTGTGTGCCAGAGTTATACATGTAAGAAAACAAGAAGAATTTCCATGTTATATATTAATTCTCCGTATAATAGTATCATATTCTTATGCATAATTTACAAATTTATTTTATGTATATATTATGTATGTAGAAATACGTTAATACCTGGGCATGAATCTGTGACTTCTGCAGGTTTTCCAGTGGATGAGTCAATCTAAAGGAAGTCAAGACGCGATTTTTACACACACACATATATATATAATCTTCACTGTATATTCATGATGGACTATGAATTTAGAATATATAGACACTTAAAAGAAATTAAAAAGAAAAAAAGAAAAAAGAAAATTTAATAAATTTAATTGTTATTTTTCAACAGAACAAAACTTACACAATCTTTGGATTTTAGCTCCCATCCTTCATTTTCTGTACAGAAAATTGGGGAAAAAACATTATTATATATATATATATATATAGAGAGAGAGAGAGAGAGAGAGAGAGAGAGAGAGAACTTACCGCTCGCCATCGCCATTTTGTGCCCTATAATTCACACATGCCAGCATTGCCCTCCTGTACTAGCGGTGGCAGAGAGTTTAATTTTAAAGTTTGAAACTAAATTAATGAATATTTAATATATTCAATCATATGACATGATCACATTAATGTGTCTTAAAGTTGTTAATCTTTTTGCTAATTAAAATGGTACAAATTTAAAGTTTAAAATGTTAATGGTACAAATATGCACAGTATGCTTATACAGCTCATATTTATATAATCAATGCTAGTCTTATAGATTGCTCTAGTATACATATACGCGTATATAGACAAACAACACACATACAGACACACACAAGAGCTCGATGTGGAGTTTTCAATCTTAAGAAATATCAACCCTTGGATTTCACTATGGGAACCTAAATGGTCTTTCACGAGGGTCAATAAGTACGTGTGTGTGTGTGTGTGTGTGTGTGTGTGTGTGTGTGTGTGTGAGAGAGAGAGAGAGAGAGAGAATATATTGTACAAAGTAGTCTAACATTGTTCATATTTTGATACAGGCGCATATTTGGAGGAGTTTTCAGCTGAGGACAACTTACATAGTCACAAGTGCAAGTGCATATCATGAGTATGTCGAGCACAGGAGTATCCTCAATTTAAGGGCAGAAAGGGCAATTAAACGCCCTTTAGCAGGTTATCTTCGAGTGGTGAAGGAAATGTGTGTGTGTGTGTGTGTGTGCGGATATGTAGTCATTTGTCAACCATATCCATACACATCGACCGCATTAGGGAAAACAATGTGTATGTGTATGTATGATTTTTAATATGTATAACATATATGATATTTCTTTAGCAATTCAATGCGTAAGATTATATGTCAAAGTGAGAGCATCATAATCTAACCTATATGCACTCATATACGCACACATCATCTGTGCTTATGATTATATAAGAAATACTAATCGTTCTCACCTTAATTAAATACTCTAGTTTTTTAATATTATCATTTTTTAAATAAAATTTAAAACATTTTATTATTATATTTTTAGCATATACTGCATTGTCGGTATAATATAAAAGTATATGCTAACTATTTATGAGATTAGAATATTCTAATAACTAACAATAAGGATATACCTTAATTGGATTATTTAAATTTTAAATATGAATACGTGCATGTTTATTTAAAAATGTTAAGATTGTCTTATAAGTAAATCCTTCACCATTTAAATTCTCAATATGAATATATATTTATATGTATTTTATTACATATATATGTTTAATATTTTTAAACATAAAATATAACATTAAGAAGTATCAATTTCTTTCTATTTACTATGTTACTTAATAAATATTAAAATTGCTTTATATGAATTAAAACTAGGTCTTATGTATGTTATTTGTGCTATTTAGATAATTATTTAACATGTTAAATTTGTATTGAATTAAAACTTAAATAATGTATCGAAATTGCTTATAAATTAAAAGATATTGTCAAAATTGTTTGATATAATAAATGATATGTTTGTTATTTAAATTTTTTTTATAAATATACATTTGTGATTCCCATTTTTACATGACATTATATATATGTATAATGTTTTTAAATGTTTATATATATATATGAAATTAGATTATTTAATTAAATAATAATTAATTAACAAAATTAAATTATCATTTAAAAATTTAACATAGATGTACATACGTGGGCTTAAATATTTTACTTTTATATTAAAATAAATATACCAGATGTTGTACTTGTGACAATGCCTTCTGTGATTATTTTCATAATTTTAAATATATATCAATTTTCTTTAAAAATAATAATCATATGAAATAGTCATGCATTAATATGTGAATTTGTAATTTCTTAAGGAAAGTATTATGTACTTTTATATTAATATGATATACAAATATACACTTTTTAAAAAAAATAAATTTAATTTATACATATATACAATTTAATTTACATATAAAGCATTGACCTTTTAACAAGATTATTTATTAATATTTTATTATATTTGAATTTTAAAATTAAGTGAATTTAATGTATATTTTTGTTAATTTTAAATTAAAATTTCATAAAAATATCATACTTATTTTGTTATATTAAAACACATCTTTAAATAATATTGCAATATATAAGTTCAAATTTTAATGAATAAATAAAAATTAGTAAAGATTATAATAAGAATGCATTTTGAATCAACATTATTACATGTTAAGAAAGCATTTCATTATTTATAAAATTAATTTAATAAAATATAATTTATTTAATTACATTAGAAGTTAAATGTCTTTATGAAGTCAATTGTAATTATATTAGAAATATATATATATGTTATAGTTGATTTGGAAGTATATATTGTAATATTGAATTTTATGATATTAATTCTTTTTCCATATGTATTTAAATATTTTATAAATATACACATTAAATTAAGATGTTCTAATTTGAAGATTTTGTTTTTCCAATAATATTAAATAAACTTACATATATATAATATATATGTATGACATTGTGTAAATATGTTAAAGTTTATAAGATGTTATTGGATTTATGACTAAAAAATAAGAATTATTATAAGTTAAAAAGCTTATTTAATATTAAGTTAAAATATTATAATATATATATTAATGTAATTAAATTTATATTCATTATACTTTTTATCCTTGGTCATGTATTGAATGATTTAGAACGAAGTATTAAATTTTATATAATTAAATAATTTATACTTTTGTTATGTACTTAAAAAAATTTACGTGCCTAAAATAATAAATAAAAAGTAACCAAACACAAAATTATAAATTTATCATTTATAAAGTAAATTATATTATGACCTAATTTTCTTTTACATAAGTACTAAAAGACTTCATAAAATTTACATACATCAAATTAATAAATCTTAATTTGATATTTTTGTTCCCAATAAACTTTTTATATTAAATAAAATTCATATATATTAATATAATATTATAACGTGTTATAATGAATTTATAACATAATTATTATAAGTTCAACCTATTTAATATTAAGCTAAAACATTATAATATATGTACTATGAAATAATTTATATTTGAGACTCTACTTTTATGTATTTTTTATAAAATTGGATATTTAATTTTTAATGTAATTAAATGATTTATTAATGAGAATGTCTGTTTAATTAAAATAATAAAGAAAAATTATTAAGGCATAAAATTATAATTTATCATTTCTAAAACTATTTTAATAAAATATAAATCATTTAATTACATTAAAATTAAATACCTTTATGAAATAAATTGTGATTTGTAATGTCTTAAACTTATGTATTAAAACTTAAGATTATTTATGTTTTAAGGTCATAAGCTTATTATAACATATTAAAAATTCTAACATGTTGGTATGTAAATTTTAATTATATTATAATTTAAATTTTTCATATTCATTTGTAAAAAGGCTTTAACATTTTCATAAAAGTCTTAAGCACACACATGTTGGTATGTAATTTTTAATTATATTATAATTATTAATATTATATATAATATTCTCTCGCACGTCAGTGCATCGAGGTATACATGTACTATATATATACAGATAACGTATGTATTTGTACCAAACGGTTGGATTTAGCCAGAGTATTATACATATACTATAATATGTATACATTATATCTGTGTTGATGTACCTAGATGCAAGACAGACATGTATCTAAGTATATGTGCGTTTAGGTATGCTCTTTCTCTCTCTATGTATGTATGCATTGTAAGCGTATACATACTACATACTAATACATTATATATATATATATATATATTATATATTATATATATATTATATATATATATATATATATATATAGATTTATAGGTATTAATAGATAATATTACCATGGATATTGATATGAGATAACAGCATAGTTTGTGTGTCTATATATGTGCGTGTGTGTGTGTGTGTGCGCGAGTGAGTGAGAGAGAGAGAGAGAGACGTCTATACTGCTGGATCAACTGGATCTGCAGTATGCTACATACACATAGACATATCTATCAATACATTTTTTTCCTTTAAATATTGCTATATCTTGATGTTTCCACGCGCGCGCACACACACACACACACACACACATATGTATATAGAGAGAGAGAGAGTGTGTGTTTGTGTGATCCTCTGTTCCTTTAAACAGATTCGATTTGATATATTTGATCCTGGATGAACAGACTGATAGACTCTTAGGTACGAAGATCCGGAGGTATGCTTATATAGCATGTACATACATGCTTATGTATGTTCTTATATATATATAAGCTTATGTATACATACATATTTTTCATACTTCTGTATACATATACTTACATATATATGTACTAAATTGCAAGGTGTTTCTTTATATAACTACTTTGATAATGCAGTTTATATATAGCACGTACATTAACTGTCATTTATATATTGATTGATATACATGTTAAAATGCATGTGGATTTATCAACGATGACTGCGTATATTACATACGCTAGACAACATATTCACCCAAAAATATCTTCTGAAGCTTCAGAAAATGTGTGTGTGTGTGTGTGTGTGTATTACACATGTTTATATAATTATGTAAGCACTGCATGTTGTGTTGCATCTATTATCTAGCATGCTGCATTTATATAAACCCAGACGTATTGCTACTTAATACTATGTGTATATCCTGTATGTGTACGTATATGTACACCAAATGAGTGCAGGTTGAAAGTTCTATTCGAATAGATGCGCTTCTCGGAGGACGTAATATATTGTCTATGTATCTGTATAAGCAATACCATGTTGTATATAAATTTAGTCGAAACCCAAGCTGAATATGTTATGCGTATTATTGTGTTGGGGATTCCTTCGTGTCCAGGTATATGCATATATACATGTATGCATCTGTGTAACCATGTGTGTGCCTGTATGCATGTGTGTGTATACTTTAGACAATTTTAGCTATATATGTTACCATGTTATAAGCAGTGTCATCTATAAGACAAACAACACACACACACACACACACACATTTTCTGATTCATTTTAGTATTCAATGTAAGGATAATAAGATAAGTTTCAAATTTAAAAAATATAAAAATATTTTAAGTCAAGAATATTTAAAATAATTTTTTTAAAGCATTATATTATATTATATCGAGTTAAATACTATGAATAATGGGACAATTTCACAAAATAAATGTAATCATATTTTGATTTTTGTTTTAAATAATAAATTAAATTTTAATTAGTTTATAGCAAATTTAAATAAAATACTATAAATAAGAAAATATTAATAAATGTCAAAATTTTGAATGAATATATATTATTTTAAAACAATTAAAGGTATATTTAAGGAAAAGTAATTAATTTTGTGATGTATTAATAAAAATTATTTAATAAACTGAATGAATTTTGAGGCACTTTAAAAAATTAAGTGTGTGCTTATATTTTAGAAATCCCAAATTAATTTTTGAATGTATTTAAAATAATTTTTTAATATTTTAAAATAAATATTCTTAAAGAATCTTAATATTCGTGATTGGTAAATAAAAGTAAACAAGTTAAAAGCAGTACAAATAAATTCATTACGATTTTATAACCAATGAATTCATTATATTATTATTAATTTTAACTTTAAAATATAAATTTTATAATATGTTTATTTTAATATTTAAATCAACGTAGAGACTTATATTTGAACATGAAAATCCCACTATTTATTATTAAAATATTTTAAAATCCCACTATTTAAAATATTATATAATTTAATTTTAAAATCAGCAATATAATTTTAATACAATATAATATATTATGTAATGTATAATACTTTAAATTAAATTATGTAATATACAATTTAAAAATAAAAAAATACATTCTCTTTCTAAAAAAGTACCATATTTAACACTATATTGATATTATTTACTATGTATGACAAATCTGAATAGTTAATATCACAATAAACCCAAAACAATATAGATACAATATAGTGTCTTAGTTTAAATTTAATATAGTGTCTTAGTTTAAATTTAAGGAAAATTATATTTATACCCTAAAAATTTATCCTATTTATATATATACTCATAGAAGTTTATATTTACATATATATTCATGAAACTTCAATTTAAAATTTTATAAATTTTAAAATTAAAAATTAAATATATTTTTAAAAAATCATAATTAATTTGTATTTTATTATATTTAAGACAACCTATTAAACATATATATCATAATATATATTATTTTTACTATGACAATTTTTAACATTTAACACTTAATTATTTCATTCGTAATATATATAAATTAAAAATATATTTTTAATTAATATTATTATTTTAAAAATTAAAATATTACGATTGAAGTTTCTTAAAGGTATATATGTAAATTTACAACTTTTAAAGGGTATATATGTAAATATAAAACTTGTAAGGCTATATACGTAAATATGATAAATTTTATTAATAAATTAAAATTTATTTACAGTTTGTTTATTCATTTGTCCTCTTTGGATAACTCGAAAACGTTACTGGCGGTAAATACGATTCCACACTAATTATCAATTTATATTTATTTACTCAAAAATATATTTCAAATTTTAATTGTTATAAATTTCAGTATTCACTATTACTTTATATATCTAATATATATTTTTATAATGTACGCTCAATTTTAGCATATCATATATATAGCTTGTGGTCAAAGCGAGGTTAGATAAGAACAATGCAGTGTTGTCCAGGTCTTAATCATCTGTTTAGAGACCGAGAAGGAAAGTTTACAAGTTGTGGAACCCAGCTTGTTCATTCACATGAGCAATGGTGGCAGTCAACAGCGGGCCGGCAAGTGCCGCGCCAGACAATAAGTCCAGTTCTGAACCACCCAGTGGCTTGGCTGCGTGTGTAGCAATACACATAGAGACATCTGTAAGCTTGTAGGCACCGGTAACACGCTCACCACCACCGTCACCGTTGGTGTTACCATTACTGTTACCATTGTCCATAACACCGGCAACCACCTCTTCAGCCCTCCAAAATGTGATGTCAAACCTCAGAGCCTCCCTCTCTATCTCCATTTGCCTCTTCCGAACGCCTTCTCTCAGCCGCTCTCTCCTTAAACCTTCCCTCTCCATCTGTGAAAGATTACTATTAAGTATATTATATACGTGTGTGAGTGAGAGAGAGAGAGAGAGAACTCACAATTATGACATGGGTGTATTTGGATGGATGTACTTAACTTTATATGATATAAACACATAGATATATGTATGTGTATAGATACATACACAGATATGTATGCACATATACATGCATGTATGTGTACCTCTGAGTTTTGCATTTGCATCTCTCTCCGAAGCTCGCGAGCTCTCCGTCCCAGTCGCTCGCCCCAAGTTTCTCTCCAAGTGCTTCTGTTGCGACCTTCCTCAATTGTGGCCAGCTCACTCCCTCCAAATCTGTAACTAGTGCTTATGTCTCTCTGCTGCTCTAGATTAACAGCAGGGAATCTGTTCCTTTCTTGCTGGTTTGAAGATGTTGAACTTGATCCAGAAGAAGCCTGTTCAACAATGCATTAATACATATATTACAAACCTGAATACACGTACGTTAGAATAATGTATTACTACAAAACCTATCAAAACAATGGATATCATATAATATAAACTTGAATGAGACAGAAAGATATAAGGGAGAGCGCTACTACACTACAAAAAACTGTTACATCTGTTGTTCAAGTAGATACCACACATTATATACATACAGATATCCGTGGTATCTATGTAACAGTATACATGTATAGACTCACGCCAGCAGGTAAAGAATAAAGTCGCATACAAGCATTGATGTAATAGAACAATCAGAATAAAACTGAAGATGACATTCTCAAATATATAAATAATAATATAATATAGCAATCACTATATATGTGAAATATATATGTATACGTGAAAATTTACCATGGATGAATCACCTAGAGGATGCAAAGTTGACGGAGTCCTAGAAATAACGTTGCAACCAGCTAGAGGATCCAATTCCTGAGACGAAAACACCACAGGAATCGACGAGTTAGACAAAGCAGCAGCCTCAGAGTTCGCATCCGGTCTCCCAAAAGTCCCGGAAGGCAAAGAACTGGAGCTGTCTGGTTGCTCAAAAACACTCTGGGAGTTGTAGCTTGCATCATTCTCGTCCCTGTCTCGCTTTGCCAGTCTCCACGTTCTAAATGCCCTGCTTTCCTCTCTCCTTCTAAAACTAAGTCCTTTGTAAACTCGTCCTGTTTACAATAAGGCATCTCATGAACTCTGTGTTGTGTGTGTGTGTGAGAGAGAGACAGACAGACAGACAGAGACAGAGAGATCTACATACACAAACCCAGTTATACCTTCTTGACGTCTACGAAGACTCTCATCCATCCAGTCAACACTCCGTTCCCTCCTGCGGTAACTCCCAATACGCATGGAGCGATTCTCCCTGTTTCCCTTGATAATTCTCTTGAACGGAATCCTTTCCCTTGGTGAAAACTCCCCTTTAGTGTCCCCTGGTCCGTGGATATAGACACCCCCACAATTCCTCCATGCTTCTGATCCATCTCCTGTTGAAGAAGTTAATTAAGTGTATAGATATGTTAGATTTAAGCTTTCAGAGTATAGATAAGTTATCAATGTGTAAATATGGAGTACTGACCTTCAGTCGATGAGAAACTGGAAGTGTTTGTTTGCCCAACAACCCCTCCGTTTGAAGTCCCACGTACGACATCTGCATACTCCTGCGATTCCCTACTCACACCATCACTCGAGGAATGCCCATGTTCTCTCAAAACCCCTGGAGAATCCCCACGTTGCTTTTCATGCTCCTGCTCCATCCCCGCAGAAACCATAAGACTTTCCCTATTCCCTGAGCTTTCTCCAACTTGTGAAGGGTTCTTCTCATGTTCTTGAAAGAACTCAGATGAGCTCTTGCCCTCTTGTTGTTCTTCATGTGTAACTTCTGACTGATCATGTGCAACTCCTGAAGACGTTTCCCCTTGTGCTTGTTCATGTGTAACTTCGTCTTCTTCTTCATGTGACAAGGTTTCTTCTTTTTGTTCTTCCGGATTGCTCCTTGAAGAAGAACAAGCATCTTCACCGGCATCTACTTCTAATTGCTTCCCTTTATTCCTGCTACCGCCCTCACCTGAACTCTTGCCTTTCCTGTCCGAGCACTTGTCAAACTTCGACATCTCAGCCCTCTCGTCCTCAGCTTCCTCGTATTCTCATCATCTTCATTAGCTGCATCAAACACATGCAACGTAATCAATGTACAGAAAGAAAGAAAGAAACACTCATATGTAAATAGAAGCTACCATGCAACTATGATAACTATATTGCATTTCAATCTCATTATGTGAGATGTATGGAGGACTGTATAGAAATGGTTCTATACATGGGGTTCTGGCGCTTTCAACAACTTCAGATTGCCGGGACCTTATCTGTTGAATCTGATGCTCTCGCATGAAAACTGTAACACTCTCCAGCATGTCCACAAGCAATAATGTCCTAATAACAACAGTTAATAAGTCCATATTGCCTTGTTAATATGCAATAATATATTGATATATTTATACCTCAACCGCTTGAACTTGTATATAAAAGCTGGCACAGAGTCCCGAAACTCATCCAATCCTTGAACAATCGCAAAGACAATAACGGGTACCATTCTTTTGAGCACATCATTGCTTGGAGCAACAACCTTAACAAGCCAAGGAAATACATTCAAAAGTGTAAGTGTGTGTGTGTGTGTGTGTGTCTGTGTGTCTGTCTGTCTGTCTGTCTGTCTGTCTGTCTCTCTCTCTCTCTCTCTCTCTCTCTCTCTCTCTCTCTCTCTCTCTCTCTCTCTATCTATCTATCTATCTATCTATCTATCTATCTATATAATAGGATCATTCAGTAGTGTATAATAGCATGTTTCTAACCTGTCTTAAACTAAACTCTGGAAACCGAGTACAAGCAGTAGCAGAAGAAGAAGGTGAAGAAGGCCCAAGGTTCAATCTATCTGTTGGACAGGTTCCAGTTCCAGAAGCTCTAGCTTGTTCAGATCTTTCATTACCAATGTCTCCTTCACCTTCAGATGAACAATCCTTCAGAAAACATTCACATTACATATACTTACATACAGGTGCAAGCTTTACACAACATATATACATACATAGGAGACACACACACACACACACGTTCAAACATCCTTATCCAACGAGGAAGTAAACCTACACACATGCCCCAACCACACACACACACATCATAGACACATACCTTCAGAGGAACTCTCCTTGTGTTCCTTCACAGCGATGGGAAGGCCCCGCAACACAGAATCAAAATCTGAGAATTCACCGGTCTTGGCAGCCATGAATATGAACTTCTCAACTGAGGAGCCAATCTCTGCATACCGCATACACCGAGCCCATGAAGGAGGCTCATCTTTAGGCTGTCCAACACGTACAATCAGCACTTCAAGGCTGTGAAACCTCCTGACCATGGAGAATATTCTCTGCAGCTTCTCCACGTATGACGTGAAGTGCCCCGGGCATAGAATGGACAGGGATGCTACACGTTCTGAATGCTCCCTGAATGCTCTAGACACGGCCATGCATCGGACGAGGGTTTTGCAGTCGGATACTGCATGGAATATGAGCTGGTACACCTCCTCCGGCAGCTTCTCAAATGGATCCTCGACTTGGTCATCCATTTATTAGTGACCAGCATCCGGATTTAAACGGCAGCAGCCTGGAATTCGATAACATCAGCACACACACACTTTTATAATAAAACTTGTATATGAACATGATATGCCTATATGTATAAATTATCAAATTTGCTTGTATGTTGTCTGTTTTAGCTGATCAAGAACAGAATTTAGTAAATGAAGACATGATATCGGAGACATGCATTTATACATTTGTGTGTGTGTGTGTGTGTGTGTGTGTGTGTGTGTGATATTTAAAAATCGTGTACATGTATATGTGAGTATATACGAATTATGTATAAATGGTGAAAGAAAAA
The DNA here is from genome assembly GCA_003024785.1 of Selaginella tamariscina. Classification (NCBI taxonomy): domain Eukaryota; kingdom Viridiplantae; phylum Streptophyta; class Lycopodiopsida; order Selaginellales; family Selaginellaceae; genus Selaginella; species Selaginella tamariscina. Next base: position 250,501 of record PUQB01000124.1, read on the forward strand.
TGCTGTGCCTTATACAAATATGTATATACGTATGTTCACTTTTGTATATCATGTATGTATGTTAATTACTTCTTAATTCATTCTATGCCATGTATATATGAAAATGCGGGTTAACAAGTGAATAACATACCGCAGTTTAGAGGAATCCGCGCATGAATCTGCCACCGAGGACGAGGAACCGACCGCCCTGGAAGATGGATCTGGCTTTGCGCTTGAGGAGATTGAATGTGTCAACTACAGCATCCCAGGCCTTTTGGAAGGCGCTATCTTCCGGCCTAACCCCGCTTCCTCCTTCTCTGCCTCTGACACCGATTCCCACGCTGTGTAGCGTCTTCTTCCACTGGATCATCCCGCATTCCCTCCTCCCCTGCTCTCCCTGAGCAGACGCACCTCTTTAGGGTTCATACACGGCATATTCCCCGTATATTCCTTCCTTTGTAAAATGCTGGTGAACACATATAACGTATTATACTTTATATATAACAGGAACTTTGACATTTTTGAAATAACGCGCACACACGCGCTCACGCACGCACACACGAACGCAAACACACGCGTATGTAGAGGGTATATACATACTTCTTCAGGATGAGATCAATTTCGCTTGTCCCACACTTCCTTTATTTAGTATCAATTTGCCGATGGAGAAGCTTTCTGATTGGGCCACTTGGCACAAACAGAGCCCAATCGGGGCCGCCCACGTCACCAAACTATGGCTTCAGTTTGGAATTTCCGCCCTTTTCACGCCTCCTCTATTAATCCGATCATAGCGACTAAACCATGCGGATTTTGTTCATCTATTGTTTCAGGTGGGTTTTACATCGATAATTCATTTAATTATATAGACATATGTGTATGTTTGTACAGTCTGATGTTAATTGTTTTTTATTGAGTTATGCATAATTAATTGAGTTATGCAAACAGTTTCATTCACAAAACATAGTTTCACATCAAAGATAATTATGAAGAGTACAATTTTGCAATCAACCATCGAGGAGGATCATCTGTTAGTCCTTGTTCATGGTATTCTTGCAAGGTAAGTTATTATATAAATTAAATAAAACTTCACTATTTTTTAAAATATTTTTATTGAATTAAACAAAAGAAGAAATATTACTTTTAATTAGCCCAAGTGATTGGACGTACTTCAAGCAAGAGCTGAAGTCTCGCCTTGGAAACAGATTCTATATATATGGTAGAAGAGTGTGTGTGTGTGTGTGTGTGTGTGTGTGCATTATATACGTGTTATTATACATTTGTTTACAGCTAGCAAGGTGAACTCTTATCTTCAAACTCTAAGTGGGATCAATGTAGCCGGAAAGCGGTTGGCTGATGAGGTTATTAAATATATTACTTATTAAGTAATAATCAATTATTAATAAACTTTTATTATGCATGTGGTAAACTTAAAATTGATTATTAATTCAATTAAACATATAGATGTAATAAATCAATTAATACTAAGAAATGAACGTTTGACAGGTTTCTGACGTTATAAAGACGAAGCCACATCTAACAAGGATATCATTTGTAGCACATTCTTTGGGGGGTCTTTTTGCACGTTATGCAGTCGGGATTCTGTACATGCCCCAGAATCCCCACAAGATGGAACTACAAGCTCAAGGAAATCCAAAAATCCATCGATAGGTGGCCTTAATCCCATCAGCTTTATCACACTAGCCACCCCACACTTGGGTGTCCGAGGAAGGCAACAGGTACGCTCATACACACACACACACACACACACACACACGCGCGTACATAAACAAGTTTTTGTTGTGTGTATGTGTGCTTCACATACTTTTGAGCTGCTTTCTTAGATTTGGTCTTATCTTTGTAAATTGTAACGCTTCTTCTATTCTGCAATAACCCTCTAAAGCCAGCTTAAGAGCTCTCTCTCTCTCTCTCTCTCTCACACACACACACACGATACCTATGCTAAATAAATGCACATATATAATGCATGTATTTGTGTATGTATATTCACACGATTTACTATACATATGTTTGTTAACATATTGTTTTGCAGCTGCCATTTCTGTTAGGAGTACCTGTACTTGAGAAGCTTGCTGTTCCAATAGCACATTTTATTGTGGGGAGAACAGGCCGCCAACTCTTCCTCACAGATGGGAAGACTAGCGATCCACCCTTGCTTCTTCGCATGGCAACCGATACTGAAGATGGGAAATTCATGTACGTGTGTGCGTGGGCGTGGGCGTGTGCGGGTGCGTGTGCGTGCGTGTCTGTGTATGTTAATACTTTGTTATGCAGATCAGCATTGAGAGCGTTCAAGTTACGAGCTGTTTATGCTAATGTTAACTATGACCGTATCCTGTATATGTGTGTGTGTGTGTGTGAGAGAGAGAGAGAGAGAGCTTTTCCTTGACAACAGTAGACCTGGTTGGATGGCGTACTTCTTCTATACGAAGAGAGTCCGAGCTTTCGAAGGTGATGCTAACGGGTCAGTGTTATCCTTCTTATTATACATACTATACAAAACACACACACATACGACAACTGTATGGATTATGTAGTTAGTTAATAATGTGTTATATGGATATAGTTTTTTAATATTCTCACTTGTCGATGTGTGCAGCCTCCTCGCAAGTCACTTGAAGGTTACAAGCATGTTGTGAATGCTACATATTGTCCTGCTATACAGAGTGAAGGGCCTTCATACGAAGGTGAAACCGCAGAGGGTAAAGAAGCCGCTCAAAAGCAGCCCAGTAGTAAGGAAGCCAAGGAATACCATGACATACTTGAAGGTTCTCTCTCTCTCTCTCTCTCTCTCTCTCTCTCTCTCTCACACACACACACACACACACACACAACTTTATCTTTGTTTTACAGAGAAAATGGTAAGAGGATTACAACAAGTCAATTGGCAAAAGGTTGATGTGAGTTTTCATTCAGCTATGTGGCCATTCTTTGCACACAACAACATCCATGTAAGCCCTAGTTATATATATGTATTGTATGTGATCTTGTTATATACAGGTAAAACAAGAATGGTTGCATTATGAGGGAGCTGGGGTAGTATCTCACGTGGCTGATACATTGAAACAACAAGAACACGCTGCTTTCATAGAAGCGAGTCTTTAAGAGTCCTTTAAAGCTTTCTAGTCGGTAACTGTTTGTACATATAAAGACAAAAACCCTCTCTATGTGCGCGCGCGTGCGTGTGTGTAATCGTCAAACCTAGTGATATCACTAATAGCCCTAACCCTAACCCTAATTAAGTAATACACTTTTAGGGTTAGGGTTTCCTGGTTTTTATTTAGGTTAAACTATTGCCACCTTCAGTATAAATAGCTATACTAATTTATGTATGTCACTATATGTATACACATTCATAAATTAATCTATTATATTATATTTTCTTCTGACTTTACAAAGTCAATGTTTAAAATAAATCACGGTACCTGTCCAGACGATTTCACCTCCAAGTTGCTCCAGAACTTAACAGCGCTACATGTTCAATAATTACAGCACTATATAAACATACCTTATACAATGTCTTAGACCATAGTGTAATATCAAAAAAATTAACAATGGGATCAACAAGGACAATGATCAAAATCTCCATGGTATTGGTCCTCATTTTATGGGTGTTCATGTGGTTTATGAAACCACTTACTGCATGGCAAAGATTTTGGCAGCCTGTTTTGAAGCATACAACATCAAAATCTTATGCTTATGGTATGGTTTATTTAATTAATTAATTATACATGTTTTAGTGCTTGTGATGTTCATTAAACAGGTGCCTATATTGTTCTGTTTGCTGCGCCAATCGTGTTTGTTGGGTTCATAGGTGCTCTGGGTTTTCATCACAATAGAAAACACGCTCTCATAATCAAGTAAGTTGCATGCATGCTCACACACACACATATATTTGTGTGTGTATAATATGTGTATACATACTAATTTATATATAGTTTAACGTGTCCACACGGGTGAGACACGAGTTTAGACACATTGAACATGAGTTAATAAACAATACTAGTTAAACTCAGAATATCTCACCTCCGTTGATCTGCCTGAATGCGACACAGAACTGATTATATATGCTAAATATAGATTGTACACATGTACGTATACATTATGATTTATACGGTATTATGTCGCCAGAGTACGACCAAGGCAATAAAATACTGCTTATTGAAACCAGAACACTGTTAAATGCGGTGAAAATGACATAAGATCTCTCTCTCTATATAACGTGTGTATGTGTGTATATACATACATACACACATGCATAGGTATTTGACATATAGTACTATATAATATTTACAGAAAGAGCAAGTTGGGGTCTTCCAGATACAACCCAGTGACATATCCATTGTTTACAAAATGGCCTCTGTCAAATGTTTCTGCTGCAGATTTCATCTTCTTATCCGCATTAATCATCTTCACGGTCTACACGTTCACTAGCTATTACATTAAGGAAGTAAACGCGATCGACATTGCTAAACTTCATAAACAACATGAGAAACTGTAAGTATATCACACACGCACGCGCGCACACCCACACACATATACACATCTGGTTTATTTAGGTGGCATAAGAAGCTTGAGACTGCTGGAACTATGTTGGGAGTATCGGGAATGTTCTGCATCGCTATACTGTTTTTCCCAGTCACAAGGGGCAGTGCCATCCTCAAGCTTTTTAACATACCTTTTGAGCATGCAGTCAAGTTTCATATATGGATAGCAGTCATTATGCTCACCATTTGGACAACCCATGGTACTGTCTACATAATCTATTGGATCGTTGACAACAGAATCGAAGAGGTGTGTGCGTGTGCGTGCGTGCGTGTGTAATATTTACATATATATATGTACTGCAGCTATGGTCTTGGCATAAGAAGGAGATTAGTGGCTTGTCTGGGCTACTTGCGTTGATAACGGCCTCACGATGTGGTTTACATCCCTTGGGTGGGTTCGCAAGAGGAGTTTTGAGTCATTCTATTACACACACCACTTGTACATACCATTCATACTCTTCTACGGCTTGCACATAGGCGATAAATTGTACACAACGGCTCTTGGCGGCGCCCTTCTCTTCTTTGCGAGCCGGCTGATGAGGTTTCTTCAATCCAGGCAAACCGTGGATGTCATGTCTGCTAGAATACTGAGTAACGAGAGTGTTGAACTCGTATTTGCAAAGCAACCAGGTAAGTATATAAACTCATGTTAAACAGTTTATATAAATACTTTACTTTCAGATGTACATTACACTGCAGCGAGCTTTGTGTTTCTAAACATACCTGCAATCTCCCGACTTGAGTGGCATCCATTCACCGTCACTTCAAGCTCCGACACTGAGACGGACCGACTTGCTCTCCTGGTGAAGAAGAACGGGGATTGGACTTCTAGGGTTTATGACATTATCCAGACTGCAGCCAAAGGTGGCTCACCCTTGCAGCTTGAAGCAGGCATTGAAGGTCCTTATAGCCACAACATGGATTACTTATCAAGGTATAGAAAAAGAGAGTGTGAAAACCTAGTATATTCATATCACCACTTACCAGGTATCAAGTACTCATCTTCATAGCGGGAGGTAGTGGGATTTCTCCGTTCATCTCCATGCTTAAGGAGATTCTCTACAGTGTGCAAGAGAAGCTATTAGAGCCACCACAGGAGGTGAATCTGATATACATAGTGAAGAAACGGAGGAGCTCCATGTTCTAGATTTGGTATGTCCTTCTTCTCTATGCCCAGGGTTTGCAGATAGCATAAGATCAACGTCCAAGCGTATGTTACACGCGAAGAGGGTGTAGACCTAGAAGAAAACAAGCAGTCACTTGTCGATATACAGCTTCTCAGAGGCCCAAGCAAGAGGGGGATACATGCAGAGCCATCTCCAAACTCAGTAGCTCAATATACATCTCAACAATGAAGGCTATATACACACCCTTAGCTGCGAATGGAATTGTAGAAGCTGCAGTCATACTCGCATCCTTCATTGCTTTCTTGTTCTTCGCTGGGATCATAGGTCGCTTCTATATATACAAGCAAGGGAAGGACTTTGCGAGATCTGTTAAGGGTTTTCTTGCATTCCTTGAGATGATTCTTGGTGTGTTAGTTGGTGGCGGAATGGCTGCGTTCTTTAGCAGGTTCTTCTTCAAGCAGAATAACTGGACTCCCCAAGCAAGTAGTATGATTACCATGCCATCCACAGAAGCACATCTGAAGCCTGATCAGATCCACTACGGAGGCAGACCAGACTTTCAAAGTAAGAGTACATATGTGTGTGTGTGTGTGTATTGTGACTAATATACATGTGTTCATACAGGTGTATTTTCAGAAATTGAAAAGCACACTACAGGTTTAAATGTGGGGGTCTTTGCATGCGGTCCATTGGGCATGCAGGAAGATGTTGCAGTGTTGTGCCAGGAATATAGAGAGCATAAAACAAATGCCACCTACAATTACCACTCTCTTAGCTTTGACTTGTAAGATATTTAAATTAAATGGTAATTAAATATTAATATGAGTACATACACGATGTACACGTGTGAAGATCACGCAATTATAACCGTAAAAAAAGAGACCTCTAACAAGCAAAGTGAGCTTTCGGGAGTTGCAATGTCTAGATTGAGTGTGTATGTATAACATGAATGAATATCAATAGTAGATTTTACCATGATTTAATTGTATGGTTTAATAATTAATATAATTAATTAAGTATTGTTTAAGAGAAGTATGGTAAGGAGTCGCTTTTTTCTGGCCTCTGCAGAAGAAAGAGCTATGAGCACTCAATGACTAGATTACCTTGAAAGCAGTACCTGAAAAAGCTACTATTGTCTTAGCAAATCTCTTCTAGAAAATCTCAATAAACTCACTATAAGGTTAGATAATATGCGCTAGAGCTAGAGGAAGTCACCTCAAAGCTAAAGGCAAAGTTAACTGACAGTTAGTGGATGTCCTTTAGGTTAACTTTAATGTTTTTCTTTGTTATAGGGAGCAAAACAGGGCTTGTCTCGTATCGCAGGTACGTTTTGCAAAGTGCTCAATGTTTGGCGAACATGTGTAAACCCGTGCAGTAGTTTACATCTGTCGATTTGATGTATATGGGAAAATGCAGAATCTTACTTTTCAAGTAAATAAAGTATTAGTAAAATGCACGCCACCTCAATAATATCTATATATACCTAATATATAAATATATATAATTTCCTTTATTAAATAAATAAAAAGTAATAATAAATAATTAGAATCTTTTAAAGCATATTCTTCATGTGACTAGTGGTTGTGGAAGAAAGGGGGTGGAGCCGTATTTGAAAACACTAACAATCTCTTTGAAGCATTTGCACTTTGTGGGTACCACAATTCAATCCTTACAACATGCGCATGTTAGGACTAAGCATTACATATCCATTTTAATATCGAAGAAAAACGACAATATGTTGGACTTATTCTAATAAATAATTTATATTTGGTCGTTTAATTCTAGTTTATTAATGTATTATTTATTAAAATAGTTAAATATTAGAACTGCTTTTTTAAGTCAATGTTTAAAACTAAGTTATATTCATATGTTACTATACGTATTGTTTACGGAGAGGAGAACCATGTATAGATATCCTCATTGATATGGGCATGGATGATGTAGTATGTTACGTAACACAATGGAGTATTAAATACTTAATTAAACATATTAATATACTCCTTAATAAGTCACTAATGTCCCTCTCAAGGTAGTCGAGCTCCTTCCACAACGGTGTACGTTTGATTATATTTAACCCTAATGCATGGCATGCATGCATGCAACGCGTGCTAATTGCCAGATACATCAATCATATCATACACGAGACCATAACCTCAGAAAATTAACTCTATCTAATTGACCGTCGGATCGGAAATCGACGGCTGCAGTGAAATGTTCACAAATCTTATGTTTAAACTCTTTTTATTTTTTTCCTTTTTTATTTTCCTTTTTTTATTTTTCCTTTTCTCATTGGCGTTCCAATCTTTAGGAAGGAGAAGAAGACGAAGCGAAGGTTTGGCTATGGCGGCGTGATCAGTGGTGGCGGTCTTCATTTACGCGATCTAGCTTACAAGGGGGGTTTTCCTCCGGTTGCAAGGAATAAACCGAACAGTATCGATCGCTTTTTTTGAAGCTGGATATCGATCGTCAGGTAGGTGGGAATTTCTCGCTGGACCCCTGTAATGCTCGTTCTCGTTGGTCTCGACCATACAGATTTCCCGTCTCTGTTCTGTCGTCGGGAGCTTTTCGAGATTACAATTGGGACTGTCGGTATGATGTCCGTGGAGATGGAGCGGTGGCGCGTCTACTTTGAGAACTCGGGGGAGGATCTGTGGACCGTGATTGACTGGGCACTCACCATTGCTGCGGTGAATTATCCGTCGGAGCTGAGGCTGCGGAGGGATGGATATGCAGAGAAGCTGTTTGCTCCTGCCAATTACCCCCTTGTTGCCAACAATTGCGAGCCCAACGGCCGGAACGAAGAGCATCATCACGATCTCCTCCTCCCCGACTTGGACACAGCCACCGATGTTGTTGATCCTGTAAAGCCCGCTGATCCCATGGAAGAAGGCATCCTAAGAATCAAACAGCAGCTTCAGGAGCTCAATGATGCATCTGTAAGTGTATGTGTGTGTAATTACATAATCTAATCCATGGGTTGTAGGATGAAGAAGATATCATAAGAGCATTAAAAAGGCTACAACAAATGGAGGTCACTGTGGAGAATCTGGAGGTATGTTTTCCAAATGGTACTTAAAAATAATACTTCATTACTTGTTCTTGTTCAGATAACTGGTATTGGGAGGATGTGAATGATTTAAAGAAGCATACTTCTAAGCGAGTCAAAAGTGTAGCAAAGAAGCTTGTATTGTAAGTTCCTATAACGATTCAACCCCGCTTCTAACGCGATATCTATTTACTTGCAGGTCATGGAAGGATCTTGTTGATAAATGGATGGACAAGAAGCAGAAAGGTGTGTGCGTGCGTGTGCGTGTGCGTGTGTGTGAGTACAAGTACACATATATGTAACACAGGTAGTGATGGACAAAATGAAGAGGGGAGCTTGTTGAGGATAAAACTATCAAGGCAGCAACTAAAACGGACTTGCTATGTAGCTCAGTTTCCAGCATCACACATTCCATGCAAAGAGTGGACAACGGTGACGATGATATGTGTAAGTACGTGTGTGTGTGCGTGTGTGTGTAGACATGGTCATGCTTTTTCATTATTTATTTATTTATTTCGCAGTTGGGTGTTCCCCAGACGACAGACAGGTTGAGAATCAGAAATATAATAGGAATGCACCACCCTCGGAATGTAGTTTATATAACACAAAGCTCGCCACTGGCTACAGGAGGGATTCAGGACAGATGAACTATCGGTAGGAGTGCGTTAACTATATCTAATTAAATATTCTACTATATTTAATATAAACATTCTAGTGTTTTTAATAAGAAATATTACAGCCCGGAGTCCACTAGAACAACCATGGCTGGGCCGACTGTTAGGATTGTAAGAGCAACCGGTGCAACCCCTTTGACAACGTCAAAGAAGCCACCTACAACCACGAAACCCATTGTAAGTTCTATTATTATTTAATAAATTTATTTTCTATAAAATAAAATTAATAAATTTTTTTTATTTAAATGGGAAAGCCGTACTCTCCGGAGTGCGAGTCCATGACAGAGAAGCTTGAAGCTGCAAAGAGAAGGCTTCAAGAGGGATATAAGCAGGCTGCAAGTGGTATGTACACAATTATATATATATATATATATATATGCAACGTTAGATAACGACATGTGTATATAAACGTTATATATTATGATTGTTATTATCATGTGCAGTGAAGAAACAGAGGACTGTGCAAGTGATGGGCTTAGAAGAGATACCCCAGGAAGGTTATAACAGAGTAAACAACCCTAAACCAGGGTTTAACAGCAGAAAACCAGGGCAACGGTGAATATATATATAATATATATTCACCGGACAAGACTAGTTTCATCATCGTGTGTACAGAGACGTGTCCTTTATGTGATGGTGAGAGGACCAAGTATTAGGGTGTAGTTTTCAAACAGGGATACGGAAAGGCGTATTTAGTATTTAAACAGGATACGTCAAGACATCAAGAGCTTTTAGACTATATATTTTTTTGTAGGATACGGAGACTTTTTTAGCACCTTTTTTATATATTTTAATATGGTATAATTGAATATATACGGTATAGTTGAATAATGACAGACCATTTTTTTCCAGGTTGAGATTGTTCACAAGTGTTTAATTCCTAAACCCAATTAAACTAAAAATAGATTAACATTTATCTTAACACCTTTTATTAATTAAATTTATATATATATAAATATAACAAGTTAATATTTTAATATCACTTAATCTTTATAATTATAAAATATAATCTATAATATAATACAATGTCATAGTTAATGGTTTGTGTTTTCTTGTGTGAGTGTGCAAGAACACTGTTAAGTTTAGTAAGTAAAATGCAAACACAATATAAAATTTTAATACAAAGAATTAATTGTGAATATTTATTTATACATAATATATATATATATATATATATATATATTAGTATTGAATAAATTTACTTAATTAAATACAAGAAAAAATAAGTTCTCTAAGTCATATATTAATGTATTGTGGACCATTTTTTTGATTCCCTTTAGCAGTCCTACATATTTATATAGGCACATGTTATATGTGTATGTCAGATATCAGTCATATCATCATAGACAGTAATATTCTTATTATTATATAATTATTAATTATAGTATAAAAGTTAGTTTAGTATAAATATTTTAAACTATTCTAAATTTATTAATTTAATATTAATAAAAATAATCAATATAAATGAATATACTAGGTTATTTGGCTTCAACTATTTTAATAATGTGACTTTTTTAAATATATTTTTGCAATTAATATTTTCAATTAATAATGTGGCTTCTTAAGAGAATATTTGAAAATGACTTTATGCAATTAATATTGTATATTCAAAATGAATTGAATTTGTAATCTTCCTAAGCTATGCATGGCCAAAAAAAAATTATGAATTCAAACTTTAGTAGGGTTAATATTAGGTGTGTGTAACATTAAAAAGTTATGAGTTCAAACCAGGTTTAAAAACACAAAAAATTATTAATTATAAATAGGAACATGAACATGAAAATAGCAATAGCATTAAATAAAAATTATTTCGATTTATTTTAAATATCATTATATATAAATATACTTTTTTATTTGTTTTATGATGGATATACTTATGTAAAATTCGATTCACTATACAAGATATGTCAATATAACTATATAATAAATATTTATAAACATGTCAATATTTTAATTTTTATTAGGATCTTTATTTTTTACTTTGGAATTGATTATTATTACTTACCAAATTATGTGACAGATTTAAATATAGTGAGAAACAACCTTGCACTTAAGTATTATAAGTATTATGATTAATCTAGTTGGTTGTCACTAAATACTTCTAAAAACTTTAAACAAATATAGTACTTACCTTAAAAAAAAACTCTCTTTAGTTTTTTTCTTAATTAAGGTTTTCTAATTGAGGGTTGCCTTTAAGTATAAAACATTGAAGGTTAGCACTCAATGCCAACCCACTTACTCAAACATATATCTATCACATAACTTAAGTAAAGATGATGTAGTAAAAATTTATAAATTTAAAGAGAATTCATATCGATATAAGTTAAACTTATGTCATTAATGTACAATTCTTTATTGTCCCGTTTTAACTTTCAAACGAGAGTAATTTACTTTTAACATTGACGAGATTACATTTTTGAAATTAGATATATCGCATATAAAGAATATAGTGGTTAAAGCTTTGTTCTAATTACCTCATCCATAAACAACTAAATTAAGAACGATACTTAAACTCAGTTAACTCATACATAAGGTGAACATTATTTATGAACTTGGTTAATTATAGATGTCGAGAAATGAATTCTTGATATTTATTATTTTATTAAATTTCATAGGTTTTTATAAGGTTGAGCTACATTCATAGTGCTAGATAAAAACTTTGATACTTAATATAAAAAACTATACTTTAAGCGTCGAGAATGACATTTTATACGATTTTTATAAATTTTACTTTCCATTTCATAAATTCACTTCTCAATATATAGAATGTTAAATTGTTCAAAAATGTACAACAATGCACATTAAATAATAATAATTTATTATAACAATAATTATATCTTCAACATTGTATTCTTTATTTATGTTATAAAATTTGAATGCAAGTGATGAAATACAAGCCACAACTTATTTTATATGTATTTAATAAAAATTGGATAAAGATGTTACATGTAAGTCTTGTTTATAAAACTTAATTATATATCTGCAACAAAATACAAATGTTAAGAGTTTTTAATTTATAAAAATTAAATAAATTTTGAATAAGTATACTAAAATAAAAATATGCAAGTGCAAATGTAAATATATAACCAGGAGTTACTTATAATTAATTTCTTTCTTTTTTCTTCATGAATAAGTATCATGGTTCCTATATAGTTAAACAAGTATTTTACACACATGTACACCTTGTGACTATGCCCATGATTAATAGGTTAAAAATGTTTTTCTTCGATATAATATATGAGTTTCAACGATTTCGAGCTAAATTATGTAAGTTTTAACAAACTTATTTTCATTAGAAAAATAAATTTATAAGGTTAAACTGAAAATATTTATATATTTTTAGAGCATATGAAATATTGGTATTATATATATATATAACACCTAAATTACTATATTAAGTATAATCTAAAGAGATTCATTTGCTAATAATTTTTAAAACAAATTTCACTAATTTTAATATAACTTTACAGGTTTGAATTCTAATGTTAAAACAAGTTTCAACATCGTACCCATGCAACATATATATGCAATGTAATATAATATTTAAAGTATAAACATCATTCTAAATAAAAGTCTATTTCTATTTTTGAGGTTGCAAATAAGTCACGCTATCAGAATATATTAGTATTTTTTCCTTTGAATTTCTGGTTGAGTCATGAGTTTGACTTTTAGGAGTTGAAATTGTAATAAGTCTAATTTGCATATTATTTTAATATATAGATTTTATGATATTTACATTGGCACATGATTTTTTTTTGGTTTAAAATTATATTAATAACCGTAATAATAGTATATACGTGTGTGTATTAACAGTATTATCAGTTGGGTATATGTAGAAGTGTTCGTATAGGCTGTAGATGGAACGTACACACACACACGCTTGCCTGCAAATATCATTACATAGGACACAATTGTGCGTTTGTGTTGTGTGTTAAATGACCTAGCGAGGAGAACTTGTAGCCTGGTTGTTAAACAATTAACGGCGGATAACTTGCCACGTCAACACTAATATATATACAATCTTTGCTACATGCTAGTTTCTTGGCATCTTGGGGTTCTTGACACAATCACAGAGTGAACACAGTGTAGCTAAGTACAAGTTAGAGGCCAAATTCATGCTCTTTTTCTTTTGGGTTCCCTCAGTAACCAAGAACTCCCCCAAGAATCCCATGGCTACTATAAAAAAGTCCAAGATCGTCGATCTTAAGAGCACAGAATCACTGCAGATATGTCTGGCGCCACGGAGAAGAAAGAGCTACCACCACCACGTGTCGCTCAGGCAAGAACGAAAGGCGAGCTTCACAAGAGCAGGCTGGATCAAGAAAGAGAAATGCAAGCAAACCCTAACGCAGTTCAAGGTGAATGTGCTACAGCAGCCGGTTACCGGCGTTCTTGACAAGCTCAAGGGTGCATGGAGCAAGGTGAAACTCATGGTGAAACCCAAGAAAGATTCACAGGAATATACACACCTCGCTACGCCTCCCCCTTCCTCGTACACGAGATGCTGTTGCAGAGTGCATTGAGTTCATCAAACAGTCTTCTTTGTAAGAAATGCATCGGATTAACTAACGATTATTTAACTAATTAACTTTAATTTTGATATCACTCAGCTAAGAAATAATTAAGGATATATTTTTACATAAAAAATTTTAACTCAATAAAATCACATATCATACAGTTAGGTTAATAATTAACTATGTAAGTCAGTTAAATATTATTAATTTTTTTGACGTGTTAGGATTGAGTTATATTAATTTTAATTATAATTATGTAAAGATAAAATTATTAAGTTAAGCTTGATTAATTTTTATAACTTAACTATGTTTATATTTGAAGATAAGGCAATTAAGCCAAACTTAGTTAATTTTATAACTTAACTCTACTTATATTGAAGATATTTAAATATCAAAGTCAATTAAATATTATCACTTATTTAGTGTGTATAAAACTTAGAACTATTAATTAAACAATGTTGTTCAGTTCTTAATCATAATTATGTACATAATTTTGTTAAACAAAATTGAGTTAACCATATTAAGTCAAATTTAATTAGTTTTTATAACTTAATTATGCTTATTTGAAGATACTTAATCAAACTTCAATTTAAATAAAATCAAAGCTTTTAAATGTTAACCTAACCAAACTGTAAGACATCAATTTACTACAAAATGAATGGAAGGGTTTTTTAATATTATATAGTATAAAATTTAATATTAAATAATTGATTATACAATTAAATAATTAAAGAAAAGTAAAAATATTAAATCATGTTTGTTTTTAAGTATATTCGATATGAACTGTAAATTTTTAAGCAACAGAATGTTAATTAAATATTAAGTTGTGGACTGCTAGTTTTGTTATGTCTTTACCCAACGAGAGTCCATTTCTAAGTAGCAACAGTGTATGTAAAGCTTGTGTGTGTGTGTGTGTGTGTGCGTGAGATAACCCAGACGCTGCTACACATACATGTAACTAGATCTCTACTTACTATGGGATAATCTCTCAATAAACTAAGCTTACTTATAAGTCTAGCACAGAGAGAGATAGAAGTTAATGTACAGTATAGTTAACTAGATGAGAGTTTATGTTGTATTTGATGCAACTTATGTAATACTATACCTGCTACAACCTGAGGAGAGTATTTGTCAACCATATCCTTTCGAGCCCTTACGCCCTTCTGCTTTGCTTCTTCACGATGAAAAGACGTGCCTCATCAGTCTTCTCAACTCACTAACAGAGGGCTCTGCCCACATATGCCCCTTAAACGGCCCCTCGTTAATCTCGATTAAGCCATCGACCTTCAATCCATAACTGTTAAACTCGGTCATAAACTCCGTTGACCGGACCAATTAGTAGCAATAATAGGAACTCCCATAGCCATTGCTTCTACATGCGGCCTTCCCCAACCTATTAATATAATTACAACACACACACACACACACACACACACACACACACACATACGGTACCTTCACCCCTCGAAGGTAAAACGAACACTGAAGCTGCTTTGTAGAGCCTTGGCAAGTCTACTTGAGGAATATGCTGTTGCTGAATGTATAATGCAGGCCAACCTGCTAAAGGGCGTTTAATTGCCCTTTCTGCCCTTAAGTTGAGAATACTCCTCCTGTGTTCGACATGCTCGTGATATGCGCTTGTGACTATGTATAAGATCACGTTGTCCTCAGCTGAAAACTCCTCCAAATATGCGCCTATATCAAAATATTAACAATGTTGTGTCACATAGACTACTTTGTACAATATAGTCTCTCTCTCTCTCTCTCTCACACACACACACACACACACACGTACTTATAAGTATGTCCCAGCCTTTTCGAGTCTCCCACTTGAAGATACTGAGAAAAATGAAAGGGTTGCTAGAGGGAAGTGGCTGACCCTCGTCGAAGACTATTTGGGCACCCAAAGCGAGATCCAAGGGTTGATATTTCTTGGGATTGAAAAACTCCACATCCACGGCTTGCGGGACTTTGACTAGCTTTCGACTGTCCACGCCACTCTTTGTAAATGTATTCATGTTGAAGTCAGATGGTACCCAGATTTCGTCCATTTTATTGCATCGCCTAACGTGCTCTGCCAAGTGTTGTGTGTGTGTGTGTGTGTTGTGTGTGTGTGTTTGTCTATGTGTGTATATGTATATGATTATATTGAAACATTAGGTGCATCTAGAGCAATCTATAAGACTAGTATTAATTATATAAATATAAGCTTCCTTGTTTATATAAGCATACGTGTGTCGTATGCATTTGCGTCTGTGGTAGTCGTGCATATATTATAACGCTATATGAATTGTGCATTATTCAGATCACAATCTTCCCCCTTGTTCACACAAACACACACATGCACACGCACGCGCACGCGCACAAGCCTTCAAACAAACACAACCTGTTGCGTAACATAATGTCGTCTTAATGTGTCTATGTTGTGTTGTGCGTGAATGTATCTAATCAAGCATGTGTGTGTGTGTGTGTGTATGATATGTGAGGCATTATGTATGAATGTACATACTGTGTACGTGTGTGTGTGTTATACCTGGATTAAGCCTGTCAGTCTCGAACATTGTCCGACCAACGACATAGACTGGCTCATCATAACCAGTCGGCGGACAGGGGACCGTCTGAAACAGAGGGGGAAACCAAGCACCTGGTTCACTATGACAAACAACAACCGTATTGTTCAGCTGAACATTCTGTCGGCTAAGCCGAAGCAGGAGTTGCTTGGTAGAATGCGGCAAACCAGACCAGTATCCGTGATCCTCTGCATCTCCGTGCTGCACAATTCTCAACCGTGGGATTGCACCAGTCTTGTCCAAAGACTGTACGTAAGACAGCGCCTCTGATGCATACCCACCAGAGGAAATGAATGGCGCCATCCAGAGCACGTCATTGTTCATTTGATACATGGATTGTCTCCATGCTTGTTGTAATCTGCATATTCCGAATCTGGACAACGAGAGACTGCTACAAGATTCATACTGAGCTACAAGAAACGCCAATATTGCTGCTGCAATAGCAGCTACTAAGACCTTCTTGAGCATCTGAAGAACCCTAAAAACAGAGTGTATGAGAGCAGAGTAACCCTAGAATTATTTCACTTAAAGTTAAAAACTATAACAAAATTTATGATGAACATGTTCTTTATAAAAATTACATTATGTGACATGATATAGAAACATTTAAGACACCAATATATATATATATTATGTATGTATGTATGTGTGTGTGTGCATATACGTGTGTGTGAATATTCACATTTTCATTTTCCAAAAATGATAGGGTTTTCTTCATTCTGGTCTGCACATCACATCTGTCCCACGCATCTATGCACACGTGTACATATATATGTATACAGATACATTACAGAACAAACATACGTTGAAATTATATATACACTTGATTTTAGGGTTCTTCGCTATGGCTTCCCTTGTTGGGATCGACTCCTGCCGGCTATGGCGATGGAATGCACAGGAAAGATCTTCCACGAGGCCGGCGATCATATGTTTTGCAGCTTCAGGTGGATCCAGAAGGGATATGCAGAAAATCGCAGCTCGAACGAAGCACCGGAGAACAAGTAATCTCATTAATACACATATATATTATATATGCACATGTAAGCATAATGTATACTTATATGTACACACACATACACACATATGTATGTGTGTCTGTGTATCTCTCTCACTTATATATATATATATATATATATATATATATATATATATATATATATATATATATATATATATGATGTTTTTATAGGACATATGAAGATGCTCAACAGGCCTAATCCTTACGATGAGCAAGATCAACTGGCCAAATGGCCGGATATATTAAAACTTGAAAAAGAGGAGGAAAAGTCACTGCAGCAAGAAGCTACTGCTCAACTAAATACAGTGCAAGGTAATATGACTGTATGCGTATGTAAAACCTGTTTGTGTGTGTGCGTGCGTGCGTGATATGCATTATGTGCCTGTACATACGGATACATGAAATATATGTATATACACGCATATATAGATAAATTTACACAAACACATACATTATGTGTTTATGTATGCATACGTCTATTACATGCGATATCAAACGGTTGACAGACACGCAAACACACACACACACACCAGAGTATATGCCATGCATAACCAGTAAAAGAGAAACTCCTAATAAGAGCTTGACTTAAAGAGGTAGACGAAACACATGAATTTAATGAGGGAAATGAACTGGATAATAAAGCAACTGCTCAACTAGATTCACGAGAAGGTAAATGTGCATATCATCCATGTGTTTCAGTATTACGTAGTTTTTCCTAGTGTTTGTTCCTGTGTTATATATAATAATTATGTATTATATGCATCTAATGCATGGGACTATACGAGAAGTGCAATACACTTATTCATTTTTCGGTGAAACAGATGAAACAAGTGAACTCAAAGAGGATAATCAACTACGGGAAGATACTACACATCTAAATACAAAGGAAGGTATTTGTGTGTGTGTGTGTGTGTGCACGTGCGCGCGCGTGCTTGTTAGAGTGTTAGTACATATATGTTGTATACCTTGCAAGTGAAACCACGATATTTAGATGTGTTTTATAAAATAGATGTGCTTAAAGAGAAGGATGACGATAAAATGTTCATGATGGAAAACCCTAAAGAGACTACTCCACAACATACAGAGCAGCTAAAAGAAGGTAACGCGTGCGCGCGTGTGTTTTAACATATGCAACGACATATTTTAACTTTGATGATCTGATACCAGTAGTTCATTACATGTTCATTTAGACAAGCTCAAAGAAGAAGATATTCTTGAGAAAGATCCTTTGGATATTCAAATACCATTAGGTGCCAAACCAGAATTTGCAGAAATATCATATCATGATCAAGATCATCATCGTACCACTGAGGAGTTGAAAAAGCCGGAGGATATTGCAGCATATGATAATTGTGTAGTCTTTGTTGCTGGTGCATCCGGAAGAACTGGCAGGTGTGTGTTCGTGTGCGTGCGCACGTGTTTGGGTGTCTATAAAGTGTGTGTGTATCTTATACAATAGTAAACTTTATATGATACGACCATCCATATGTATTTCACGCACATCTACAACACACACACACACAAACACAACACGTTAACATAATAATACTTTCATATATTTAATATATAGTTTCGTAATGCAGATTAATCGTCGAGAATCTTGCTAATAAGGGTGCGAAAGTATTTGCATTAGTTCGTGATTTAAGTAAAGGTAGACAATTCAAGCAGTTCAGCAACGTAAAGGTGATCATAATAGTCATAAATTTGTATTGTATTACATTAATATACTTATTTCTTCATTCTTTTTAACAGGTTGTTCGTGGCGACATCTGCAAATACGAAACACTCAAGGAAGCACTTGACAACAGGTGAACTATAACGTACTCTCTTTCCCTCCCTCCCCCGTCTTATATATCACGATGATGAATTGGACAGCAACGTGGTAATATGTGCAACTGGATCACATGCTTTTCCGCTAGACATTCTTCAAACATACCAGGTTTTCATTTTCCTTTATTAATAATAGTTATGTTGATTAAAGTGATATTTCTCAGGTGGAGTACGAAGGTGTATTGAATCTAATTTCGGCTGCTAAAAACCAAGGGAATGTGAAAAAGGTACTAAAATATATCCAAGTATAAATCATGTAGCTATCAAAATGACTAATAGTAATGGTGTTGTCTTCCAGTTTATACTAGTGACATCAATAGGTGTATCATCTTTTTTCCAGCTAGTCCCATATTGTGGTGGTAAGGAGGCGTGTGTATGCGTGTGTGTGTGTGTGCACTTTCATGTATTTTTATATGCGTATATGCTACTTTCATGATAATAATGTATAATAGATATAGTGTGGGTGTTTAATAGGAAAAGACAAGCAGAGCTTGCACTACAACGCTCAGGTCTCGATTACACAATTATCAGGCCTGCTGGACTACGAGAATATGCACCGAAAGTAACTCTCTCTCTCTCTCTTTCTCTCTCTCGCTCTCTCTCTCTCCCTCTCTCTCTCTCTCTCCCTCTCCCTCTCTCTCTTATTTCACGTTTGTCATTGCAGAACGAGGGCGTTGAGATGAAACCTGCAGATTCTATACTATTTGGTGCCATTAGTCGCAAGAAGGTCAGTTGGACAGGTGTTATGCGTGTGTACACACACACACACACTCTGTGTCTGTTTGTGTGTGTTAACGAGCATAGAGTGTTTCAGGTGGCAGAGGTTTGCGTGGAAGCAATACGTGTTTCCGAAGCTTCTGAAAAGATCGTTGAGGTGCGTATAATATTATATATAATATATGTAATGGTATTCACATAATACTTTCGGCAGATACTGGCCGGTGATACTCCCAAAGCGGACATCTCTCAACTATTCTCGTCCTTGTGAGAGTACGGTACTGTAGAGATAGGCATAATATATATATATATTGTTATATATCATTATGTTAGTATAATATTTATATATGTAATTATGCAACTTTAATCTTCAAAGGAATATTTAGTCGAGATAATTTGCGTTGGGGTAATTAATATTCGATATGATATCGTATACGATTGTATAGCTAATAAACTAATATAATAGCTTGTAAGAAAACTAGTTTCGTACACGTAAGAAACCACTATCTTATAGTTGACAACATAACTTTTGACTCTGCATATATACTCTTATCCACACACACGCACACGCACACGCACAACTCTGTAATGCGATCATGTTGTGCATTAAGAACATCATCATGTGTACATCCTTGTATATCGCCAAAAAAGCTTTATCAAGTTAGTGTTGTCGAAGGATCCGTACACAGTGCATATCCCCAGGTAAAGTTCAATATAGAGTTAATATAATATTATTAATATATATAATAATTATTAATATTTTTGGGAACATGATGACTAATCCACAATTTTATATACTAGCGTGATCGTGCCCCACTGTGAACATATCTGAAGTGACACGAGTGGCCAAGAATAAGCAGGTGTGTATCTGTGTGAGTCTTACTCGTACACACATATATATGATCTCTTTAGAATTCAAACATATGGGGCTTGTCTTATCTTGTTACATGGAATCCAACTCATTTTTTAAAATATATATTTCTATTTAAAAATAAAACATAAATATTAATAACGTCTTTTTTTATTATACAAGGGGATGTAAAGACATAGGATGCTCCAAAAATAGCTTATATTTTATGAAGTTTTACCATATCAAATCATATATCAAAAGGTACTATTATTTCCAAATTTAGCAGACTTATATAATAAAATCCATGTCACTATATATGTATCATTATCACATAATATAAAGTTGCAAGCTCCTTATATAATTTTTTTTGTATTTTAATATTAAATAAACAAAAGTATAATTAAGTTTAAATTATATTATATATTTAAGAATATTCTAATTTACATTAATTAATTAATTAATTATTGACCATTTGAATCCACCACATACTTGTTTAATGTTTAATGTTTTTACACTTTTTTTAATCATATCGATACTGATGCTTCTTATCATAAGAAACCCCGATTAGTTAAACAGAGATTATGGCTGTGATGCAACTACTACCGACGGATCGACATCGTACGGCTGCCTGACAAGAGGTTGATGCGTTAGAGGCACCCCATCAAACTGTTGAACCTGTACCGGAACTGGCACCTCCCGGAACCTCGAGGGATAGACAACTCTAGACCTTTGCATTTGATCAACATAGGCCGCACTGAGTTGCTTATTTAGAACTGGAGAAGGAGCTGGAGCCGGAACTGGGGCTACCTGAACCATACTAGGAGCAGATCCTCCCCGTTGGATTTGCATGGGTTGCTGGTTCACGTGAACCGGCCGTTGGATGTATTGGACAGGCTGATCGGCCAGGAAATACCATGTTGTTGTTGTTGTCTATTATATACGGCTGATACCTGACTTGGGATGCTTGCTGCTGCATAACAGTGTGTTGATCTGCACCGTTGATCTGCTCGGGCTTTGTCAAGCTCTCCAGTGTCCTCTTGTCTTGCCTCTGCTGCTCCTTCATCTTCTGCTGCTCCATGAACACGTTCAGGCTCATCTCGGTGGTCGTCACCGGACAGGGATTCTCTAAACTGTTGTATTGTTGGTCCTCGTGCTCGTTGAACGCGTCTGGTTTCCTGGTGACATCCGCTACCTTGACGTTGTCGATCCCTTCAACGACAAAGGCAGCAGGAGGAGTATCGGTGCTTACCACCGGGTCGGGAGATGCTTTGACAGGCTTCACTGCTTCCGGTTTGTTCTTCTTCTCCTTCTCCTTGGGCGCTCCCTCGCTACCGGCCCGGGGCGAACCGGCGGAGCTCCGGGGCTTGGGGAGCTTGGGAGGCAACGTTTGCTGCGG
The DNA here is from genome assembly GCA_003024785.1 of Selaginella tamariscina. NCBI lineage: Eukaryota > Viridiplantae > Streptophyta > Lycopodiopsida > Selaginellales > Selaginellaceae > Selaginella > Selaginella tamariscina. The sequence continues at coordinate 272,787 of PUQB01000124.1, forward strand.
ACCGTTCTGGGACGGAACTGGCAAAGCAGTTTGGTATACCTGTGGGCTTGCTTGAACCTGAACCTGAACCTGTCCTTGTTGGTAGTACACTGGGAGCTGAGCTGCCTGGTAGTAAGCTGTTGCCGGATCAGATTTTGAAGTGCAGATTGGGGCGAGCTCCGACTGGAGTGCACAGTCTGCCTCCATGATCATCTTCTGGATGCTACTGGAGCTCGATGCAGCAGAGGCTCCCGGTGGTGCGTCGACAATCACCTCCTTGCTGGGACGCCGAGTCGAGTCCGAATAGGAAGTCCGGCACCACATCCTGCTGCTGCTGGGCTGTACAGTTAAGTACCTCAAGGAAGGCTTGCTCACTCTTCTCGAAAGGAACCGAGGAAACAGGCGTCTTGGGAAACAGGAAGAGTCGGAGCTTGGAAGGGGACTCTCGGGCATTCAGACGGTCGTACTCCTCCATCATCGTCTCCATGTCTTCGTCACAGACAACCGACACTAGCGCGTCGAAGTCCTCGTCCGGTAGCTTGTACTTGGGGATCACTGGGCGGCCTCCGCAGAGCTTGGACAGCTTCGTATAGAGATCACCATAAGAAACCGTACGAGGCACCACCATGATCCGCGTGTCTCCACCGATGTACCGCAGCTGGGAGTCGTGGGACGGAGCATGATCCTCCCCCCATAGCTGCACATGAGCTTCACTTTGCTCGTGCCAGTGGAGCTCTCGTCCTCGGACTTGACGGAGATCTGATCGGCATCTAATCTCGGAGACGAGCACTGGGAAGCATTTGATAGAAACTGAGCTCCGTTACCGAATCCATGCTCATCTTTTCCGTGCTCGAACTGACGCTACTTACATACAACGCGACTTCCAATGCATTCCAGGTGTTGAACAAGCTTGTTAACACCTTTCTACTACCGATTGGACAATATGTTTAGTTTACTAAATGAACGTGATTGCATTAGAACACTGATTAAGCAAGCTTAGCGAAAGGGTAAAGGGAAGTTGAAGTGATTGCAAAGGAAAAGGGTAGAAGGGCATTTATTCTACAAGCACTCAGGCTAACAGTTTAAGGGCACGCATGTCGCCTAACGACAGGCTTACGCAAAAGCTGAGGGAGACATATTATCTTTATTCTCAATTTGAAAATATGATTATTCGTATTTATTTAACAGTTTTTGCAACTTGAGTAAGGTCGGCGCACAGGACAGACTTTCTAATCGGTGAAGCAAGTTTTTCTTCCAGATAGCTTCTTAGAATGTGTGTGTGTGTGTGTAGATGTGTTTGTGTGTGTGTGTGAGAAACATGCACTTGTTAGAACATTGAGATGTAGTAACTTATTTTAAATCCATGTGCGGGCGTGTGCGGGCGTGCGTGTGTGTGTGAGAGAGAGAGGGAGAGAGAGAGAACTTCAACTTGGACACTGCAGTTAATGGGATACATATAAACTTATTAAACTTGGTATACGCGTAGAGTGATTTATTAATAAGTGTATGACGTCTGGTGTCTCTTTCATGTTGATCACGAACGTGTATGTCACTTAAACTTTGTCAAATATAATCACATCACTATATTAGTATGTAATAAACTTCATAGGTTTGATTTATTCTATTAAGTCAAATAAGCTAGTTCTTTGCACAGTCACTATACAACACAAAATGCCCCATTACATGGCCCGCTCTATATGAACATTACATACATACATATAGTGTTTTCATTCTTCTTTTAGCATCTCCAGCAGTAACTGGTTCCACATATCCACAGGGCCGGGCAAGCACCAATGTAAGCAGTCGTTCCGTACAGGCTGCCCCGTGTTGGTATCTGAGGAGAAGGGTTGGAAGACCCTGTACGGGCCGGGATGCCCATCGGGCCGAAGATATGCACTGTATGTAACATTCAAGGCCTTGAGTTTCGACCCGTTCTCGCTCGCAAACTTTGCGTGTTCCTCCATCTGGATTTTGTTAAATGTCTGAGGTAACCAAGGAAGCTCTGTCGTCATGTTTCTGTATGGCCCAGTTCTGTTGCAAGTTCCACCGGTGCTCCATGTCCCGTGCTCGAAGTGCTCTGCAGATGCTGTTCTCAGAAATGTAGTCCCCTTGTAACCTGCAGTGTATGGTGTATGTTATCTCTCTCTCTCTCTCTCTCTCTCTCTCTCTTCCCTCTCCCTCTCTCCCTCTCTCTCCCTCCTCTCCTCTCCCTCTCTCCCTCTCTCTCTCTTGAATAAGTGTAAGCCACTTAAACTCTGTGTGTGTGGGTGTGTGTTCATCATGTATATCATTATTGCTAGAACATGCTCAATTAAATAAACACCTTGTTTCTGGATAAGTGTAAACCACTTAAGCTCGGTGTATGTCTGTGTATGTGTGCGTGTGTGTTTGGCATGTTGTTATAACATGCTTAAATTAATAACAACCTTCCTAGATAAGCGTAAACTACTCTCTTTCTACAAACCACCTATGTGTATGGTTCACCCACCTGGTAACTTTGCAATGGAGTTTACAGTCGTTTGAAGAGCTATTTGAAACGCATCCATGAAGTACATGTCTGTATAGTTCTCCTTAGAGTATTCATTGCAGCCAACTATATTGTTGTTTATACTATACAAGCTTGGCCTGAAAAACCACTGGGATGCAGAAAACACTGCATAGTCATATCCTGCTAGCGTGGTATACCACGCTGGATGGGGGGTGTGTCCAGGTGGAAGAATAGAAGTGGGTTGTCCCTGAGCTTTACGTGTTTGACAAGGAATGGGGACCAAATATTGACAATGTGAAGTTGTAAGATGGAAAGCTCCATCTCACGTCTTTGTCTTCTCTACTATATACTTTGTCCGGCTCCTCCACCTTTTCAAGCTTATATGTTAGTGTGTGTGTGTGTATAATACACAACGTATAAGTTTCAAAGCGCGCACACACACGCACACACACAAGAAACCACTTAAGAACCTGCGTGAGTGAACAAAGGAGGGACTGCATATGATTCCTAGCAAGTGAGTCCCCAAAGAAGAGAAGTCTTTTCCCTCTAAGAAGATGCAAAAAGAGGCGAGGATCGAACCGAGGCAGCTCACAGTCAAGTGGCTTCCATCTCCAATTCAAGTAACCATTGTTTGGTTTCCCATTTGCCAAACAATTCTGTAGCAATTGTATGTACTTACATGTTTCGTTTGTGTATAGTGGAGGTTCTGGATCATATACCCATTCCCCAATTGTAAGATCAAATCCTGCAAAACTTGTGTATTGTATATGTATACATATAATACATATCGCTGGTACCTGGGGATTTCTGTATTGTCTGGGTTGAGTTTTAAATTCGAAAGACCTGTATTCATGGGAGACATGGCACTCTGTTTTTTCTTATATTCACCTGTACCCTCCATCGAATTTGAATTTAAATTTGAATTTGAATTTGAATTTGAAATTAAATTTGAATTTGAATTTGAATTTGAATATTCTGCAGAATGTAGTGTGTGGTACCTGTTTCATTAGAATTCGAGCTTGAATTCGAGAATTCTGTGAAATGTGGGTGTTAAACAGAGCTCTCTACATGCATACAATAGAAATTCACCTGAAATTACAGTAGAATTCGAATCTGGGAGCAATATTGAGCTCGAATTCACTGGATACAGCCTCGAATTTATAACTTCAATCCAATTAGTGGGGACAAATATAGAGTAAAGCAGGCAATATGTTGAGAATTATAAAAGAAGCAATAGGATCGATATCCAGATGCATATCTGCCTCTTCTGGTGCCACCATAGGAGCCTAGTAACATCATCAACTGAGTTTCCATCTTTACTGCTCCTGTCCTTGTGAATCCTGCCAGTAAATTGTCATTTCCGACTCAATAACATGCTTTGGGGAGGCAACTTTTTGAATTAGATCTCTGCATTCTGGGCCTCCCTTTGGAATTACATGCATTGCAGATGAACACACTCTCTTTTAGGTAACAAGTGACATGATAGTAAAGCACTGTAACGGGGTTAGGCCATGAGAAACTAGATCTGCCTCTTACCTTGCATGACATCATTCATCCACTATACAGCTAGTCGTAGTATACACTTTATATAGATTGTATACACATTTCTTTAGAGGGTATCATGCATGATGCACTTTGAAGAGAAACTGTATTCCATGAAAGTGATGCATTTCATTAATTAACTGTCTTCCGGGGACTTCTGGGAGAGAAAGACAAAAGAACAACCCAAAGAATAAAACTGCGGAATTAGACAAGGTACCACCCTCTTTCTCCTCCACAAGTGAAGTCTACGGTGTATAATACATGTATAATACGAGACTTGGTTCACACACATACTGCACAAGGCCACCACCACCACCTAACAAACAAGCAAGTCTGGCATATTGTCACTATCCTTTAAAGCCAAGCTGGAAGCAACCCTAATAGTGCTCACCTAATCTTAGTACTACATGTATGTGTATATATATTGTATACACATACAGTATGTTTATATATACATATACAGCTGGGAACGTTCATGTGTAAAGACATATAATTTAGTAAGGTGGTTCCGCCCATTTCATTTTCTAACGTATTAGTGATACGTGTATGTGTATATATACACACATATACATATACAGGTCCAAATGGTAATACGTACATCATGGGTACGTACGAAATTATGTGTGTATATACTATATTTGATATGTTTGGTTGAATATCAAAGACATTTGAAGGTCAGAAAGAGACTTCCGAACAAAGCAAATATATGTACAATGAATATATTTTAGTTTTTCTGTTAGATGGCGTATATTTATTCAATTCCCTGTACTTATAGGTTCTCATATGTACATCTTAGTTAGGAGGAAGACATTTTGTCGGAGTTGTATACGATGGAGTTCCCGCGACCTTCTACATAAGAAATATATGTATTATATATACATTAGTCATGTATAATTGACGTAGACAGTGATACTCACCGAGTAACGTATATGTAAAAGAATAGTATATTCTCAGCATATGCGAAGAATAAAACCAAGCATATTCTAGATTAATATAGCATACGTACACACACACACACACAACATACATGTGTGATATGTGTTTTTCTTGTATTTAGGAATGTACCCGTATATTCATATTCCAGAGTTATATATTGAACTTATTCAAGTATATTTTTAGACTCACACACACACACACAGATTGTTGCTGCATATACACAACTAAAATGATCAATTCATATTTAAGTTTAACATATACAACTAGCAAATTCAAGTATATTTTTAGACACACACACACACACACACACACACACAACACACACACACACAGATTGTTGCTGTATATACACAACTAAAATGATCAATTCATATTTAAGTTTAACATATACAACTAGCAAACTGTCGATATCTTCTTCTTCTCACTATCACTAAGCTTCTTCACATCGCTGGGCACCTTAACATCATCATCGGCTTTGACATCCTCGGCATTCTCGTGCACCACAGCTGTCGGAACGTTGGCATGTTCCTGTCCCGGCCCCGACCTCTTGTCAACCGACTCAACCACTTTAGAGTCGCCCTTCCCCTCATGCTGTCCGGCCAGATTCTTCGCGTGCTGTTCAGAAGCCTTCTGCAAAAAACGCGTACAACCTCAGTATGTGTGGGTGTGCATGTGTGAAAGAGATTGTGTGTGTGTGTGCATGAAAGAGAAAGCTGTTAGGCAGATACATGGGAGTAACGGATAAACTGGAACATGACCATAATAAAGTAAATAATCAACTGCTTAATCCTTTATATCTATAAATATGTGTGACACAATTGAACTAATCTCTGTATGTGTATACAGTATGTGAGAGAGAGAGATGTACGGTGTGTGTGTCTGAGAGAGAGAAGAGAGAAGAGAGAGAGAGAGAGATGTTTAGCTGTTTAGATAGATACATGGGGTAAGAGATACACTGGAACAAGACCAACCACGAAGACAGGGGAGTGTCATAATAAAGTAAAAAACCAACTGCTTAATCTCTTCTACTAACAGAGCATCACAAATACTTATATGTATGACACAATCAAACTAATCTCAGTATGTGTGTATATGGGGTGTGTGTGTGTGTGTGTGAGAGAGAGAGAGAGAGAGAGAGGAGAGAGTGAGAGCTGTTTAGCTTACAGAGGAATTCCACTAATGAGAAATATATATATATATATATATATGATCAAACTAATATATCCCATATATATACACACAGTGAACAAACATAAAGAACATGAAGATATATACTTACTTGCGCTGAAGCCATCCTTGCGATTCTTCTGATATAATGTCCAAAGCATGACCTTAGAAGCTTTTCAAGCAATTATTAACCAATTACATGGTGCCACTTTGCAAGGACACTTGGCAGCTGCCTGTTACCTTTTTCTATAATTAGGATTAATCACTGGTTTTATAAATTACTTAAAACTAATTACAATCTTTATTATATAAATATTTCACATGAAGTAAATTTAAATGAATTTATTGGTGACACGGTGTGTAATATAAATATAGGAAAATTACAAATGATTTCAATTAATAATAATTAAATATAAATTTAATTTATAATAAATTTAGAATGATATTATTGAAATATGCACAAAGTTTTAACTGAAGTATCAGGGGTATATATGTAAAATTTAAAACTTCTGTACAGATTTAAATATATATATATATATATATTATATATATATATATGTGTGTGTGTGTGTGTGTGTGTGTGTGTGTGTGTGTGTGTGTGTGTGTGTGTGTGTGTGTGTTGTGTGTGTGTAATTCTTCTTAAATTAAATCATTATAGAGGTTAACACTAACGCGCTATATCACTAATTAGTAATCTTTTGTGAAATTTCAGAACCAACTATTACAATGGTGTCTGTTCATCCGAGTTCCCTGGGCAGACATTTATATGTTAGTTAATAGTACTACATATCTATTTTCACTTATTATGTATTATATAAACTCACCAGCTGGATTGTTTATCAAAGCAGCAGATAGTGCACGCTTATCGACTCCATCTGATGCCTAACATAATCAAACAAATACATAAATACATATGCATATGCAAGAGCGTATATGTGTACATAGATAACGTATATGTAGAGAGAGAGAGAGAGAGAGAGAGAGAGAGAGAAGAGAGAGAGAGAAGAGAGAGAGAGAGAGAGAGAGAGAGAGATGCTATAACAGCATACAGTTGCATTATATCTTAAAATTACAGTATAATACACATACATACGTACAAGCATGTATATATATGTATATATCGAGGTGTATCGACTTACAGCGAGTATTTGAACTCTTCTCAAGTCATTCACGTCGACAATAGCTACCTCACATTCTATACACCAAGGACAATCGTTAAATGTATGTTGTGTGTGAAGGACAGCAACACGCAACACACACACACACACACACACACACACACACACCTGTTTTTGCTTTTAACGCATCGACAGTGGCCTGTGCATTAACCTGAGTATAATAATCATGATTAATAAGAAATTAGAATTATGCTAGATGTTAATAAAATATTTCTCCACCGGTCCAAGCGTTATATATTGGTCGTACGGAGGTAAAGTCCCCGTTACATCATCTAAAAGTCTAGCCTGTGAAAACAGCAGTATTTCAAATAAAAGTATAACGTGTGTGTGTGTACACACACACACACACACACACACACCTGTGGTCCAGCGAGTCGATAGAACATCCCTCTTGCTCCAAATAGTCTAAAAACAAATAATAAAAAAAAAAAACCAAACTAATAATATCTAATATAGATCATAATTACCTTGCAATAACCGCAATAAGGACCGCAAATATAACTCGTATTCTTCCAGATATGTCTATCAAGGCCTGCACAAACATAATAACAAAAATATATCTATACTAACACAATTATAATAATACAACTGTATTTCTTAAACTACACACACACACACACACATATATATTATTAATAATTATTATATTAATAATTAACATTATACCTGCATTCCACAAGCAGTTGCGAGAGATGAAGTTGGCAAAAAGAGGCGACAAGCAAGCTTTGCCAATAAGCCAGGCTGTATACTTGCAGGATGACGATATCTTCCTACATCGAGAATATATACATGTAATGTATATGTATGTGTGTTTGCATGTGTATTTATCTGTACCCTATGTATATATATATATTTTATTTTCACAGCCGAAACTTGTATATCTGTCATTACATGTGTATGTTTCTGTATATGACGGTTTATAAGTACTAGTTAATGATTACCTTGCATTATAGCAAGTGGGGTCTCCCCTATAGCAATCACATCACCAGACTTCACATGAGGAAGAACATACCTGCCTACGTAAGTAAATAAGAGAGAGAGAGAGAGAGAGGCGCTTGCATACAATAGGTCGGACTCACGTCTTAAGCACTTCAAGAGGATCATCTAGATGACACAGAAGATGTGTAGCAATAGGCCTCATCTTCTGCTCAGACCTGCAGCATATACAACATGATAGATTAAGTACAGTTTTCTACTTTAGGCAAATTTATGATAATTATAGTATCATATATATATTTCTACGTAAATAAGTAGTTATATTATTGTGTTTAGATTGATAAATATAATTGTACTTAATGAACTTACTTTGCTCGTGATTTAGGATAGTATGTAGGAAGTATAACATGTTGAGAATGCGGTGTGCGTCCATGGGGGCCGTAAGATAGATAATCCATGGTTAATCGCACAGCCTGCATATTTAAACACACTTTAGCATTTGTAATTGTAATTATGACTGCATGGTATTCTTATAAGATAGATGGGAGACACTAAACTCTGTGTATGTGTGTGCAGTAGCGTTATATATATAACACACACACACAATCAATATGCATACACACACACACACACACACACACACACACACACACACACACACATATATATATATACATATCATAGTTAAGCTGACCTGCAATTCTCCAAGCAATGCTGGACTTTCTGATTTAATGTCAATCACGACCTGTCATAAAAAGAGAGAAACATATATGTACACACACACACACATATATTATATATATTATATATATTTATGTGTATGTGTGTGTTTGTGCGTGAGTGCGTGCGTGTGTGTATGAGAGAGAGAGAGAGAGATACTATATTGTCATTTATTATACATAGAGCACATTAAAACCTCCATTGCAGTGCTTTCCCCAGCCCGAGTAATGTAAGCTAACCAGTAACCGTCACTCCTTGATGCTGGTTTCCCATTCGGATGCTTTGAGCGAATCTACATAAAACCAAGTTAAGTATTTAAATGGTACAATTATGATTTAAAGTAAAATTTCATTCATACATATTAATGTGTATAATATACTACATAGTATAATATACAATAATTTATCATTTATATTGAGTATATTTTAAGACCGACCTGTATTTTTGTATTTACGGAGCAGATTGATCCACGTGAAAGAAGCTGGACATTACCATGGACTTCTGGAATGAAGAGCTCCTGACGCTTTGTCATGTTAAAAACCTTAAGAGGAAACTCTATATAGAATCAGCTATTCTTATATATACAACAAACACACTCAGTGTATGCATATACATAATGCGTCTGTATGTTCCATACAAGTGCGTGCGTGCGTGCGTGTTTGTGTGTGTGTGTGTGTGTGTGTATAACGTGCCTCATAAGTCCTCGAAACTGGTAATGACAAGGCTCGTGAACATCCCACGACCATGAACCTCGGGTAAGAACTAAACCGTCTCCTGGATAACTTCTCTATGGCCCAAAACCGAAATTATAGAAATAATAATTATTACATATTTTCTTATGTACATTATGTACATATGGAGATACGCACATCACATTGACATGCATGTATTCTTACATATAACCGTATGAAAATATATAACGAACGTAAACATATATATATATATATATATATACTTACACACTCAGATTAAAATGATTCTGTTTGTCGCTATATATACGAAATAATGAAGTGAGATATGAACAATATGTCTTCTTATATGTAAAAGACATACAATATGTTATATAAACTTCAATGATATAAGTACACAAAACACACATTATTAGTGTTTATAACCTGCATTGAAAGAAGACGAGGAAGCTCCTGGGATAACCATTGCAAATTGCGCCCTCCATAAGTGCAATCTTCTGCAATCAAAGGCGGAGCCGCGACACAAAGAACTCTCATCTCTCTCGATAAACCCTAAGCTTGCAATTAAGCTATCATTAATGGTAATTAAGGTTGCCTCATTGACGGCTCAGATCTTGTTAAACGAATTATAAATATGTGACACGTAGCGCAGTAGATTAGTAAATAGAAGACCTAGCCTAATGGCTTTCGTCTTCATCTGGAGAGAGCCACGGCGAGTAGAAGCGGTGCCATGAATCGATCATCTGCTCGGTAAGCGATTCCATTAGGTCTTAGGAGAAATCCGCTGTTTTTTCTCTTCGGAATGTGAGAATCCGGCTATCCAGGGCGTGAAAGATCGCGTTTTCTTATCGCCTACAGGGGGGATTCTATTCGGAAATGCAGGATGCTAGTCTTGATTCACAGGTCGCCTTAAATCCGTGAAAATCACGGTAAAGATCGCTCGAAAATCTCACATTCGGAGGCACAGGTTAGGAAAATGCAGGAATTCGGATGAAACCTTAGATGGAGGACGAGGAGAATGCAGCTTTAGTAGGTAGAGCAGTTCGGAAATACTTTAAGGGGCATGGATTCTTCGGGGGACAGGTTGTCGCATATGACAAGACGCGCAAGTATTTCCGGGTGAACTACGCTGATGGTGATAGAGAAGAGCTCGAGGTCCATGAGCTAAAGGCGATTCTTGTAGATGGGCCTCTACCAGCTAAACGGCCTAGGGGCCGTCCGAGGAAGAAGCCACTGCCAGTCGACGGAAATAAGCTCAACAACGAACAGGGTCACCCAAAAGAAAGTGGTGCGTGCCCTCTTTGGAAAACGCTGAAACGAATCACAACGAAGTCAACCTGGTGAGTCCTTAACTTACATGTATATACGCATACACATCAGTTAAAGTACACATACATATATGCATACCCTTTGTTTAAACTATATACATATATTAGTCTCATTTCGGCGTACATATACAGCAAAAAGAAGACCTAAGACTCGAAGTTGAAGATAGGGAGAATGGAGTACAGGATGATAATGAAAGGCCTAGAAAGAAGGCTAGGAAGGAAGAAACTAAAGAGGAAGGTAAAGAGACTGTGAAAGCTCACAGGCGGAAGTCGAGTTTAGTAGAGCGGCAATATACATTTCGACATACACCTGTACGACGCCTGCATACACCCACCAAGCAGCACGAGCAAATGCCGGAGACACCTGACAAGATGCAGTTAGATGAAGTAGTTCCTCAAGAAGAAGGAAATGAACCCATCAAGGGTAAGTGCATATATATACACATACATAATGATCACGTTTACATTATAATTATATTATGAAGTATCTCCTGTATGGTACAGGTGATGACATTCCATCCTTGCCACCATCTTCTGTGGACTACAACTTGCCATCGGGGTCGATTCTTCATCTGTTTTCTGCCTACACATTCTTGAGGTCCTTTGGCTGGGTTATCTTCCTCAGCCCGTTTTCTCTTCGGGAGTTCATTTACTGCTTATCAGTTACAGAGGCGAATCCAATTGCGGATCAAGTCCATTTAAGTTTGCTTCTCTTGTTAAGGCAACACCTTCAGAACCTGGCTAATGAGGGTGTAGAATCTGCAGCTAACTGCCTGAGGTAGTTTAACAACTGTAGTTTCAAGGACATTTTTCTAGTAAAGTTCCCATGCATAGATTCAAACGTAGATTACGTACATTCTCATACGATACACAGACACATCTTTATACATGGGCATATGTGGAATATGTGTAATCATGCAGGTATCAAAGTATAGACACGATGCATATGTATATACAGTCAAAGAGACACAAGCATATACATACATACATAAATATATATATATATATATATATATATATATATATGGGTGTGTGTGTAGAGAGAGAGAGAGATGGAGCACATTTCACATGCAAATTGTGCAGGTTACGTGACTGGAATCTCCTTGATGTGGTGACCTGGCCATCTTATATGGTTGCTTATCTTCTGAACGAGAACTACAGATTAGAAGGAAAGGAGAAACTGCTGCAGATGGGCATTCTCAAGAAAGAATACTACGACCTGGATGTCAATAGTAAGATACGAATGCTGAGTTTCCTATGTGACCGTATGCTGGATAAGACGAGGTCAGGTCAGAGCTTTTAAAGAGAACTCATGGTGAAAACGAAGTGGAATTGCCCGAGGTACGTACTACTCCATCAGAACGTAGGATTACCCGTAGGAGTGCCTTCGGTGATACTCCCGAGGTGGTCGATCCACCGAGTGCAGAGGAAAAGCGGGAAGATTGGAACAGCGACGATTGCGTTCTATGCGGTTAGTACATATGCACGAAATTGAATAGAGTCTTTTATTGACATATGTTGTTAGTGTGTTATTTCATGCATCCACACACATACGTGCATATGCGTGTTTTGTGTTTATGTACACACAAGTGGGGGGCGGAGGGCGGGAGGGAGGGAGGGAGGGAGCGAGAGAAGTGCTTATGAATATTATTTTTAACTGATAGGGATGGATGGAATCTTATTTGTTGCGATGGATGTCCTGCTGCTTACCATTCTCGCTGCGTTGGTGTTGCTCGAACTGCACTTCCTGAAGGCGATTGGTTTTGTCCTGAGTGCACATTTCAAAGGAGAACGAATGAGGGTACAGGGCTTCGTAAAGTCTTGAGGGGGTTCGAGTCACTGGGTGTTGACATTTATGGCCGCAGATATGTAGCAGTCTATGAGCATCTTTTCATGTAAGTGTATGGATGAATATGTTAGGCATATGTGTGTAATACACATCAAAACATGCAACGTAGTGATATTATAATCACGATATCTATGGATTTTTATCATGCATGTGTATCTTATGTGTTTTATGCCTTTGTATAATGTACCCATAAACGTGCAATAGATATGTCTGCTCACATATATCAGTAAATGGACGGTTGTTCTATACTGTGTAATGCATATATGTGCGTCTTTTTGTGTACATATTATATTCTTGTGATTGCTTTTACTTCGAGCCTGTATATTTCTTAAATGTTAGGATGCCACATATATGGGTGATTTTATCGTCTTTATATGTATATAAAAATCGCTATCGTTTTAATACACTAAGCGAGTTATTATTTTGCAGATCTCAATCTCCGAGTCTAGACGCTGCGTACGTGTGTTATGGCCCTCCAAGTGTTCCCTCCTGCGTGGAGCTTTTGAATTCAAGTGGCGCAATTGGTCCTAGTTTACGAGGATGTATCACGAGACATTGGAAAATACCTAAAGTTTCAGATGAAGTTTTGCAAACTCCTCCTCAAGGTAACTCAATTTTAGATTTAAACATATTTTAGACCACATTTTGTAACTGTGTATATAATTGAAGGTTCAGAAAAGTGTGGTGAATCTAAACACAGTGTGGTCGTGAAACCAGGCGAGACACGGGTGCATTCAAAAAGGGATTCTTTGGGCACTGCCAATGGATTCAAAACTGGTAGGGAGTGTACTCATTTTTATTTTTTAAAATTACTCTGTGTGTGTGTGTTGTGTGTGTGTGTGAATGTTTGTGTTTAAGGGCTTTCATTTATATCTGTGAATGCTCGTTTGTGACTGCTAACACTATATATTCTACAATTGTCTACTGTGTATTTTTTTTGTGTGTGTATACGTATATACATATGCGTAGTCTGATATTGTGTATAGGAACGCTGCAAGAATATGCTTTTGAAGCGTGTAATTACGTGAACCAGTATGCATTAGGGGGTGTAGCAGCATCGGCAGCTTCAAATCTGGCTGCACGATCGTCAAATAAACGTGTGGCTGTACAAAGGACTCAGATCTTCGAGCAAATGAAAGCTTTTTCCGAGGCTCCTGGTCAGTTTTACTGGCCCAGCTTTAAACGGAAGCGTATGGAAGGTATGTGTGTGTGCACGCGCGCATTCATATATATGCAATATAGATTCCGAAACATATATAAGTACACACACTGATATGTACGTACTGTATACAGTTTGGCTTACTCTCAGATTTATACGAGTTGTATGCATATATAAAATCTTCTGCACAGATGTTTACTTGATACTCACATTTATTGTTGAAATTAATATTTGGTGAAGGTCCCAAGGATAGATGCGGCTGGTGCTTTGCGTGTAAGAATCTAAATAGAAAGAAGGGGTGTCTTCTGAACACTGCAGCCACAAAGAATTCAGCAGGTGATTTATACATGCATACACAGCCGCAGGTCATAATAGTATATGCACGTTTCGTGGCAATAAAGCTACAATGTTATACCCTACAAGCACATGCCTATGTAGTACATAAAATATATTAAAAGTTTATAAAATTAAAATTCACATTTTAATGTTTCACAGGTGCTGCTATTGTGCCCGGGGGACTTCGTCCTACGAGAAAAGGAGCAAACCACCTTCCAGCGTTGATTGCTTATGTGCTGTACATGGAAGAGCGCTTAAACGGCCTTCTAGCAGGGGGTTCTTGGAATATGCCGATCAGCGAAAGCGGTGGAGGAAACGTGTTGAAAGTGCACAGCATGTTGGTGATTTGAACCATCTGTTGGCAGAGGTATATTAACATGATATACATAATTGTTTTAATATTTTTATTACTAGCGACAATATAGCAGTGTTATTTATAAAATTGTGATTCTGTTTCTATTATAGAATAATCAATATATCGGTAACACCAGAAGTAGAACGGGATCTACTGTTTAGTGTTAGACCACACAACACACAGACACACACAGACACAGACACACACACACACACACACACACACACACACACGCACAGACACAGACACAGATAGAGAGAGAGATTAACAGGAACTCTCTGTTGCAGTTTGGCGGTTGTCTCAGACCGATTGCGTTAACCAGGAACTGGGCAACGTATGCAGAGGATGCTCCCAAGTTGGTACCTTCAAGTGCATTAAATTCCACAGAATACTTCCCAACTCGCGGAAGGCGTCGGAAAACCGTACAAGCCTTAGAACCCATAAAGATATTCATTGGTGGTAATCCCTGGGGAATTCAATGGTGGAGGGGTGGGAAACTTGTTCGAAGGTTTCAGGATTGGGAGTGGCTTCCACTTACAACTTTGAAACGAGCTGCTCGGCAGGGTAAGCTAACTTAGCTATACTTGCACATGTGAACAACCCCTTTTTCTCTGTTATGTACAACCGGCATTGCTATTTTGAATGAAGTCATAGTTATATATACAGTTTATATGTGTGGTGTGTGTGTATGTGTGTTGTTATTGACAGTTGTTTCAGGTGGGATGAAGAAGATTCCTGGTCTTCTGTACAGCGATAACTTGGAGTTACCACGTCGCACGGCACAATCTGCCTGGATTGCCCGAGCGGAGCAGAGCTTCAGCGTTTCAGGGCTTGCCATACAGGTGAGTCTCGTGTGTGCTTGAAATGGATATATGGATCACCATGTATGCAAACTGAAGGCGTCTTAACTAGTCGCTCGCACATGTATATGTATATTTTAGACACATGCGTAAGACTTGTGTCCTCTCTACAGGTGTATCCATATATATTCTCCGTCCAAGTACGTGCATCTGTTGTCTCTATGAATGGGTGTGTGTATGGTGTGTATATATATTCCGCAGAAGGTCTGCTTGAATTCTTGTAATGCATCCATACATATATACTCGTACAGATTTGCACACATACATCTTACGCATATAGGTGTCGCACATATATGATAAATCTGCTATCACACTGTATGGTACATGCATGATATGTGTACATGCAGTATATATAGGTATATGCAAAATGATATATATACGTACTTAAGTATACACATACACGTAGACATTTTTATGTGTATGTATGTTTCAAATGGCAGTTTTAACTGTTTCATAGATGTGCAGGTACGAACATTGAATACGTTAATCAGATGGGGAGACCTTTCTGTCCCGGAGGAAGTGAAAGAACTCATGAAGGACCAATTAATTTGTGACAAGATCTGTGAAGGTAATGTTACAAAATATTTGGTGGGGACCTCCAAACCAGAAGATGAACTAAAGCAATGCTTAACCCCGGAGTTTACAAGCTCTCCTTCTGACTTCGTCAAAATGATACTTGGGGAAGCCAGCGAGTGCAAATACCGTGTGTGGCTCACTGAAACTCAGGTATACATATTCCTATACATGGATTATACATCTCCATCGTGTGCACTCTGGCTATGTAGGCTTTATACTTTACTTTCTATTAGGTGCCTTTATGCTTGATAAGAGACTTTGAAGAGAATTGGAGAAGCCAGATAAAGCACCGGAAAACGATCCAGGTTGAGCGGCCGAGAACGTCTAGAGCGATGAAGTTTAGGCAATTTCTGGATAAGGTATAATAGCGCTTGTCTACGTGTATACACAAACATAAACAGAAACACACACACACACACACACGCATACACACACACATATATGCACGACCTAGATGAACAGAATCTGGGCAGTTGTCCTGCCTTTACAATGGTTTGTGTAATTTCGTATCTGCCAGCTTGGTCACCCCAGCTTTCATGTGTTATATATACATGTATATGTATTTATAAAGAATATACTTGTGTACTACATGCTAATATTATTTTAAATACACGTCCATTCTGCGTGGTCATGTATGTTTGTACATATTCAGACAGTTTTGGGACAAGGTATTTGGGCAAAAGTTCTTCAAAGTAGTATGTTTATATAATAGTTGATAATGTATATATTATTGTGTGTGTGTGTGTGTTAGAAGCTGTATTATATACATAGGCATATTTGTGTGTACGATTACAAGGGACCTACATCCTTGTATAGTGGTCACACAATTGTAAGTCGTTTAGTTGTACACATACAGTGTATACATGTTGTTTCATGCTTATTTAAGACGTATATGGTGATTATACAGATTTATTGGGCCGAAGTTGAAGCGGAGAAAAGGAGGCTGAAGATGGAACAAATGGAAAGAAGAAGCTCGAGGAAAAGAAGAGGCTGGACGAACTGGAACAAAAGAGGGCTGAACAGTTCGAAAAGAAAAGGATTGAACAGCTGGAGCGGAGGAAGGCTGAACAATTACTGGTTAGCTATATAATAAAACACACACGCACGCACGCACTCCTGCACACACAGTTTACACTAGAGATCTGGGTTTGTAAATTACACATACGTCTATTATACAATTCATTTATACTGTGGAAATAAGAATGCAAAGATGCTACTATGTTTTATTAGATATCCACCCACATAAGCGCACAGTCCGAGCTTCTTCGTGTAACGTTTCACTTAAACCGTTTCATATATATTGTATATTGCAAGTCTTAATATATTTTATTATACAAGTTATACAGTTGTACATATAGTACATTATACTTTATGCAAGTATTACCTCAAAAGGTACATACGTAAACGCAAA
Source organism: Selaginella tamariscina (assembly GCA_003024785.1). Lineage (NCBI taxonomy): Eukaryota > Viridiplantae > Streptophyta > Lycopodiopsida > Selaginellales > Selaginellaceae > Selaginella > Selaginella tamariscina. Next base: position 290,296 of record PUQB01000124.1, read on the forward strand.
CGTTGCTATCTAGGCAAGACACTTATCCAAATTTTCATCCCGCATACGCTCTACTGTAGCGTATGTGATATGCGTATATTATATATACACACATTTATATACATAAATATTTAGTAAGTGTTATATATTGTACCGAAGTACGCACATACACTATTATACGTTAACCAGAAACACTAGAATGTTATACACATACATGTAATTATAATAGTCTATATATTAAGCTGCTATATGTTGGGACAGATGGAAATGAAGAAGGCTGAAAGGAAGAAGTTGGAAATGAAGAAGCTTGAACAGGCTGAAAAGAACTACCGTTTAACAAAGAAGCTAAAATGCGAAGATTGTGACTTAGAAATAGATCCCAGGTTCTCTTTCCTCTCTCTCTCACACACACAGATCACATTAATTATAAGAAAATAAATAGCTTATAATGTAAGCTGGTGCCTGATCGTGTAAGACTGTATATATGTGCATTATAACATGTTTGAATTCACACACACACACACACACACACATTTATGCAGACATGCTGATTATGTAATATGCTATACTTATTCTGTATAGATTTCGGAATCTCGTATATTTTAAATCGATTAACTATCACTCTCAGCTATACTGATCCGTTTTCTATTTTTTACAGTGACGGCGGCTGTTGCCAGGAATGCCAAGGTATGGATTTTGTTTTTATACACATCTAACACATATAAGATAATTTAATGCAGTATAGTCACGTACACATACACACACACACACAGACGTACATACTTGATTCGCATATGCTTATACATACAACATACAGTACTCTTTTGACATATTAATCCTATTCTACAGGTGACTTTCATAAACAGTGTATGAAGCGATCGATGTGTGAAAGCTGTTTCATAGTAAAGCACAGTAGCAGAAGCCGTAGGATGGCTCTGAAAGCCGCAGAAACTTATGAATCACCTTTATCAAAGGCCGCCTCTAAAGCTACATGGCTATCCAAGTCTCTAAATGTGTACACCAGGTGTGTATAGTACATGCATACACAGTCGCACATACACGTGTGTGTATTCATTATGCACATCAGGTGTAATCATGCATATTTCGTGTGTGTGTGTGTATTGTGGATGTGTGTCATATATATGCTGTGTAAATAAATACATGTAACCATTACTTCTTAGGCGGAGAAACCACAAGCAGAGTGGGATATTACCTGCAGTTGGAGCTGTTGTCTTTCGAAAGAAGAGGTATGCATTATGTTATAATTCCATTTATTTTAATGAACCATGAAAATGAATGTTAATATTATTTACATCCATAACCTATAAATGTGGTAATCACTTAAAACTGATGAGATCCCCCCCTCTCTCTCATGATTGCTTACGTAATACTAGATCAAAGAGGCGTAGCGGTGGTGTGAAGTGGAAAATGGACAAAGAACTGACTTATAGGAGAGACAAACTGCTTTTACCTGGAGAATCTGAAGGTGGCCCTCGATGTGCCATTTGCTTACAACCATACGATTCGAGGCTTTTGTATATTAGCTGTGAACACTGCTCAGGTATAGATATACTGTTTTATTATTAGCACATAATGTGGTAAAGTATATCATTTAGCAAGGCCTGTGCAAGTAAGTTTTCTCCACTGTTAGCTGTTGAAATGCATATTGTTTTTGTTTCATATGACCTGATGTGATGTATATGAAAAAAAAAAAAGTACTATATATTATACGTATACAGCAAATATGACCAAATTGCTTATTATAATCCAGTGATATTTTGAATTATAGTCGGTCTAATTGTAGGATACATGTACTGTTATGTATCTAAAGTTTCTCTCTTTGTCATATATGTGGAGAGAGAGAGAGTGTGTGAGACGTTTCTATGGGCACTGAGGTATAGTCTTAGTGTGTGTGTGTGTGTGTGTGTGTGTGTGTGTGTGTGTGTAAGGATGTTTTGTTTAATCAATCTTTTCTTTCAGCGTGGTTTCACGGTGAGGCTCTTGCCATAAAGGAGAAAAACCTCGGTCGAGTTGCGGGTTTTGAATGTCACATATGTCGCAAGAAGAGTGGTCCTTCATGTCCTTATGCCAAGTCTACCGACAGGAGGAGCAAGGAGAATGTCGCTCCGGAAGGAGAGATTGACCAGTCAAATGATGACGTGTCTGTCAACGACTCCTTGCCTGAGAATGATGAACTTGTGCTCTCCGAGATTGGCAATTGGTCCGGTGCAGCTGATTCAGGTTTAGTGGTCTGGTAAGTAGCAGGTTTATGAAATTCTGGTGTATAATATATAGTGAAATACACACACACACACACACCACACACACACACACACACACATTTGAACAGTATATACGTATTTGCATGTGTATTTGTTGATGTCGTTTAGTTTAATTGTGTAATTTGCAGACTGATGTGGCAATTTTGGATTATTTACATGAGGATTGATTTCTGGAGGGAGTACACAGCTGCTCCTCAATTTTATATATACAATTATTCATGGAATTTACATCTGTTAATACACAGTGGAGTCACTCGATTCTTAATTTTTTTTAATAGACATGCACATGTACAGTGGTGTGTGTGTGGTATTAGATGGAGAGAGAATCCATGATGTTTATTATGCATCTAAACTATTGTAAACTATAAAAATGAGATGGAACCATGATATAATATACAATATTAAAAAATAAATTATTAAAATATAAGAATGGTTCATTGTTTTGTTTATTTTTAAGAGCTTCTATGACATGTTTGTTATAATAATTACAAGTTAACTAAGACGGTGTGTGTGTGTGTGTGTGTGTGAGAGAGAGAGAGAGAGAGAGAGAGAACTGATATATTGCAAGTGCAAGAATCCCCAGACCCCGTTCATAGCATTGTGACTTAAATCTTTATACCTGATCGAAGAGATTATTTTGATCTAAACTAATTTCCATGAGTGTGCAATTGCTAGTAACACTCTTTGTAGGCTGTAATCCATAAGTATAATTTATATAAAGTATTAACTTTCATTAAAATGATATGTAATGCTTGTTAATATAATATTAATAAACTTAAAAAATACATAAAATACTAAAAAACCACTATATATTATGAAAAACAAGGAGTGCCGCCATTCTGGGGGCTCGAATATTCTAGAATATTCTAGTATGTTCCTTCCGGTCGGCAGTTTTTGGCCTCAGTCGGGCAAAATATTTTTGAAGTAAAACAGTTGTATTTCTACCTTATTCTTTTTTTTATATTAGTTTAACTTATTACTCAATACGCACTAGCTAAAGTTTCTTCTTCATCTTGAGCAAAGCTGCAGTTCTTGAACCACCAGCTAGGCTTGACGTGGAGGTGTTTGAATTAGTATTTCCTCAGGTCAATGTTCTTTGTAAGCTTGTTTGTTGCCAACCTAGAGAGTTCAAAACTCTTCTTGGTTCTTACAATATTCCTTCCGAGCTTGATGGCAGCTAACAACAATTATTTGATTCCGAAACCAATATCCTAGACAAGGTCGCCATGTCTACTGAGACACTCGATTAAAAGTTGCATGAGTTGAACACTCTTCGGTTGAATCATCATCCTGTACAAACTTCCATTAGGATAAACAAAGTAAATTACTTCCTTACCAAGCTTCCTGAAAACAATCGACAATATCAATAAGGATTGTGTTCGTCAATGCTAGAGGGTTTGACTTCTTCGACTTCTTCTCATAGCTTTGCAGCACCAAGAGAACCAACAAGTTATCCTGCCACATAGACCAAGTTAAACTTGAACATGAAAAGCTAGCGTACCTTAATTTTGTCATGGTATCCCCAGCGTTGTGCACAAGTAGACATTGTAAGTCCCTGCAACCTCTAGGTTGATTATCCCAGCCGCCTGAATTACCACCAAAACCAAAGGAGAAGCTGCGAAGACACCATGAAACCACTTGCTGCCAAGTGCATTCCACTGAATTGCAAGGCCTCCTCAAACTTCATTAGATATAGCTGCACAATGTCCTTGTTGATGCTAGCACTTCCATATACAAGCTCATTCGGCAAGTCAAGAATGATAAGGTTAAAGCCGTATTCACCTGCCACTTCCTGGAACAGCGTTTGTGACTTAGCCGTGTGTAGTTTGTCAACTTGTTGTCGGAGCTTGGTGTACACCTTTATCTGGGAAGCACCCGGCTCCCTGCTCATCTCCTTCATATCGCACACAACTAGGTCGTAGGATCCATAGGATGTAGCTAGTGTCGAGATAAAGGTCATCAGGTCGTCCTTGATGTCCAAACCAGCTACAAGTGGCTGCACCTCATTGAGTGTAAAGTCGATTGCCGGCGGAGGTGTTATAGAAGAGCTTGGTCCCACTCATGATGCCTTTGCAGGTGTAGATGTCTTCCGCACTGTCTTCTTCATGTTGCTCTTCTTGATAGCCTCTACTTTGTCCAACTCCAAAACAATCGTTGGAAGATCATTGGCATACACATTGAACAGTGAGCTCTCCCAAGCCGGTGGCTGTTGCGAAGGACAGTTGAACCAAAATGGAACATGCTCGCGTTCGAATGGTGTTAGAGCTCCTCTGCTCTTTAACCACATGTGAGGCTCGCTTGTATGAGCTTCATCGTTTGAGACAGAGCCATTTTCTTCACTAGTATGAACTTGTAACACAAAATTAGTCAGTAGCAATGCTGAAATAAAAACTTACCTTCATATCATCCGACGCACAGACTCCTCATGCTCTAGAAACTCGTTCGGCTCCATATATATATATAGCTCTTAAGGCATCCACAACGGTGGGTTATAAATCAGCTATAATGAAAATTTATGGTTAAAATTGGAGTTTTGGGCTGCAATGGTACATCATAAATCACATATAAATTTCTGAAAGTGTTATAGCCGCATCAAATTCCATAAATCTCTGAATTCTTTATGGTAAATATAGTAGCCATGTCCATCCCTTCACACCCATTCTCAAATCCTCCTCTTTCCTGCTTTGCCAATTCATTTTCCCACTCTTTCCTTCCCTCTTCCTTAGCATGAGCAATACCAATGTTCTTAAGATTCCATGCATTGTTGCTGATTAAGCTCTACCTCCCATTTCAAATGATCATGTCATTGCAACCAACTCCTCACCTACTCCTTGTCAACGTCTACATAATTTTTCTTTTCTTGAGGATTGGCAGCTCTGCTTGAACTGGATAGAAGTATCCCAAGACCCCATCATGGGCACTGGGCAAAATGGCATCAACTTTTGGATGTGTGTGACCATGTCATTCCATCAAGCACAAAACTCAATGGTGCAAGTGCAAAAAACATAGCTGAGTTGGTTTGTTGGGGCCATCCAACCCAAGGTTAACAAATTTTATGGAGCGTACGCTTAAGTTTATGCCATTTTGCAATATTATAAATCTACACAATCATGAGCATATTATTCATCCTGTATGAGTCGCAAGTGAAGTCTCCCTTCATTATGGTGGGATGGGACACCAAAATGGCAGGAACAACTCAATGCTATCACTATTACAAAGCCCACCACAAAGAAGTGCAAGGTCAACAATCCTATTGTCAACGAGGAGGATGTTGTCCCTACCAATGTAGAAGCTACCGAGACCTTTGACGAGTTGGCCTGGCCTCTTGGCTAAAAGACAACCAAGAGGGTGGCTAAGAACAATAAGGACATGGTTGCCCTCGCAAGTAGCTCAACCATCATGGCCAAGGCAATAGTTGATGCAACACTTCAAGCCAAGTGCAAGGAAGATGTGTTAGAGTTGATTTCGAAGGAGAGGATAATGTGTGTTGACATGAGTAAGCTCGACACCATTCAACGCCAATATTACATGTTAAAACAACGTCGCATTTTACAAGCAGCAAAGGCCCAAGACATGGAGGAGTAAAGTGGGGAAGGGTGGTTATCTTTTAAAAGCTTGAATAAACTAGTTTACATTTTTCAATGTAGTTGCCAAAGATGCTCTATGCATAGTTGAAAGTGTGTAGCATCATCTCGCACTACACAAAAACGATCCACAAACTCATCAAAGTTGCACATGTCACGAACTGGCAAGCTCTACACATTCGGTTGTCCCTCCAATCCTTCCCACACTTGTCCCTCCTCATCATGTTGGTCCTCAATGATCATATTGTGTAGAACTATGCATGCTATCATTATTGTCTTTAGGTTCTCCAAATGCCACATGCGTGCCGGCCCATGGATAATGGCAAATCGAGCTTGCAATATGCCAAATGTATGCTCTACGTCTTTACGCACTGCCTCCTGCTTTTGTGCAAAATGCTATATAGTGTAAAGGATTGATATCAATACTATCTAGCATGTACATGTGTACAGATGTACAATATTTACCTTTTTCTTGGCATTTGTGGGAGTGAAATGGTCTTGACAAGGATGGCATAGTTGGGATATATGCCATCGGCCAGATAATAGCCCATCCCATAGTTGTGCTCGTTAATGGCAAAGTTGATGGGTGTTGCTCGTCCATTACAAAGTTCATGGAACATAGTTTTCACTATGACTCCTCTTTACTTTGGACGTTGACTATTGTTACCTACTGAACTTAGAAAAAATAGGCCCACTTAATGCACTTGAATATTTAGTGATGGTCCGGCCGGGTGCCATTAGGTGTTTGCAAGAAACTTTGGGCGAAGCTAGCACTTTCATTTAGAAAACTCTTACCCTGGTTTTTTGTGTCCCAATTGGGATATATGCCATCGGCCAAATAATAGCCCATCCCATAGTTGTGCTTGTTAATGGCAAAGTTGACGGGTGTTGCTCGTCCATTACAAAGTTCATGGAACAACTTTTGTCATAGTTTTCACTATAACTCCTCTTTACTTTGGATATTGACTGTTGTTACCTACTGAACTTAAAAAAAGCAGGCCCACTTAGTGCACTTGGATATTTAGTGATGGTCCGGCCGGGTGCCATTAGGTGTTTGCAAAAAACTCTGGGCGAAGCTAGTACTTTCATTTAGAATGCTTTTACCCTGGTTTTTCGTGTCCTAGTTAGGTTTTTGGGTGGTTTTAGTGCGTTTGGCATGTCGAATATGGGTAGAAACACCCTTAGGGTTGACCTAACCCTCATAAACCCCTCAGGTTAGGGTTTAGGGGTTAATAAGTCATTAATTAACTCACCAAGTATATTCTTTCTGGGAATGAGATTCCGTGCTAACCCACTTATGTAAATAGAAAAATAAGGGAGGGGGGCCTCTGTCACATATATTAAGTAGTACATGTAGGAGAGCTCATGGATTCATGACTGAGTTTGTTACTCTTCTGCTAGTGCAAACTTCAACTTGTGTCGTTAAGGTACAATCCTTTATTGTGCCGCCCTAACTTCCAGATGACAGGGGTACATCCCACCTTTGGGGTTGCTCACCTTTAACGTTGGTGAATCCATGCCTGGGAGGTCTTATCAGAATGCGCGTTTCAAGAGGCGAGGCTGAGGCTTGTCTCCAGCCTCCCCCTCCATGTCAAGCTAGGTGTAGCACTCATGGTTAAGTAAGACATATTCGTATCTTTGTCCAACTGTGGTGTGGGATCTTGTTTGGCAGGTTCATATTACCCAGTTCCTGAGGGTTCACTAAGGGGTTTTGGAGTTGGTATTTAGGAGCCACATTTGTGGCACTTGGTGCAACTCTTGAATCTAAAGGTTATGGCATGATAGTTCACATCGTGGAAGGTAGTGTCACATGGAGATGTGACATTGGGCCATACGTCACACGATACAACGCCCACGGCATGCCCTTTAAGGTCATGTCATGGGTTTGTCACCAAAGGGTTGGATACTCTAGTAAACATGCATGTTTGTGCTCACACTAGAGTGTTAAACCTTGGGCATCCGCTTAAGGGAGGTTAAGTCTCATAACTAACACACCTAGCTAAGGGGTGTTCTCTTAGGATATAAGGGTTAAACAACATAAACTCATTAGCAGAAGCTCTTCCATGGGGCATTCGCAAAGTCATGTACTTAGGATTATCCAAATTTAGTCTTAGGGAGTTTGCTTAGCATAAAACTCATGTCTGTTTACAATTCACACTCATGTCCTCACTAAGTACTAGCCCAAGGTCTAGGGTATAACTTAATCACTTAATACACTTTTAAAACATACTCTTTATTAAATATATTAATTTAATACATAGTATTATAATTTGATGATGTATATGACCGTGTGTGTGTGTTTACCTATACATACATACATACATACATAGATAGATAGATAGATAGATATATCATATGAACCACGACTAACCCCAAGGTGTATTATTGGTTTGATATAAATAATGGTACCCCTTATTGCCAGTTGTACTCTCAGATGAGGATAATTTCTCAAGGGGTAAGTGACGATGCCTTAGCTATGTCACAAGGGCATATGTGAGACACATTTCCTTTGTGGGTTAAGGTATGAGCCTGTCTAAGTCTATTGGGATAAGATTTTAAAGTCTTTAAAGTCTACTTGTATTTTTTAGGGTTTAAGGGATGGTCATTCTAAGGATTTAGGGTAAGACTTTAAAATTTCTATTTAATTAAGCATCTGAATCAGACTCTTAATAGCATTGCTCACATACGGAATTGATGTTAAAAGGCCACTTGGCGCGAGTTAAAACTCTAACAGCTTTGAACGATCTAGCACATTATTGTCATTGTGTGCCTCCGGCATGCCAGATGTGAAGGTCCAACTTTGAGGACAAGTGTGGGCTTCTTTGCCTTGCCAGTGTACTGGCCAGCTCATAATTTTTTCAAAACTAATACATACAATCGAGTGAGCCAAGCATTCTTAGGAACCCACGAGCCGCATTCTCCACTAATAAATGTTGCACATCTTGTTCATTCAGTTGGCACAAATAATGCTCACCAAATGCTTGTATAATTGCTACAACAAAGTGATGTAGACATTCACTACTAGTACTCTTTGCCATGCGTAGGGACCCGTCCAATGAAACTGGTGAGATGCTATAGTCCAACTGACACATTGTCGAGGTGCACTTTTGTAGTGTTAAGAAGCCCATTGCCCTGTCACATTTATCGACATGTTGTAGAGTGTTCACAATGCGGAGAAATAACAGACTAGACATACAAAATTGGCAGCGAAAATCAATAGCTTCATAGATTGGGTTCTTTACAAAATAATCATTCATCCACCCCCCGCATCCCCGCCGATCCCCAAGTGCTCATGTCCATGTGTGCGGTTGTGAACTTTGTTGATGAGACAACCTTGTGCTGATCCACCAAGTCTCGTGTCAGTTGACCAATGTGCCAATTGTATAATAATAGATTGTTGATGAGCAACTGCTGATAAAAACATTCTCCCCTTGATGTCATTCTTTGTACTTTGCTAATTCCTTACATCCATCCGAGGCTAAATACTGGCGAGAGACCACATCCTCGTTAACGTTATTTTAAATATAAAAATAAATAATATTCATATTATTTAGCATGTTATATAATTTTAGCTAAGACTTTTTCTTACCAGCCAAAATCACATCATCCATATTCACGGATTTCCTCTTTGCATGATGGGCGACAAGTTCCAGCTCTTTGGCTAGCTGTTCTAGAAAACAATTATACACACACACACAGCCAGTACATATATATTGACTTGTGTGTGTGTGTGTGTGTGTGTGTGTGTGTGTGTCTATATATATATATATATATATATATATATATATATATATATATTGACTTATATATGTGTGTGTATGTCTTGTGACCTTCACGACTCGCCCAAGGGATAATACATTAAAATGTATTGATTACATAAGATTATATAATTTGATTTATATGGAAAAAGAAGTTTAAAATTTAAAAGTTATACACACTTATCGGGCTTCATATTTAAGATTTATGAAAGAAATGGAAATGAAATGTTTGCATTATATTGTGGAAATGCAACAATTACTATAATATAATATAGTAAAAATTACTGTAAAAGTAAAACATTGTGAATGAATTAATTAAGATAAGTTTATTAATATCTTAATAGTAGGCAAAAGTTATATATAAAGTACATGTGCATACACACACCGGGTGCTAGTTAGTGCATGAATGTGTGTGTGTAATATACACATACTAGAGTGATATACATGTATGTAACGTATTTAACATGTTCAATTATAAATGTTATATGTAAAAATTGATTATTATTCTACTAACCTGTCCAGAAGTGTGCTAAGACAATTTGAAAACCTGCTTCGTTATTTATTAATAACAGCAGTAAAACTCCAGCTGCAGCCTGTTTATTAATATATATATGTTAATATGCGTGCGTGTGTGCATCTGTGTATGTGTGTTTATACTTGTATACAGTATATTATGTTTACCGATATAATGCACACATTATATAACTTGTACTTAGTATTTAATGGCAGTTAACAATGTAGAATTTAATAATATGTAGATATTTATGATTAGTTGTATATAGCTAATAGGTGTGCGTGTGTACCTGAAGGTAAAGAGCACCACATACATACAGATATATGTAATGATTCATAATTATCTACATAAATGTATAACACTCTAGTATGTGTATATTACACACACACACATACATGCACTAACTAGCACCCCGTGTGTGTATGCATATATACAATCTATTCATGTACTTTATAGATACATAAGTTCTTACCATGTTATTAGTTTTATATGTCAAAGGAACACAATGTTTGAGAACATACATACATATACATCTATATGTACACACACACACACACACACACACTTACATTGCACACCCGCACAACATCCAACACAAAGAATAAATACTTGTACATATAATAAGGTAAACATATTTAGACTTAAACTACATATGTAAGACAATGTGTGTGTGTGTAACATGAGGTTACACATACAGGTGAGCTTCCATACTGGAAGCCGCCAAGTGTTCGGGTATAATTTAAGTCCATACATTATAACAATTAATCATAATTAAATAAATTAAATAATATATAATATGGTTGTATAATTAAAATTAACTAAGATGAGACACGTGGACGATTGAAGCCCCATAAGGTACAGATGGAATTATTCTTACGCAGATATTTACTTTGCAAAACCCGAAAATTCGCAGAATTACTAGGGATGATAAAGCCCTAAACCCTAACATTTAGGGTTTATGATGGGGAAGAGAAAGACTGACGAGTCGAGCTATGGCGACGATTGTGGAGAATGGGTGGCGCCACCGCCTTATTACCAGAATGGCCCACCAGGTAGATTGATCGATCGCAGTATGCAATGTATTTGGATTGATCGGTCGCATACGATGCGTTTGCATTGATCAGACGTATATTTATATGTGACTCTGTTTTCATAGAGATATATGTAGAACTATTTAACTGGTATTTTATGCGTGTGTATGTACATTTTGCGTACACTGGTGTACAGTGCGTGTGTCCTCCAAGTATTTGTAACTATAAAATGTTATAGATTATATATATATATATATATATTATATATATATATATAATATATATATATATATACATGTACATGTAAGTGTGTGTGTGTGTGTGGTGGTTTATAACTTCGATCTCTGCTGTTGTGTGCATGCTGTTCAATGTATGTTTTTCATAAAAGCTGTGGGTGTTTTTCTTCTTCTTCTCAATTTTCAAAAGTTTTTTTCGGTTTTTGGTTTGATGATCCAAACATGCTTTCTGATGCACAGATATATACGATGTAGTATATGATGCAAACATAATTGCCTGTACTATGCCAAGATAATGTAATATAGAATATAGTTTGTTGAAAGCTTCACACACACATACACAATACCCAAGTTCCATGGTATATATGAATTGTATACTATTTGGTTTACCATATATGTAACATACTATACGGTTACCAAAGGCGTATGTAATGTATGCAGCAACGTGGATGATGCAAATGCGACCAACTCAGGCCCCTGTGGGATTTAATCCTCAAGCGAGGCCTTTCGCAATGATACCTCAAATGCAGGAGGAGAGGATACGAAGGCTGGACGAGGTTGCCGTTGCTGTTTACCAGAGAGCACTCTCGGATGGCAGAAGTATTACAGTGGCGAGTACTCTGAATTCAATGCTTTCCCAGATTCGAGCATATTCTCTAGAATCTCTTGGTCTTCAAATGCAGCAGATCCCCTGTTTAAGGACCCTATCAGCAATCGAAGGCAAGGTATGTATATACACATCTATACGGGTATGTGATGCTTATACATGTATAAACGCGTTTAGTATGTCGTTGTACTTTGTTTACACAACTGTAATCTGCATTTGTACATATGTATACAAACAATATACCAATAAGGCACATACATTTGTATGTACCTGTATTTAATGTATATATTAGTTTCTGACATACATTTATGCATGTTCCTGTATATATGCATGTCTACGTTTTAATGCGTATATAGACAGGTATGGGTACATATAAGTACACATATAGAGTATTCTACGGGTATATAATATATATATTAGTTTGTGTGTGATAGACACATACATGCATAGTCATATACGTACAGACACACAGACCTAATAAGAGACATACATTGACATATGTGCTATATGTATATCTTACATAGATACATACATACTACAAGGTGCATACAGCACATATAAATTGTTATAATATTAGTTAAGGATCTGCTAAACACAGTGTTTTAATGACAGGTTAATGCATTTATATCATCTTATGTTGCTGGGAACAGGATCACAACGTTACACGATATGGTATATGCTCTTTGTGAAGAGGAAAAAGTGACAAAATTTGATGATTTAGGCCTTGGTCCTGTCTTAGAGCATCCCCTTGTAGTGCAGTTCTTTGGCAAAGGTAAAATAAGTCCGCAACACACAGACCTTAAGTTATATATCAATGCATAACTTATTGCAGGATTAAGGGAGGTTTATAAGATAACAGCACTTGAAGTTTTACAATGCCTGTTAAGGTTAATGCACAGAAAAAAACCGGTAGATGAACAAAATTTGCTCTCATTCATTGCCATGGAAAAGAGGACACACGATGTCAGCAGTCTAGGCGTGCGAATTAGGAGCCTTGGGTCAGTATTATATAAGTGTGTGGATATATATGTTGTATAGTTATAGGTAGATATGTTTGTGTGCCGATACATCATGCATCTTTACACCATGTACAACACAGGCGTATATGAATATAATAGAGATATACCACATAATGTGTGTGTGTAATTATTCTGTATATGGGTAGGATGTACGTTGCTATTGTACGAGAAGTGAAGAAAAAGGAGAATGAGGCACTAGAAGAGTGGAGATCAACTTTTCCGAAGAATGAAGAAGTACAACAAACACCAAGGAAGCAAAAATTCACACATATTCGATTCGTATATTCGGACGATGATTCCGAAGAGCACAATGAACCCATCCACAGGTGTGTGCTTGTGTGTGTTTTGTTAGCATATCAACCTATAATTTACGAATATCTGTACATAGCACACTAGACGTGATGTATATGTTTTTAGTTAATATATTGTTCATAATTCTCGTATTTAATCCTCTGACGGGTAACAAATTATTGATTTTTATATTTGTGTCTATACTATTATATACATAAATAATACGTGTATATATATGTACCAACGCATTCGTTGTCTTGAAAGCACACACACACACATTTATATACATATAACAGTGTATATAGTATACATCAGTTTTAAGTTCAATATCATATTAATTGAATAACGAAGGCCGTGCATGCTAGTATATTCTAAACGTTTCGGTTCTTATGCTTTAAGTAGTATATATGTATCTGTACACACGAGCTAAGTAGTTTAAACACAGGTATAGTACATGTCCATTCCCGTCTGCAGTAGAAGAAGAGCAGAAGAAACTTACCTCGAAGAAACCACGTAACGAGTTTGATTATTCGATTGATTCATCTTCTCTCACCGAATTTATTAAAACATGGGCCTTCTTGTAATGTCAACCACAGAAGTATGTGTGTGTGTATAAAATGTCCACGTGTACGTGTCTTATGCATATATGGCGTGTTTAATGTATGATATGCTGCACTAAATAGCATTTTTTTTCTATTTTTTCTCTCCTGCAGGTGCTTAACCGAATGCTAGTGCTGGTTATTAATGACAAGCTGAAGACCAAGCTTTTACGGTTGTTCAAGTCATCTCCTGGACTTGAACTTCTCAACGTTGCGGTAAGTCACACAAACAGCCCGTGCACGATACAACACAAAATAGGATATCCAGATATTAATACTGATATGTATGTAGGTGTCAGGTAAATATAAAGATACATATTTTTTGAATGTATGTATATATGTATGTGTGGGTGTGTGTGTTGCGTGTTTATGTATGCCATTTTTGGAAATGGCAGGTGGTGCATATGAAAGCCGGAAAAAAGAATATTATCCACCATCAACAGGACATAGAGATTAATAATGTTGAGTTTGATTTTACAATCAGCGGCTCTGACATATTGCAATTTGTTACCACTTGGAAGGATGCATGCCAGACTAATGCGGTGACTGAGGTATATGCACTGTGTGTGTGTCTCCTTATTGTGCATGCCAAGGTGTATGCGTATTTATTAGCTTCAGTCGTATATATTTGTGTTTATTACATATACGTAAAGATAACACCAAACACGCAGATATGTATAAATATCTCTTCTACACATACAGACACTGATACGAACGCACGTCCACCTTTCTTTTTTACTTAGGTGCTACATCAACTTCTAGCTGCGGCTGGTTTTAGCAAGAAGAAAACACGTAAACGCCTGAAGCTATTCAAGTCATATCCCGCGCTTGAAATTCTCAACGTTGCAGTAAGCTCTCTCTCTGTCTCTGTCTCTGTCTCTGTGTGTGTACACGCACACACGTATCAGGATTAAGCATACTTTTCTTCAGGTAACCTCCATAAAAGCTGGATGGAAGAGTATCGAAGAACGCTCCAAATCTAACATGCACGCAACACCCTCGGAGGATTTTGCTGAACCTGCTAAAGCAGAATGCAGTCCAGGTATATTATTGCGTATTTGCGTACATACATATAGATTGCATCTCATATTATACATATTAATATGAAGTATACTAAGTATTATACATTTAACAGATGCACAGGAGAGACTACTCATGGAAACAGATGCACAGGAGAGACTACTCATGGAAATGCAAAAGCATTTGAAAGAGATTTCGGAGGAGATTCGAACCGGAGACGATTGGTGCAGCATTTTGCAATGTATCACATCCTGCGAGAACCATATTGCCAGCGTATTCTCAAAGAATATACTTGCTGAGCTGGGATACAGTAGCTTTCTCGACTACTTCTCAAAAACTCTCGATAAACTCGGTGACATAAAGGTATGTAATTCATTATATCTATACTACATATTACAGATATATCGAATGTCATATGAGTCCTGACGTGTACTGTATGGCGCTATATATAGTTAATAGCTTTCCTTCTGTTAGCAATACGTTTAATTTACACTTTGTACTTAAAATGAAAGAATTATTTAAAATGTTTATTCATATACTAAATTGTGCATGTGAATACTATTGTATATTATATGTTTATACTCTTCAATATTCGACTCTGTATAGAAGTTCCTTAAACTAAAATGCATACACATACAAGTAATATATACATTAATCGTGCGTGCATGCGGGTATAATTTTGTATAGTAATATATATTAATTATGTTTGCAGACACCGAGAAAGGCTTGTACAAAAGAATATTCTCCAGTATTGACCCATCGTATAGCGGCTCTTATTCGTCAGGCATACGATTTGAAGTCTTTTAATCGAGGGGATATTCTAAAAAGGTGCCGTGAACAGTTCCAGTTAAGAACCTTTGAAGAGCCTTTGGTAAATGAGATCCTTGATAAGATCAAGTCAGATGGCTCCTTAAGGTAGTTCACATATACATTACATGTCATAGCATGTATATTCATAACATTTATAATATATGTGTATATGATAAATATCTACTCACTCTTTGCGAGTAAAGTTAATTTTGGCACACTTGATGTTATTTCAATCTATATATCAGAATTCTCATATATTTACTATATTTTACTTCTTTGTTTTAGCACGAACAGCCACGTGAGCAAAGTTTACTATGCGGCTGCATTGAACGAAGATGATGACGTGTCAAATGCTCAGGTCGGCAAGCTCGGAACTATATCTGGGAAAGATGCGGAGAATAAACTCTCTAGAGCTCCCATGTTGTCCGATTTAGGTAAGTCATCTATATATTTCATATAAGCTTGCATGCGCGCGTGCACATGTGTGTGTGGATTTCTCTGTATACCTCATGCTAAATGTACTTAAACATATATAATAATCTATATATTATAAATGAGCAACATTATCGAATCGGTCATTATTATGTTTTTTTTACAGGCGTCTGGTCACAATGGAAACTGTTTTCGAGCCACAACTCGGTCCTTTACAGGATTGGCTAGAGCAAAATGGAATAATTACAGTCATTGTAGCAAGAGGTATATCTAAAATATATAGATGAACACATTATGTTATACAACATTATATATAATAACGTGCTTGGGCTGATATCGAGTTCATAAGGTGGTGAAAGGATATTCCGAATAGATGCAGAAGCTGGGCCTGAAATGTTTCTAAGTGCCATTGCACAGGGACGCGTAACCGAGGCTGCTTCACAGCTTATTTCCATACTCGTGCTTCATGGTGGTGCTGCTAACGCCCCAAAAGAGCTTCTCCGGTGTTTTGTGTGTGCGCATATTTTGTTTGGTTGTGGGTGTTATATACTTACAGATATACAAACATATACACACATACACATACAATATGGGGATTGTCTTCCTAGGTTATATATGTATAAGGTATATATGTTTGAATACCTACCATTGTGTCAAAATTTCCTTCGTTTACACCCTCTGGGCATATACATAAATCGATAATGTAGTTATGTATATTAATCTGTACATATACGTTTGTATGTGTGGTGTGTGTGTGTGTGTCTGTGTAATGAATATATGTATATAGATATGCTTATGTATTTATGCAGGTATATGTATAGATAGTTATGTATGTGTGAGCATATGGTTTTATGTTTATGTGCCTAGCCTTTCACTGTGTTACTATTCATACATGCACATTATACATATATGCATAGTTTATATGTTCACTATACATACTATGTCTATAATATTTGTTATACACATGTAATGTAGGCATATGTAAATGTTACTGTGTATATTAATACTATACAAGTATATACGAATTGGTGCAGATTACATGCATTAAATGGACTAAAAATACTTTCGGAGAGACATAATCAGAGTTTAGTCGGTTTTTTCAACGATTTCCTTAATGAAGTTCCTACGGAGTTTGCCAAGTTTTCGACAGAGATAATATTTAATGCATTGAACAGTTTGATTCCGGAATATGCCTGCCAAGTTTTGGGGGATGTTCGGTGTCAAAGTCAACGCTCTGTTCTTCATGGTCTTGGACTTTCCTTGGGAATATCCGAGTGGATCGAGGACTACAGCGTAGAACCTTTTCCAGGTATATAGGTTATATTCATGTATTTTGGTACATGTGAGTATATTAAAATGTGTACGTATACACATGTACGTCTGTAATATATACTGTATATCTATTACAATGTATTAATAATTATTCATTTGTTGCAGAACCTCGACAAGTGGAATATCATACAGGTAATCTTGATAATAAGTCGTTATATGCTAATATGCATTCAGACGTGTATACACATACTATACGGAGATATATAATTATGTATGCACAAGCAATACCATCTAGGTTATTGAGTGTATGTGTATAACAATTATATAATGCATTTATGCAGTATGTATATGTAATGTATGTATTGAGGAGTATTCTAACTAGTGTGATCTTTTTTGCAGAACCTCCACAAGGGAAATGGCATCCAGGTAATCTATCACATATTAATTTTCGTTTAAACAATTATGTATACATACTTACATATGTATATATATAGTATTAGCATTAATATGATAGTTTTCACAGAGTTAAATGAAGGTGAACCTGTGTTTAAGAGGCCAAGGTTATACACAGAGACAATCACATTACATGACTCACCAGAGAAATGGTATGGAAGTGTGAAACCTTCTAAGTAGCCATTTGCGACTAGTGTGTGTATATACATATACAACACACACTTAAGATAACTTAATAATATAACTATAAAATAACCTAATTAACTGATACAATAATATTTTAAGTTTTTATTTGCTTTTAAGTGTGGATTCAAGCGCGCTTGATAAAGAGGAAGGAGAAATCATTGGTAAGTATCTCATGAGAGAGAGAGGTTTATTTTATTTATATTTACTGTTTATTACTATACTGTTTAGTGTTTTGTGGACGAACACTGGGAATCAGAGGGAGAAGTTCAGAGGTATTTATATATTTATTATTATTATTCTTAACATTTATCCTTAAATAAGCTTCTATTCAAATATGTAACAAGCATCAACACACTTATATAGGGGATGCACATATATGTATAAATTTGTAGTTTGTGATATCTATAAGCATTTCATCGATGCATCCGGATATATCGTCTTTGTATTATGCCACATTTATACATAGATCAACATGGTTTGTCACACACACACACACACACAGAGTCTAATATATTTTCTTGCTTAGTGAAATTATGGATGTATACACACTCGAAAACGAGGCAAGAGAGGTTATTAAAAGGATACGTCAGGAGGAATTTGGTTTAATAGAGGGGAATATCCAAGGAAATCTTGAGAATGAGCTGCTTGCTAAACAGCATGCTCGTATTGGACGTGCCTTACAATGCCTCTCACAAAATCTTTACTCTGAAGATTGCCACTTCATTTTAGAGCTGGTAATCAATAAATTTAATCAACTATTTTTATACAATACTATTATATGCTTATATAAATATATCAGTAGTATATACTACTGACGTATATGCATATTTATATAATGAGGCACTGGCACTGGTATGAATATGTCATTGTAAGTAATGTATCTAGTCTGGACCATTATAGGAGTTCATATCTATAATTTAAACTTTAATCTATATAGTATTACTATGCAATGTATTACTGTATTACTATGCTACATATTTACGCAAGTAAATGTAATGATATGTATGTACTTAATCTCAATGTGACAACAAATATGTTTTTACATGTTCTATAGTAAGTATAATACTGTAATGCATATAGTACATATATATTATTGTTACTGTATAATTAGTGTAACTATCTGGTCCTATTTATCGTTAATATTTATACTAAAAGTATTTCTTTTGCAGGTACAAAATGCTGATGATAACGTTTATTCTTCAGGGACGATCGCAACTCTGGCTTTCATTATCATGGTGATTATTAGCTATATTTCTGGCTATAGACATAATATGAGAATATATTGCAAATGTTATTACTTGGTTTATAAAGGTTATATGTTATCAGTACTGTATAATAACACTTTAAAATGTTTTACAAAATGCTTGTTCATTTGTGTCATATATATACCTGTTATACAGGAAAATCGTATTGTGGTTCTGAACAATGAGCAAGGCTTCACAGCGGAGAATATTCGTGCTCTTTGTGACATAGGGAACTCCACAAAGAAGCTTGGATCTGCTGCAGAGATACATTGGGACACAAAGGCATTGGGTTCAAATCCGTTTTTCGGGTAAGTTATTTGAGTCTGTGTTGACGTTGTGTGATAGACTGGCTGAGAGAGAGAGAGAGAGAGAGAAGAGAAGAAGAAGAAGAAAGAAGAAGAAGAAGAAGAAGATGCGTACATATGTTGGATGATAGATGTCTATTTTTATGCAGATTACAGACTGTCCAATGATACATTCAAATGGCTTCCACGTTAAATTTGATATATCTCAGAGCTCACTTGGGTTTATATTACCTACTTTAGTAGAGCCACCTTCGGAAGATAATTATTTTGCACAATTACTTCAACAGGTTCACCAATAATAACACTATATATTTATATCTGCAATATTTATTATACTTAGATACAAATCTAACGAGCATTAATGTATACTCACTATTTAGTATATTGACCATATAATGTGGTATGTATGTATATATGTATGGCATTATAGTATGAACCAAATTGTTCATTATAAACATTCATATAGATAGCATATTGTAACTACTTGTAATGTAAAATACATTTACATAGCAGTATAATATTGGTTGTATAAGCTGTTTATGTGCAGAAGATGAACACTCGCATCGATCTTCCCCTACGGAATTCCGAAGCGACAAAGTCTCTCTCAGGTAATACTTTGTGTCTATAAGAGAGAGAGAGAGAGAGAGAGAGTGAGAGTGATTATGCGTATAGTGATTTCCATATGCATGCATGCGTATCAACATAATATATATGTGTAGATACATTATTATTAATACGTTATGTCTCATTACTGATTAACTTTTAATATTATTTAGATATGTTTAAGGATCTACAGCCAAGTCTACTTCTGTTTCTACACAAGTTACAGACTCTTGTTGTGCATGAGCAAGTTACTGATATATTCCGCACCATGCGTCGTCAAAATCTTCCTAATGGCATTGTCAAGCTTCTAGATGGAGAAAAAGTATATAATTTAACACACACACATACACGCACGAAAGCACGCACACGTACATTTTAAGTAATGTTTTATGCAACACTTTATAACTAGTATAAGCATATTATGTGACACACACACATACACATAAACGATTATTATGCAGACAACAACATTCCTGGTGGCAAAGGAGGAGATTAGACCGCCCATAGAACGCTCAGGAGTTTCGACCACTGAGCTTTCGCTCGCTTTTGAGCTTAAAGAGCTTGCAAATGGACTCTTTGAGCCTGTTATGGCACGTCAGCAAGTTTTTGCGTTTTTACCAGTGCGTAGTTACGGCCTCAAGTTCATCGTACAGGTATATTGCATGTATGTATGTATACCTATATTTATCAATCTTAGTTGCAGATGACAATGGTGATATCTGGTTGTTGTGCAGGGGGATTTTATACTCCCATCTTCGCGAGAGGACGTGGATAGGGACAGTGTTTGGAACCAATGGCTACGTTCGGAAATTCCCAAGCTTTTCCAACAAGGTGATTATATGTATCATTATATTAATATGGGAATCTAAGTTGTAGCGAGATACACTGCATCCTACAATTATGTACAATTACAAAGGCTAGTATCACTCGTATGCTTGTTTGTATGTATGCGTGTATATACAAGTATATGCTCTATATGTAATAGTTAAGTTATTACCTGGGTTTAGTTCATTAATCCCTCGTTTTCTCATTGTTATAGCTTTCGAGTTATTTTGCTCCTCGGATTGTTTTGGGAGTTTATTTGAATCTGTTACGGCATATATGAACTTCGTTCCTCTCGAAGGCGAGGTCCTTGGGTACGTTTGATATGTACATGTGATGTATACTTACTCATTACATACACTACAATATATAAGTATGTGTGTGTGTATTACTTATATATACACGCACACACATACAATTAATATGGACATTTTCAGGTTCTTTTCATCGATTCCAAGGATAATTATATCGAATCTTCGAGCAATGAATTGTCTTCCAGTTGAAGGTGGTGAGAATGGCTATCTTGCATTACCATGCACAACCCTTAGAGGCTGGTAAGTCACACTTAACTCTATACAGGTATATATAGATGTTATTATGTACAAGGTATGTATGTATCTAAGTATATTTGTAATATGATATATTTTTTATATGCAGGTGACCCTGTATGTGCATACAAGCACCCGTGTGTATGTACACACACACAACGTTTCTCATATGATATTCATGTATTGAATATGTGTTATGTTATAGTCTCTTTCTTTCTCTCTCTCTCTCTCTCTCTCTAAGATATGAAGCATACTAGATTGGTAATATGAGATATGTATTTTGATTTTTTACGTAATCAGCACCTCCATTATAGAGCCTCCCCTTTATATTAATCGTAATTATTTACATCTTGATTAGTTGTCAAATACGAAGGGAAACATATGTAAATATGAAGATTGTATATATACTAAGTTGGACATGGACGCGTGCATTAACACTGAACGTCGTTTTGATTTATATTCTTCAAATGCATATAAAACTGATAAAAATAATTAAGTTAGTTATTTGTGATTAAGGGAGGATTCTACATACAGTTTCATACACGTGTATATTATCTTCCTCTATATACAGAGAGATATATGTACTCTACTTTCTTGCGTGTTTATTTATAAATTGTTATATATATTTACATGCACAAGCAGAACCCAGTTCTACCTATACCTCTATGTATATAGCTACGTGATGTATATGTAATACACACGCGCTTATGGTCTGTGTGTGTGTGTGTGTGTATAAATATGTGTGAAACTCATACTTTTGCAGGGATGATAGTTTCACGGATCTAGTGCCACAGGAGGCGCTACGGAAGTACTTGGGCTTATTTTACCTCGACCACCGTGTAAATCTCAATGATCCTCTTGCTTCAGCTCTTGGAGTTCGAAAGCTTGATGTAGATACCATATTAGACTTGTTAAAAGCTTCCATTGGTGAATTACAGGTATACAATACTATTATTATATTGTTTATATATGATTGAATTTTATAGCATAATTAAGAATTAAAAAGACTAATCTTTATACTTGTGTTTTCTCAGTATACTAGTTTAGGAGTTGAATGGGTGCGCAAGATGCTATTAAGAATGTACAAGTGTATAACTTTGGAGAGAACAAGTTACGACTGTACATATGAACGTGAAGAAAGGATTTATAAGGTATATAAGACAGTAACATATATGCATACATGTGCACACACTCACACAAATGTACATACTTATAATGTAACTTCATGTATGTAAATGTATGTTTTATTAGGAGCTACAAGGTGTACGTTTTGTTCCAATATCTGGTGGATTTGTGTCTGCTCAAGATGGAACAATTTGGGTTACTGATACAAAAGTGGAACATTCTGAGCTGTTTGGAAAACTCTACTCAGACATGAAGACTGTGGATCCTATCATCATAGGTAACACACGCATGCACACACACAATGTTTGTGTGCTTCCGCCACCATGATATATATTTTATGTGTATATGTGTATATACCACTCTCCAGGCAGTATATTCTACTTAAAGCGTATATTGTGTATACTACTTTAGCATATATACAGGTAGCGATGCAGAAAGTGGTATTATAAAGGAGATTCTTACAAAAGCGGGAGCTATGTATGCCTCGGCTCACGACGTAATCAAAACACATATACTACCATTGTTTAGGAGTGACGATTGTTTTAACAAGGATTCGAACCTTGTCGTGGAGTACCTGGCTTATTGCATGCTTCACTTCCGGTATTATATATACAACTACGCACTATATATATAGTTAGTATAGATGTATATAAACTACAATTTTGCAGGGAGAAATGTCAGAGCTGTCAAACCGAAGACTTGCTGTCTATGTTAAGGCAACATGGGGTTGTGTTAACATATACTGGGCTTCAGAGAATTAGTGGTACAGTATACTTGACATATATGTTTACATAGTCATATAATATATTTATACTATATGTATGACTCTATTATTGTGTGCCAATACAAACTTCAGTTAATAAACATTATACATTGCATTTAATCTTAAATTTTACAAGCGCGGGTAATCTACTTCAATTTTTAGGTGTTCATTTTGGCAAGGAACTTGGGAACACTATCGATATGAAGAAAATACTAGAGGGGACAGACGTAGTTTGGGATGAGATCAAGGCCGTTGATTATCTCAAGTTTAATCCATCGATGGCTGTATGGCGTGAATATTTTGCATCTGTAAGTACATTACCGATTTAGTTTATTGTATGTAATATGTGTGTATATATATGTTTCCATATTTTATACATTGCATATAGCTGAATACTTGTCTGTATGTCCATGTATATGTATTATGGATCAATTTAATACTAGTTACTGAGGATAATGTCAATACAGTAAAACTCCTATTACTTAATACTCTCTTAAGTAATAATCTGTAACACCTAATGAAAATGAGGCAATACTTAATAACCTCCATTTCTTAGCTAATACTGCCGTATGACCATATATATATGATCGTAAATATACATGTATTACATATACATATCCTTCAAACATACCTTATTTTGTATGCACATGTATTATATGTACATACATGTATATTATATTTCCTACCCATGAACAAATTATTATTTAACATGTATATTATGTATACATGTAAATATTTCCCAGCCTTTAGCAACCCTCCTCTCTTAGCTAATAACCTTGGTAGTTAATAATCATCTCCCGGTCCCAACATTATTAAGTAAGAGGGGTTTTACTGTAACAAGATTACTGAGTTAATGTTAATATACATTATTACTAAATATTCACATTTGCAGATTGGAGTACGAGACTTCGTAAACATTGTCCCTGTAGCTGTGCAAGTTTGTGACAAATCCAATACAATATGGAAGGATGAAACATGGCAAATATATGAGCAGGGGAAAGTATATACTGTTTACGATTGGGAGTCTCCTGAATTAACAAATATTCTAAATGGTAATCTCTCTCTACCTCGCTCTCTCTGTGTGTGTCAAATCCTTATAATGCATTATTATATTTATTTTCTTGAATGTTTTGAAGATAGTTTTCTTGAACAGACAACAAGTTGAAAACAGAGCAATATGGGCTTTTATTAGCAGCTTTGGACAGCTTATGGGACCAACACTACAGTGAGTGCAGCATAGCGAGATATAAAATGGATGACGATGAGAAAGGTATGTATATATACACATGCATATGTATTTTACATACATATGTGTTGTGTTGTGTGTGTGTGTGTTATAGTAGATATGCTACATATATATCGTTGTTTAACTAGTACATAGAACATGTATAATATATGATTTTGATACGCTTTATTCATATTGTTCTTTCTTTTTCCTCGCTTATTATTATTTTTTTTCAACTCGCAGAGAGTGGGGTTTGTTTTTCATCGTTTGTTTTGCGTATGAGGCAGTGCCCGTGGATCAACTCTAGCCTTGATGGTGAACTCCACGCGCCAATGGATCTTTTTCAACGTTCTGAAACTGTCGAGAATATTCTAGGAATATATGCACACTATGCAGAGCCCAAGGTGTGTGTGCGTGTTCCCTTTATATATAATATAACATAATAGCACAGAAATTTTATGTCTATTATATATATATATATCGTTCATATTACGGTTGTTTCGCTAAAATCGAACATATTACTTTATATACGAGTTTAATGCATAAATATGCTGATTTTCACGCTTTTAAATACAGATACGGAGTAATACGTTGGCTGATGCCTTGGGACTACGTAAAGATGTACGACTTGATGATGTTCTTATGTTGCTTAGGCTTCTAAAAGAAGCCGCAACGTGCGTGGCCAGGTGTGTGCTTGTGTATGGGATATATACGCATAGACATGCACATGTATGATTGAAATTTTGGTGTTTATTGGTCCATGTCACATTGTGTGGATATTTTGTACGGAGTTTTGTACTTCTGTAATATTTTAGTTTTTATAAGTTTCCATATGTACAAATACACACACACACCACATGTACGTGTCTATTATACTAATGTTTTCTGTGTTTTTTCTCAGCTTGACACAGATGGAGGCCATGTACACGTACTTATGGGAAAACATCGACGGAAGAGAGTTAAAAAATATATTCGAGTCTTCGCCAAGCATATTCTTGCCACATACATTGCCAAAGAAACGCAACAAAAGAGTCACAGGAAAGCTGTATACTAGAACAAGTTGCATGGAGCGATCCATTCCGACTTGAAGATATAGGTACGTATGCATACATCGACAGTATAAATTCTAGATGCATATGTTGGTTCTAATAATACGGTGTAATTCATTCTCTCTCTAAGATATATACCAAATATGTCAACGTTTAGTTAACTTGAGAATACTACGGTCAGATGGAATATGCCAAAGACTTCGCATGAGAACGTTGTCAAGGGTGTATCCGGGATTACGGAATTTCTTCCTCGATTCTTGCCGTGTGTGCAGAATCCCAGACTTTGATGCATATATTACTATGCTTCAGCAAATAACTGCAGTTTGTACACCTTCAATATTCCTAGAGAAGGTAACTCCGTGTGTGTGTGTGTGTGTGTTGTGTGTGTGATGTATACATGTATAAGACATCATTGTAATCACACATGTATGTATGTATGTGTGTGTGTGTGTGTATCAGACGGGTATACACACAGAACACTTGTCGATGTCGAACTATAGAGTCACACATACATATAGGTTCTGGAGTTATTTGCACACTGGTCACAGGAGATAGAATCTGGGAAAGTAGAAGAAGAAGAGGTCCTCAGGCGAAGAGATGTTGTAAGGGATAGCCGTGCTTTAATTTTCCCAACTTTGCAGAATACTTGGACTAGCTTAAGTAAGTATATAGATATATATATACACAATATACATAGATGCGTGATATATATGTTCTTTGTGTGTGTGTGTGTGCGCGCGCGTGCATGCGCGAGTGTATACTAATCAGTTTTAGATGCAGATGATGGTATCGTGTGTTGGTGTGATGACATGAACCTCGCCAAAGAGTTTGATGCTGATGCTCTTTCTAGTGTTATTAAGTTTGTAAATACTGGCGAGGAGCTGAAATCTTTGCAAACTAGGTGTGTTTGTGTGTGTGTACGAGCGTGCATACTACATATACGTACATGTATCTTCCTTGAAGCTGACACAAGGGACATACTCAAATTCATAAAGTTAGATGAACTTATGCATTGCTCCGTGTGTGTGTGTGTGTGTGCGTGCGTGCTACATGTGTGAATGGTGCTAGTATACTACATATAAATAATATATACGTTTATAGAGTTTATACGTATATCATTATAACTTATGATGTTAATTGCATTTCTCACGTTATAGGAATTCGACTTCCGTGCTTCCTTTCCTAAAAGCTCTTGGTTTATCACGATTTTCCGAGGTAAATAAATATCTGCAGTGTACAATGAATATACACATTATTCACGTACATATTGCAGGTTGTTGAGAGGGAGGCTGTTGTCTATGGTACGAATAGCTATGCGGAGCTGGAGAGCATATTTCACAGAATTATACCCTATGGACAACGCTATTTATTAGAGTTCCACGCGGAGGCATATAAAGCGTTTATGGAAAATACCACACACCTTAAACTCCAGGAGCTTAAGTGTTTAACAGCTGATAAACTCTTCTGCCGGTATACGATAAGTAACAGGCAAGTCTCTTCTCTTAAGAGAGTAGAGTGCAATTGCTTGCTTCAGGTAATGTGTGTGTAGAGAGAGAGGCACATGTATGTATTCTTTTAAGTTTTATATTTCTCAGGAGAATGTACTGTACGTATCTTCATCACATTCCAGAGACTATACTTCTATTTATTTGGAGCTTTCTCGCATATTCTTCAACGGACAAACCAACACACACCTTGCCAACTTCTTACATCTTATCACACTCCAGGTAACGCACGTGTGTGTGTGTTTTGTCCATCTTGTATTGTGTTGTATGTGTCATATATGAAGTATGCATATAATATTCACAATAGCACACACACACACCACACCACATATATAGAATAGTATACATACATGCATAAGCAAATCCGTATGTCTGCAAACATGTATTCGGATATTTATGCATGGGAACTATGTGTCCCTATGTCTGTAAACATATACATATAAATGCCAAGTGTATGTACGTGTCTATCATATATTAAAATTACACATGCATACGCACATCCACGCACATGTATACAGGCCTTGACAACACCGGATGGACTTGGAGTCAATAGCGACAAGTTCACATGGTTTGAAACCGCTTCCTCACCAGCATACACCATGGGAAACCTCTACACATGCCCAAGAAGAAGGCCATACCTTGTCTGCTCAGGCAATTCTTGAGAGGTAATTATATAGATATATAGATGTATACATGTTATGTATGAATACGTATACATATGTGCAGCTATATAAATACTATGCGGTGTGCTTGTGTTCGCATTACACACGGTTTTCTGCATGTATGTATATATTACTTCGTCTACTTGACTCTACAAGCACGGTAACATAATACTAATTACCATTTTGCATAAGTGAACATAATTATTTATTAATACACAATTATATTTTTATTTATTAAATATGTTCAATTTGTGTATATTCAGGCAAAGATTGAAATCCACAAATAGTAACAGCAGCAATACGCCTCCAGAGAAACACAAGTTCGTACAGGACGCCGAGAAGGGCACGTTCGTACAGGACACGCCCCACTTCAAGTGTACGGAGAACGATGCCGTTCCAGCCAATTTGTATGTTGCTGGGGCTAACAGTACGGAGCAGCAGGAATATACCGGGAGACAGGGTGAAAAGATAGTGTATGAACACCTGCGTAGAAAGTACCCAAATGCCAAAGTTACGTGGGTCAATGAGAAATCAGAGAGTGGTTTCGCATATGATATCATCGTTGACAGGTATGTGTATCTATGTCTGTGTGTAACACCATCTCTAGATGTTTGTGGATAAGTATGATGTGTGCGTGTGTGTGCGTGAGTTTCAGATCACTTGTATGTATGTATATGAGAAAGGAATATTGTTAAGTGTGATTGATAAATATAGTTTATATAGAAGCATGAGCAATAGTTTGACAAATGTGCTATGTCGTGCAGTGTGTATATAACATATGTCTATGCTTGCTACACACACTTGTGCATGCATATATTAAAGAAAACGATGTAATCATTATTGATGAGTATGCCGAGGGTCAATCTATATCATTTCAATGTACATGTAGAGAGAACGATGTGAGGGAGTACGTGGAAGTGAAGGCAACGAGGAGCAGCAATAAGAACTGGTTTGAGATGTCTGCGTGGGAATGGGAGTTTGCAAACAAGATGGGGGACAAGTACAGCGTGGTACGCGTCTCCTTTGTTAACAACCAACACCAGGCGAAGCTCACGGTGCTAAACAACCCTGTTCAGTTGTGCCGAGACAAGGTCTTGCAGCTTGCCATTGTAATCCCCCAGCAAACGTAATCTAAACAGGTATTTAACTTATAGGTGTGTGCATTCACATATACACACGCACACACACATCATCTGTGTTAATACATATATACACGCGGAGACACATGAGTGTGTACAGATGCAGGGAGCACACAAGCATTTGATGTCTAGACACACAGACACGCACATATGCTATGTGTATGCATGTGTAGTGCGTAGTTTCGAAATAAGTAGGTGCAACCTAGTATGTAATTTACCGGATGTTAATTCAAATTCTAATATTGCAATATTATATAATTATATCAAAATGTATGATAAGTTATTAATATTTCTTCATGATATTTGAACTCTTAAATAAAATCAATTCAATATAGATAGCCTCTAGATTTAAAAATTCTACAATTAACTCTTTTTTTCTTATAAAGGATCTATATAGACAAATTAAAATAAATAAAATATTGTTGTATTATATCTTATTTCTAAAAATTTTCATATTAAGTAATTTTCATTTCAGTGGTATAGAATGGTTTAAATCAAATTAATGAATTAATTTATTTTTACCAAGTTATTTAAATAATTAATCGATAAAATTTTAATTTGACTCATTAATTTAAATTAAATTGATGAATTTAAAGAACCAAATGAATATCTCAGGAATTAAATCCCCTAAATAACTGTCAACTTATGTGAGAGTTTAAAATATAGGAATGCATATATAGTATTAATCTAAAACCTTAGATTATATACAGAAGCAAATATTCCAAATTAAAACTAATCCAACAGCTATCAAACTTATTATGTTAATAATAATAACTTATATACAAGAGCAAATAGTCCAAATTAAAACTAATCCATCAAACCCATTATGTTAATAATAGTAAGATTATTCCTTTCTTTCAGAAAAATGTAAGGTGGTTAGGGTTTTTTTGGTAGATGGGCCCAAATCTAGAGGAACATCATGAGGCACTGGTGGATTTGTAGGTAACACAATTTCTTGTTACATAAAACACTTCAATCGTTGCACATGTACAATTTCTAGAGCATCGGGTTGAATGTCGTGTTGAACCTCATAAACATGTGGCCTTACTTGTTGCAACACTCGATATGTTCCTTTCCATTAAGGAAGGAGACTCTTAATTAAATCAAATACCATAAGCTTGGGAAAACGAACCAACACCAATTCATTATGCAGTGGACAATGATGAGAGTTGTTATTTAACTTGTACGTGGCCCTTGCTAATTCCGCTCATACCAATGGAAGAATGCTCGTCAAATACGAATCCCAAAACCTAGCATCAACAACTTGTGGCAAACAAAAAGGTAGACCCAACTCCGTTAGTAACTCCGGGTTGACTATACAAAAGCTTATATTATGAAGTATCAATAAAACTCTATCTCCAGTGACATAAGCATATTGGAAAGACAGTAAATAACCATCCCAATATAAATGTTGAAAGTTCATGTACTTTAAAAGTCTTAATGAGCCATTCCACTAAAGCATTTGTTTGAGGATGATAAGCACTTGTGAAAGTGTGGCGTATCCCCAACCGGGATGTCAAAACATAAAATGCCTCAGTCATAAATGCAGAATCATTATCCAAGAAAATTCACTTTAGACAAGAATGTTGGAACACTACTCAATTAAAAGAAATTAACCAACATCAAAAGCAGTTACACTAGCAAGAGCACCAACTTTCACCCAATGATTTAGGTAGTTAGAAGCGATAAAAAACATACTCATTGAGTCGACTGTAAAAAAGGTCACATTAAATTAAATGTCACTAACTCAAACGAACTTGAAACTACAATTGTCCTTTCGAAGTACACAGAGGAGTATTGCAAGCTTGACACCACACACAACTATACACATACCGAATCACATCTCTTTGCAACTTTGGCTAATAGAAAGATCTGTGCAACTTCTCAATCACATGACAATGTCTCATGTGCCCACCAAGAACAAGAGAGTCATGGTACATGTGGAAATGTAGAACGAAGATCAAAGGCACACCAACTGCAAATAATTATTCGGATCAGTCCCCACAAAATAAAGAAGGTGATCTTGAAGGTAATATGCTTAAATGACAAGTCATCAGCAAGCGATGTTGGATTCTCACATTCATCATAAAATCTTCGAATCCACGACTCCACCTTTTGAACTTCACGAACTTTATCCAAAGAAGGTAAATCTAATTTTGCACCTTGTGGATACTGAATGTCAATCACAATAACTGTTGATGGTATTGAAACTTCGTTCAGAAAATTCATTAATGTTGGAACAACTAGCTCCTCAAGAACAGATGAGAAGGTGAAAGAGGAGCTCAAAAAAGAGTATCAGCATCAATCATGGAACTCCATGGCTAATGAACAACTTCAAAGTCATAAATCTGAAGCTTCAAGGCATACCGAGCAATACAACTAACCAAGTTCTTCCGCTTTAACAATGAAGTGGCCGCAACATGGTCGTCTTTCGACAGTGTCTTAGAACCATGTAGGTAGGCATGGAGTTTATCAAAACCTCAAACTACTACTAGACATTCCTTCTCAGTTATGAAGTAGTTCACCTCTATTGGTTGCAATGTATGATTGATGTATGTAATGGAATGATGTTAACCAAGCACACTCGTACTCTCATGCATCAACATGCCCCCAAGACAAATGTTAGAAGCATCCACATGCAAGATGAAGGGATGAGTGTAATCAAGGTGGGCCAAAAATGAAAAAGTTGTTAACAACTCTTTAAAATCTACAAATGTTTGCTCACAAACCTTAAACAAAATAAAAATGATGTTGACGACTTCAACAACTCCCACAATGGTGTTGTACAATCCAAAAGATGATTCATGAAATAACCAAGATATTGTATCTTGCTAAAGAAGCATTGCACATCATTCACACTCTTCAGTGTAGAGAACTTCAAAACTACACAAGTTTGTCAAAATCGATTTACAAACCTTCACGGGAAATGTAATAGCCAAGATAAGTAGTGTCATTGGATCCAAACACACACTTAAACAGCTTTAGCTTCAAACCAGCTTCCTGCAACCGATCCAAACCTTGCATACATCACTAACATGCTCACGTTCCATCCAAGTGGATTAAAACATCGTCAATGAAATCGGCAATCACCTCCGGCATATTGCAAAGAACCTTATTCATTATACACTAGAAAGTCACTAGAGCATTGCTCAAACCAGAAAACATCACCAAGAACTTATACAAGCCAAATGGTGTTCAAAAAGCAGTTTTAAAAATGTCCATGTGTCATTGTTTTTACTATGACTCGACTATTTATTTTAGAAGTTAATTGTTGTTACTTATTATTCTATGTTGACGGACCCTAAATGTAGTGAGAAACATCTCTCTTAATGCACTTAAGTGTATAGGGATAGTTCGACCGGTTGTCCTTAGATATCGCAAGAAACTCTAAGCGAAGGTAGCACTTACCTTCTAAAAAACCCACCCCCGATTTTGACATTCTAGTTAAGTTGATTAGTTAAGTAGGGTTAGGAACACCCCTAGGGTTGCCCTAACTCAAGGGTTTTAGGGTTAGGAGTTAGGCTAAGTTAAACACTCATCTCGTTAACTAAATAAGGGGTTAGCTAATTCCGTGCCAACCCACTTGCACATTTAGGAAAAGAGGGGGAGGGGGGGACTTTGTCACATAAATAAGGTAGAGTATGAGTAAGAGAGTTCATGGGTTCATGACTGAGTTTATTACTCTTTTGCCGGTGCAAGCTTTAATTTGTGTCGTTAAGGTACAACCCTCTGTTGTGCCACCCTAACTTCCATATAATAGGGGTACAACCCACCTTCAGGGTAGCTCACCCTTAACGTTGGCGGATCCATGCCAAGATCTTGTCGGAATGCACATTCCAAGAGGCAGAGGTTGAGGCTTGTCTCCAGCCTCCTCCACGTCAAGCTAGGTGTAGCACTTATGACCAAGCAAGGCACATTCGTGTCTTTGTCCAACTGTGAGTGTGAGATCTTGTTTGATATGTTCACGTTACCCAGTTTTTAAGGGTTCATTGAGGGGTTCTAGAGTTAGCATTTAGGAGCCACATTTGTGGCACTTGGTGTAACTCTTGAATCTAAGGGCTATGGCATGATAGCCCACATCATAAAAGGTAGTGTCACATGGAGATGAGACACTGGATTAAACATCACACAATACAACGCCTAAGGCATGCCCTTTGGGGTTGTGTCATGAGTTTGTCGACAAGGGGTTGGATACTCTAGTAAATAGACATGCTTGTGCTCGCATTAGGGTGCTAAGCCTTGGGCATCCACTCAAGGGAGGTTAGGTCTCATAACTAGGTGTGCTTTGGCACTCTTAACTAGGGGAATGTTTTCCTTAAAATTCAAGGGTTGAACAACCTAAGCTTATTGACAAGAGCCCTTTCGTGAAGCACTCGCAAAGCCATGTACTTAGAATTATCCAAACCTAGCCTTAAGGAGTTTGCTTAGCAGAATACTCGTGTTCGCCTATGGCGCACACTTGTGTCCTCACTAAATACTACCCTAGGTCTAGGGTATAACTTGACCACTCAAACCTTCAAAGGTTAGTTGTGGTTTAGGGTACCCCTTATTGCCCTAAAGGGGTTGTACGCCCGGATGAAGGTGATTTGTCAAGGGGTAAGTGACGATACCTTAACTCTATCACGGGGGTATGTGTGAGACATATCTCCTTTGTGGGATTAGGGCATGAACATGTGTAGATATACTGGAATAGGATACTAAAGTCTACTCAATATATTCTCTAGGGTTGTTGTTATAAGGGACTTAGGGTAGGACTCTAAGTCTTCTGTTTAACTAAGCATCTGAGTCAGACTCTTGACTCTTGGGGTCATCTTAGCGTTGTTCACACAAGGAATTGATGTCGGAAGGCCACGTGTTAACCCTTCAAGTTAAAACTTTAATAATTGTCCATGTTAGTCATCAAAACTTGCCAATATCTAGAGGCGAGATTTAACTTGATGAATCAACAACTCCGCCTTAGTCAATCCAGAAGATCTACAATATGAGGAAGTGGATAAACATTTGAAATAGTTACATAATTTAATGAGCAATAGTCAATGTAGAATTGAATGCTCCATTTGACTTCGTCACAAGATGAGGTTCAATGCCTAAGGACTTCAAGACTATCGAATAACACCCTTTTTCAACATTTACTTAACATTTGCCAGTAAGATCTTGAGTTCCTTTGGTGACCGACAATGAACAATTACCTTGATTGGCTTGGCATCCCTAGTTGGAATAAGATGGTGTGTTGGCCCCAGACGACAAGTCAAAGTTAAAAAGATCAGTATACTCCTTGAGTTAATTAATGATTGTAGCACAACGATCATCTGAGGAATTTAGAGAGAGAAAGAAAGAGCATGAAGGGAATGGTGAAACAAAAGTGATGAAAGCAGATGAATGAAGTGGAATAGAAGTAACAAGAATGGAAGAAAGATGAGGGAGAGTCAAACAGGGGGGAGGCTTTTCAAAGTCATACTTGGCATGATTGCTAGTCAACCAATCCATATTAAAAACAAGGTCAAAAGCTTGACTCGGCACCATCCACAAAGACTGAAGCTCAAGCTCACAATTGCCCACATAAACAACGATGCCAATTTTATCCCGTGAACAAACATGAGTGTATCCATTGCTGTACAAAATGAAGATTGGTTCTACACACAACAACAAATGAAGATGGAAACGTGTAGCAACAGACTAAGAAATAAAAGACAAACTCGAGCCTATATCAACCAACACTGAAAGGAAAAACATGACGTGTCGTGTTATTAAATTGAACTTGAAAAGTGAAGACATATGGAACTGGTGTTGAATGAGCCCCTTGATGATACTCCCAAAAGAAAGATGGAGGGGTCATTAACTTATTCGCACAAGGACCCTCCTCTACTCATGCGATTCATCATTTTCCAAAAGATCTACCACATCCAAACCTTCTACTATAGTTGCATTAACTGGTCCTTCTACTATAGTTGCATTAACTGGACGTTGTTGGTGCCAAGGCCTCCATCTCAGAAAATGTTGACAATGCCAATACTATAAGTATCATGGGTCATTTTTTGCCTTTCACAGGACTTGAACCCGAGACTTTTTAGCTAACACACACATGTGTTAACCAACTGGTCCGTATGATCCTGAATGCTGAACTACACCATCAACAGCAAGGCGTATATTCATACGCATGTTCCAGACCAGTGTGGACCACACATTCCAGACCAGTTGTGGACCATACAATCCTCAGGACCTCAGATATATAAATAGGGTTCAGTTCCAGGTTTCTTAGAATCATTCAACACCAGTCTTCGGCCTTGCTTGTTTTCATTTTGTATTCATTTCTTTCTTGAATACAATCTCCTCCTTTTCAAGGTTCCACCCTTGTTCTAAAGGTTTCGCCCTTTGCACAAGGTCGTGACAGTTTGAATGATTCGGTATGACAAGCTTCTGTTTCGCTTGTCATCGATCCCATTTTCTTTCTTTCTCTCTTTTCAATTTTCTTTTGATTTTTCTTTTCGATTTTTTCTTTTCTTTTTCTTTTCTGATTTTCTTCTCTTTTTTTTCTTTTTGATTTTTCTTCTTCGACTCATCATGTCCGAGCATGCTCTTCATGAGCAAGTTGCTGCCCTCCAGCAGCAGCTCGAACAACTACACCTGGAGAATGATCAGCTCCGACAGCGTGTGAATTCTCCAGAGCCGAAGATCAGCATGCCTAAAAAGTTCGATGGTACCCGATCGAAGTTCTGAGGTTTTCTCAATCAAGTTGTTTACGATCGTGATGCAGCCGAGCGCTACAGCACAGAACCCATTAAGGTTGGATTGATCGGGTCGCTTGCTTTCTGGTTCTGCTCTTTCATGGTTCTCAGCCTTGCTGGAGAACAATGATCCGATCCTTGGGAATTTTGACGAGTTTGTGGAACGGTTCACGGCGATGTTTAGTGACGTGGATTGTGAGAGTGCTGCCATCACCAAACTCCGTCAGCTTCACCAAGGGGTATGTCGGTAGTAGAGTACGCATCAAAGTTTCAACTTCTTACTTGTGATGTCACATGGGGAGATCGTGCTCTCAAGGAGGTTTTCGGTCGGGGTTACAGGACAAGGTCAAAGACATGTTGCTGAATTTTGCGGTTCCGAAACCCTCACCAGCATGATCGAGTTGGCAATTCGTTGTGACAACCGGTTGATCGAGCGGAAACAAGAACGTCGGCATCCTTCTTTTTCTTGATGCCGTCTTCTTCCATTTCTGCAGTCCCTGTTCCCTCATCTGCTGATTCATCATCTTCCTCAGTAAAGCCATCCCCGATGGAATTAGGGCGATCACACCAAGGCAAGCTTTTGCCAACCGAACGTCAAAAGCAGATTCAGTACAAGCTTTGTTTGTATTGTGGAACCCGTACCACAAGTTGGAGAATTGTCATCGGCATCCAAAACAAGCTCGTGAAGTGGCTCTTGCTGTGCTGTCGAAAAACAAGAAGATCCAGCCCGAATAGGAGCTGTCCGGCTAGATTGCCGTGGAACAACTCATGTTCCTCAAGGCTCTTCACTCATAACATCTTCCCTTCCTCATCTTGGATCCATTCCATCCACGAAGGTGTGCAAGTCGTTCCATGTTCCGGTGCAGCTGAAGACACCAGAGGTGGAGTTCTCTGGTCAAGCTTTGGTGGATAGCGGAGCAAACGCAAATTTCATCGACAAGAATTTTGCTGTTAAGCATGGGATCCTATACATCCTTTGAAGATCCTGGTTCTGTACGGGTCGTTGATGGACGAGATATCAAATCTTGAGCGGTAATAAATGACACGGAGTTCGTTGAGGTCGTTGCTTGCGGTGCTGTGTGCAACATCTCCTTCAGTGTGTTTCTATTCCAGACTCTACGATTATCCTTGGTTTGCCGTGGATCGAGTTGGTGGATCCTGGTTGGAGAGAACGTTTCATGAACAGTTTCCCAGCTGTTTCAACTCCAGCCACACTCTTTGATTCCGATCCTGTTCCAGTTCCTCCTCCACTTCGAGTCTCGCATATCACCTTGAAGCAGTTCAAGAAAGATAGCCGACATGACCCAGCATCCGTGTTCGCGATCAAAGTCTATCCCTGCTCTGCTAAGGATGTTTCTGTTCCTCCTGCCTTACCAAAGCAGTATGCCGATTTCGCAGACGTCTTCGACAAAAAGAAAGCTTCTGCCTTGCCACCGCACCGTGAGTACGACTGTCCTATCGATCTCGTTGAGGGTAAGCAGCCGTCCTCCGGTCCCATTTACGGTCTCTCACCAACAGAGTTGGAGACATTGAGGAAATACATTGAGGAGAATCTTGTCACCGGATTTATCCGTCATTCGCGATCACCGGCTGGTGCTCCAGTATTCTTTGTTTAAGAAGGATGGAAGTCTCCGGCTCGTGGTGGACTACCGAGATCTGAATAAGGTCACCATTCCAAACAAGTATCCTCTCCCGCTCGTCTCCGACATGCTCGAACGTCTTTCTGGTGCCCGGTACTTCACAAAGATCGATTTAAGAGGAGCGTACAATCTCATCCGAATTCGAGAAGGGGACGAGTGGAAAACAGCTTTCCGTACACGCTACGGACATTTCGAGTACGTAGTAATGCCGTTCGGCCTGACAAATGCACCTGCTGTGTTCCAGCACATGGCTAACGATATTTTCCGGGACTTCTTGGATTTGTTTGTCATCATGTACCTAGACGACATCCTGATATTTTCCAAGACTCGAGAAGAACACGAACACATGTACGGTTAGTCTTGGAGAGCTCCGGAAGCACCACTTGTTTGCCAAGTTGGAGAAGTGCTCTTTCAGTCAGCAGTCTGTCGAGTTCCTGGGGTACATCATTTCAGCTGAAGGTGTTCACATGGATCCTGCAAAAGTCCGGACTGTATTGGAGTGGGAGAGACCATCAAATGTTCGTGATGTTCGATGTTTCCTCGGGTTTGCGAACTTCTATCGACGTTTCGTTCGGGATTTCTCCAAGATTGCATTGCCATTGACGAAGTTGACTGGCAAGGATGTTCCATTTGTCTGGTCCTCTGAGGCTGAGGAGGCGTTCGAGTTCCTAAAGAAGGCGTTCACCTCGGCACCTGTTCTTATCCATCCTGACCCTGCGAAGCCATATTTCGTGGAAGCTGATGCCTCTGACTTCGCCATTGGTGGAGTGTTGTCCCAGGAAGGTCCAGATCATCTTCTCCATCCCATTGCTTTCCATTCCCGCAAGTTCACTGCACCTGAGATCAACTACGATGTCTACAACAAGGAGCTTGGCGATCGTCGATGCCTTTGAGGAGTGGCAGATTCCTTGAAGGTTCCCCGCATGTGGTTAAGGTGTATTGTGATCACAAGAACCTCCAGTACTGGGCAACAGCACGAGTTCTCAATCGACGTCAGGCATGGGCACAGTCTTTGTCCCGGTTCCGATACGTGATTATTCATCGTCCCGGTCGTCTAAATGGCAAAGCAGATGCCTTATCTCGTCGCAGTTACCTAGCTCCAGTACCAGTGAAATCCGATTTGATCAACAAGAACAAGTCATTCTGAGCTCCGACCAGTTGTTGGTAAACGCGCTTTCCCGTTCTTCTGCTCCAGTTGACACTTCGTTTTTGGATCTAATCGAGAAAATCTCCCTCAAGACGAGTTTGCTCGTGATGTCCTTGCACATGTTCGACGAGTTCAGCCATTGTCTTCAGGGTCACAACTACGAGATTATGCTGCTTTCCATCTTCATAATGGGTTGCTGTACCACCACATCCAAATATATGTTCCGGACAGAGAACTGAGGTTGCGAGATGTCCAACACTGCCATGACAACACAGCTGCAGGACATGCTTTAATATAGGTATTGCCAGTTGTTTTAGGTTAACTAAGTTTTAGGTTAAACCTATTCAAGGCTATTCCAACTAATTTATACCTTGTTTGAATGTTTTACAATCCTGTTGGTGGTCTAGTTTGCATGGATGGAGCAACAATTACACTTAGTTAACCTAAAACAACTGGCAATACCTATGATTGGCAATCCTGTTGGCAATATCAGCTGCAGGACTAACTAAAGAATGTGAAGTTGCAAGTGGGAGCAGCAATGTCTCATATTGTTGTGTCAGCCACGGAACATTGTCAAGAGTCAATGGAGCTAGTGCATGCACAAGCCCCACCAAGTCTTGAAGAAGTGTTGGCCACAACATACCTAACTTAATGCGCTCCAACATGTTAGGCTCCACATGAAGCAAAAGACTTTGAAAGTGAATGTCAAATTGCATCACCGACTCAAATGGTTCCTGATGAATACGATGCAACTGCTAAAAAGCATAGTCATAGTTGTCAGTATACCCGAACGTATGTTTGAAGATCGTTGGAAGAATACTCCAATCCCCCCGAGTTGCTGCATCCAGATTATTGTACCACTACAACGCCGTCCCTTAAAGACAAGTAGGAAATTTATGCAAACATCAAACATCATCCCATGACTGATATGTGTCAACCATAGTGAAGTGATCAAATTAATAGTACACATCATCCTCAGGACTTCTACGAAAGAAATTTGGTCAGACTTAAGAATTTGTAGCAGGAGTAGGAGGAGTAGCATTATGGATTGTGAATGCCACCATTAACTGAGATTGATTATTCAATTGGACCCGCATAGCATCCAACAATTGTAGCTATTCCACAGACAAAGGATATTTTTTTTGTGCAGCCATGGACGAAAAAGAAGAAAGAACAAAGTTACAAAAACAGAAAACTCTAGACAATGAAAAGTTAAATCTAAAAAGACAAGGAAAATTTAAGAAAAAAATACAAATCCAAGCGTTCCGTAGGGACAATTAGAGGTGCCCCTCACCTTCACCAATGTGAAAACTCAGAATATAGAAATGAGTATATCGTATTAGTCCAAAACCCTAGCTTATATACAGGAGCGAATGGTCCAAATTGAAACCAATTCAACAGCTATCAAAACCCACTATGCTAATAATAATATGTATACATGTAGTTGTACACATGGATCTTACACTTTTATATTTTCACCTATTTTTTTCTTTTTAAAATTCCACCCTTATTTAAATAATAATGCTATGTGCATTTAAATGGGATTATTATTTATTCCTTAAATATGTATTGGTGTGAAATATGGTGAAGTTTTAAATTAAAAGTTAGAACTTATGGTATATATACGTAAGTATATATGCATATATATGTAAGTGTGTGTGTGTGTGTGTGTGTGTGTGATGCTTCATTGCATATATAAAGTGCATGTGCGTGTGTGTTGGTTGCTTCTATATCAATATAAACGAGATTAACCTTGAATCATAATAGTGACTAGTTGTGTTTGTACATAGAAAATTAAAATACTATAGTACATTATGTTTGGCTAATGTTAATAACCAACATGTGCATGTGGTAGTTCAAGGAGCATGCATGTGATAAGAGCTCTCTATAAAGTAGGCGGTGCATGTGATAAGAGCTAGTGTTCAAGAGTAAAAAGCACCAATCATGCTATCATGAAATTATATAAAACTAAAGAGATAAATTTTCAAAAATGAAGTAAAAATAATTTAAAAACATGAGAAAAAAATTATAATATAAAAATTTATAAGTTCATTAATTAATGTCCTGTGGACCTCCCATAGCTGGGTGGAATGTACCTCTCACTGGTTAGTACACCAAGGTCTATAGGAGGTCTAGGAGATCATAGGAGGAGCAAAAGGTCTCCAAAGAGATCTCCATGGGACTAGAAGGTCTACAAGAGGACTAGAGGAGGTTTGTAAGAGGTCCCCCAAAAGCCTATAGGTCCTTAGGAGGTATGGGACACAAGAGTTCACCAAGCAGACCTTTTGCAAACCCTTACAAATTTCAAGGACCTAGATATAGTGGCCAATGATTAATTAAATGCAAAAAAGCATGGTGTCATTAGTGAACCTATAGGTTGAGTGGATGGTGATTGTGCCACATAAGTCTAACAATTCACATCCAAGGTGTTTTGTCCTTTGACATAAAGGCTATACCTAGTGAATAGAAGTTAAAGCAAGTGCATGCTACCTCAAGTCTAAAATGAGTATGACCAATATAAGCAACTCCATATATGCTCAACCAAGCCAAGATTAGAATGGGCAACGACATTTGCTATTCTTGGCCTTAACTTTCTTTACATGTGATGCCACCAAACCAAAAAGCTACCTCTTCATCCTCGAAGGCTCAGTTGACCCACTTGAACTCTTAATGTGTTTACAACCAAGTAAATGAATGCGGTTTGGGCTGAAAAGCAATATGCAAAAGTTAAAACACCTTGGACAAACTGCAAATGGTGGAGTATTGAAAGGATGACAAGGTAACATGTGTCATGGATGGTGGAGTATTGAAAGGATGGCAAGGTAATATGTGTCATGGATGGTAGCAAAGGATTGTCGTGAACAAAGGATTGTGTGCATAGTTGGTTCCATGTCCATGGGTGTTGTAGTATAATTTGAAGCCACCATAAACATGTAAAGAAACACTATCAATCAAATGTTATTAAAAATGCTAATACATATTTCATCACACAAAATGATTTCTTTTTCTGAAGCAATTTTGAAAATTAACACCACAACCTACTTAGATTGAAATGACAAATGATTAAGGCACGTGTTTAGATGGAATGGGCTCAAACTCTTTACATATCATCATTTTATAGAAGGTCTTGTTATAGCCTTGTATTCAAGGGACAAAAGATTTCCATTGA
The DNA here is from genome assembly GCA_003024785.1 of Selaginella tamariscina. NCBI lineage: Eukaryota > Viridiplantae > Streptophyta > Lycopodiopsida > Selaginellales > Selaginellaceae > Selaginella > Selaginella tamariscina. The sequence goes on from PUQB01000124.1 coordinate 332,040, forward strand.
AAGGCTAATGGGCAAATGTAATCGCCATAAATGAAGTTGCTTCACTTTACTAATGCACATCCTTCACAAGTTGCATAGTCATCAAATTTCCTTGCTAGTGCAATGCACATTATGCTGCTTCACCTAAGTGCTATATACCCACTTGCCACAATGATCAATGTAAATTCAATATTTATTTGGACCTAAATGCCTTATACCCATTTTCCGTGTTATGTAATGATGAATCTTATAGTGATTTATGTAAATTAAAGAATTACTTAGACTTAAATGCCCCATACCACTTGCAACTTACAATGTGTCATATAGCGATGACTCCCATATTGAACAATGTAAATAAAAATTTACTTGGTTTTTCTTAGTCATAGCATGGTTACCAACGAATACGTTCGCATGCATTTGCAAATGTTTGAGAAGGCATTCACTAAAATTAGGGTTTCAAAAAAAATTAAAAAAAAATCATGCACAACCTTGAAATTCCTACATTTATGTGATTCTACATCTATAGTGTTTGAGGAAAAGCCTAAGTTGGAGGAGCTTGCACATAGACTCTTTGGTAATGTGCTCATGATTATTTAATGATTGATTAGTAAATATTATTATACAAAACTATCAATTTGATGAAACATGAGAACATGTTTATCATGTAAATTTGATAACGTTCAAGAACACATTATTAATATTAAGACATATTCATGAAGAATCATTAATGCTAACCATGACTCACGATAATAATGTTACATTCGAACATCAAATAATCCAATAGTTGCACCCATTGAACAACTATTATATCGTGCTCCCCAATTCAAAACATATATCATATACATTACACTTAAGAACTCAATAACTTCAAAAGGACAATGTCAAACCACATTTTGTAATGAAATGTAAAATATGTTTTTCATGAAAATATAGAGTTGTAATTATCCTTCACAAAGATATAAAATTATAATTGCTCTCTCCACCTTTCTAGACAAAGATGAGGACCAAATAAAAGTCTTCTAACCATATTGTAACTAATGGCACCAAATTTGAGTACGTATACATCTATAAAAGCACAATTAAATAAAATATCTATTATTGTGACATGAATGTAACACTTTTTACCTCATGAGTGTCTCAAATTTTTTGAAAAAAGAATTATTAATATAATCATTCCTTATGATGAATTAAAACTATGTTTAATAACTAACATATCTATGTTAAGAATTTTTTTTTCTTGTTCTGATTAGCACCATTATCCATCTATAAAAAGGTGCTTAAACGATTTTTTGAAATATGACGAGTTTAATATATAACCGTTGAAGCATCCAATCTAATTAAGGAAGTCTCACCACCTTTAATAATTGTTGGTTGTAATGTGAAAGTTACATTTACAAATTCATGCTTCATTGTTATTACAAATAGGACTTTGTACATTTTAAGCATTAACATTTAATAGAATGAATCTTTAAATATGAATTCATGGTTAATGTACTTAAGTCCTTAAAAGAGTTTGATTAAATATCATTAAATACTTTGAAAAACTCTAAATAAAAATAAAATTTACCTTCTAAAAAATTTCTTCTTCTTACCAAAGTTCTAATTTAGGATCATATTAGTTCATATGAGTTAAGCTACTTATATAAGATTAAAAACACCCTTAGGATTGACTTAGCCTCACGTCCTAATTAACTTTTTATAATAAGAGACTCTTTGTCATGAATATTAATTAATTAAAATAAATGTGACAAATAAAAAAGAGCATTATTTTCTCTCTATTAAGATAAGTTTAACTATATCACATTTATAAAGTTAATCAAACTTCTTTTGTTTGATAATTTCTTAACACATTTATAAGGCATTATTGAGTACATTAATTTTGTGATTAAGATCTTATTTCAACTGTCTCATTCACACCAAATTAATAATGACACTTATAATAAGTTAAACATGCATCTTAACTCATAAGATGAACATTATTTATGCTATTGGCCAAGTGTAACTAGTTGGTAATCAAGTTTTTAATATGGGTTCTCTTTATCAATTTCTTAAGAGTATAAAGTGAGGAATTTTAAAGTTGACACATGACAAGCTGCACTCATAAAACTAAGTAAAAACTTTTGACATATATTTAATTTTCTTATCATTTTTTAACATCTTAAAGCATCTAAAAATTATTGGTATAATAACATTGGAATTGTGATTAAATTATAAAAAAATAAAATGTTTTTAAATATGTTCATAATAATGAGGGAGAACACCCTTCAAAATAAGTAGCAAAAGCTTAGGTGTTAATTGGGAGTTTGTTTTGATATTATTCATTACTTTTACTATTAAACATAAAAAAATTAATTGGTTGCTCCTCTACAAATGATTATGCATTGTAATACACAAATCTACAATTTATTTTTTTTATAAAATGTGCATTTTGAATCAGTTTCCTTTTTGTTACACTTTGTTGGTTATATATTTTATTTATAAATTTAAAATCTCTTGAAAGTGTTAATGAAATGAAGTACAAAAACTTTCTTACCAATTAATTACAATTTCTTATTTGCCTCTAAAAGAATATCCTTCCAAGTGAATGATGACAATAGAACCTTATTTGCCTCTAAAAGAATATCCTTCCAAGTGAATGATGACAATAGAACCTTATGTGTATTTAGAACATTTTGTGATTTTAACCTAGTTTGATGTGGTATCAATAAAAGGAAAAAGATTTTCAAACAAATAAATAAAGATTAACCAACTTAAAAAATAAATATAAACCCTAAGAATTACTCTTCAATTCATATAAGAAATGTTGACATGTTAGTTGATATGTGTCATAATTAATAAGGATTTTAAAATCATTTCAATATTTAAGTTTTGCTATTGTCTGATAAGTAAAACTGAAAAAATTATTTTCTTAACAAGTTTAATAAATTTTTTAAATATTTTACTTAATCTAATAAGATTGCAATAATGTGTTAGTTACAAAATGTTATTACAAAATTTAACTTTGTCACATTTGTTTAATATAATAATTTATTTTATTTTTTGGTAAATACATGTTGTAAGAGTTTTCAAATGATCTCCAAAGATTTATTATAAATAAAAATATTGTCAATATCTCCTTTTTAAATAAAGTAATCGAGACATTGCACAAGTAGTAAGAATTCTTATGAACTATATCATGTATAATAAGTTGTCTTATAATATCCTCGTCAACTACTTTCACTTAGTACTAAGTCGAGCTTTCTCAAGTCTTATTAAACAAGTCATTTATTTAATGCAACATGTTTCACGAGTTTATGCCAATGTTTAAATTGTTCTAAATACTTTCTTAGAAAAAAAACATCCAACAAATACATATAATCAATAACCACAACATAAAACATTAATGACTTTAAAATAGATTCGCATGGACCAATTGTAGGATGTGGTCTATATAAAAATTGAAACTTTTAGAAACATGTTTCCATCTTTAATTTCATGTGAAACAACTAGCACATCCAAGTTAGATTTAGTAAGCATATGCATACCATGGACTAATGTGGACATCTTCCACAAACATTGGAGACTTGCACATAGCAAGTTGAGAATCGATGTATTGATCGTGGTTGACTTCAAAATTCTTAGGTTCTAACCAATATAAGTTTGAGTCCATTTATACAAATGCCATACTTTCCCCTTTGTGCAAAGCTTTTCTCTAGACTCTTCAAAAGTACTAAATATACTTGCACAAGCTAATTGAGCCAAAAAAAAGATTCTTAACTATATCTGGGACAGAAAGGACTTGTTATGTAGTGTAAATATATTTGCAATGTCTATTATTGCAAGCTGATCTCTATTTGCTTCCTCTATTGCTTAAGATATGCAACGTGATTCTAATGAACTAGAACTTTCTGACAATCATAGTGGTGGCACATTGATTTTAGTTAACATTATATGTAGTTAAGTATATGATTTAGGATTTAGTATTAATCAAGCCTAAGTCACTTTTAAGTATTTAAAGAATGCATATCCCGATGTCTGTACGTCAGAAAAACAATTCATAGAATATTTCGGACCTGGAAGAACGATCTTTGTGCGACACAGTGGCATAGCTTGAACGGTAAACTTCTCACTTCCACACCTGGTTCCAAGCCCCATTCTGTGGACATCTCTGACACTAATGATTTGAGTGGATTAATCATATTGAGGATCCAAAAGCAAAGCCCCAAGAAAAGGATGAGGAGAGTTAGCAGGTCTGCCTGATTCAGGCAGAGGCAAAGCACTACTAAGAGATCTTTAGGCTGAATTTGATTCATATGTTCAATAAGGATGTACATGAATAGCAACAGTAAATTTAGTTCAGCCTTAGACAAGAAATCTCATGTTTTATCTTTAAAAACTGCTTGCACGCATGTATTCAATAAATGCTTTTGTGTTTTAAATTTGTAAACTCTCACCCGCAACTTTTGCATTTGAAATGCAGATTTTGCACTAAAAAATAAGCACTGGTGTGGCATCTAAATCAATCCACCGATAACAATTTAAACTCATGGAAAGCCATATACATCATTCGTATTAAACTCAACAAGTGAATCTTCCCTATATGAAGCGTCTTGCCAAGATTGATGATCTCCAGTCCAATGACTTTCATCACCACGACCATGATGAGAATCTCCTCATTGTTTGCGTCATCGTTCCCACTTATTACATTGTGTCCAATTACACTGCACTCCCAACATCGTCGATTTGTTTGTGATGATGGTTTGAATCGCATCGATTCAGTGTAGGAGCGTTTGAGTTCATTATTGTATTTAAGCTTATTGTAGGACAATATATGTATATTGTATACACATGCAAGACACCTACTTGGGCGGTAACATGTCAAATGAGAATGCCATAGCTTAATTATATTCAGAGACAGGGTAAGACTTGAATATATAGGTTGGAGAAGACTTGATAAATAGCTATATTTGTGTTCATTTGGATAAACACCGGGATAAATTCAACTTACTTATGTGAGTGCCCACATATAGCACTTTTATGTACTTCTTGATGCAAACCCATTAGTTCCTCTTTCTGTGCTGTAGGCAGTGGTTCCTTTTGACCTGGCTATGGAAGGATTGGCAGGTTGAATAACCTTCTAGGGCTTTCAACACAGGGACTGATAGTTGGCAAGGGAAAACTTTCAAAGTGCCGTGTATGGCGGGAAAAGTGCTTTGAATTGTAGGTGTCTCTACAAGTCATTGACTCTGTAATTTTAACATAACATTACCTCCCTATAGAATACGACTCTGTTTATAAGTATCAGAATCAATTAATAAATGTGTTACCGTCGTTCTATTAGATTTAATCTTATTAACTAAAAGATTTTCTGACTTATAAAACTTATTTTACTTTTTATAATCATTGTAATAAGATCATGTTTCCTAATAAATGTAATGAAATTTTGAATAACTAATTTCCAATAGAATAAACTAAAACAGCTTACCTTGCTCAAGACGTTCCATTGTAATCAACTAGTAAAGGATGTTTCTGACATTTACGATAGGGCAGAACAATAGTCGCCTCTGGGTGCAGTAACCACGTACCATGCAAGTCCTCGCCTGTTATAAGTGGGTTATTATAACCATGGTACCTTCCACTTATGCAGTTCCACATGTGGGTTCCGGTTATACACATCGGCATGGCAACAGCATACTCCATAAGATCGTTGAGACCATCCTCTTTAGCTTTCTGTATAAACTTCTCTTGTAACCTCAGAATCTCCTTTTCGAAACCTTTAAGCATATCGTACGCATGATCAACCACGTCCTGGAAACTCCTGCCCTTGTGACTATGCTTGAGCATGACAAACAGCCAGTTGTAATGCACTGTTTTCTCGTAGAGATCCTTCCTGAAAGAGAATATATCGTTATCTAGACCGATATAATCTTGAACAGCCCCAACGAAGTCGCAGAAGTCCTGAGAGGACACTATCTCATCGGGAAGGTCCAGTCCCATACAGAACTCACCAACAATACACGTACAGACCTTAATAAGTGAGGTAGCTTTACGAAAGTCTCCGTACTCCTCTTCGCTGGTACATACTCCGCTTGTCTGTATCTCATGTCTTGAACCACAGCATCAATGTATTCAGAGAGGGATTCTACATAGCGAGAGAACAGGCGAGGCGACATCATCTCTCGAAACTGAGAATTGATCTCCTCGAAGGCCTTGAACGTGAAATGGGAGTCTTCAAGAGCCTCTCGAGGGATGGCCCCTTTGGCTATTTCGATGTACTTCCTGCCGGACTCTCTTGCCATGTCTTCAGTTTCACTCGATTCGAGGAAGTCGTCAGCTTTAGTAATAACCCACATGTTCTTGCATGCTAACACGAGCCTGCGATCGTCCTTACTTCTTGGGATAACCAGGCATCCTGACAAGGCCAACCTTGTCTGCCGGATCTTCGACTTCTTCTCCACGTCTTCGGGACGGAGACCCAATACATTGAATATCCACTCGTCCGCCTCTCTACTCACAGCTTCAAAGTTCGGATGGCATTCGAAAGGGATGCTGCAAGTATTGGGTGGCAGCTCGAACTTTGTGAGATTGGAGAGTACTGCATATACTTCATCCATTGCAAGAAATGAAAGAGACGAAATGCTTAGGCTATATGTAAAATCATGTGAGATTTGCTTCTTTATATAATCAAAAGAGGACAAGATCCATCCTTACAAACGTTTCTCACACGTTGTCTAAAACAGTAATCCCTTGAAAATGCTTTAATAACTTTCCTTGGGTTCTTCCTAACCACAGGTACTCTGATGGGCGTGATACAGAAAGCATGCGGTGTGTATAGTATTGAGACTGGCAAATTTGTTGTGCAATCCTAAATCCCATGTTGTTTGAGAAACAGCGAACAGTAACAGACCCATGAATGGACTTATTCAAACATATTTTAATACATCTTTTAGTAAATTTAAAAGTTACAAACAAGCAGCGTATGGGTCCCCAAACTGTACAATGTTTTACTTGGACTTCTCTTGCGATCGTAACAATCTGAATTATGTACATGTTCTAAATGAATTAACACGTTCAATTAGAAGTGTCCTATAAATTAATGAATTAAAACACAAAGTCTAAATAAAACGGTGACATAATGCAACCCACCAAGGTAATTGCATTAGAAGGAGAAATTGGAAGAGACGTAAGTAAGTGTGTATACACATGGCAATAAACATGTTAAAGTATACAGTATCAATAAATACTAATACAAGTCTCTGTAAATATAAAGGATAACATATATCTGAAATTTTCCTTATACATTTGTGCATATAGACTTTGAATATTATAAAATAACAAGTGCAATTACTAATATACATCAAATACATGTAAACTTAATAACGTGCTTTATGAGTAATACGCAAACCTCTACGTGTGCGTGTGTACTGCCTGAGCGTGCGTTTGTGTTATATGCCACACAATGTGTGCACAAATGTCAATTTACAACCAAAAGAAAATTGACATTCGTGATTTTGTGTGTCTTATTCTAAAGTTTCATTCTTTTAAAAAAAATTACATAATTAAATTAATTATGATTAAGGTTGACTATCATGTTAGTCTCGATTACAAACATATACAGGTACTCGTTAATAATTTTTATACCTTTCTTTCAAATGAAAATATAAAAGTAATCACGTGGCACACCAAAATTCTTTGCTGTTTGTTTGCTGTGTGAGCCCATGATGAAGACGTAAATTATATGTATGGTTTTGTGAACCGTTTGGTTTATTTGGAAAGGAATGCAAAGCTCTCCACCGACAACCCCTAAGTGGAGAGCATCCTACTATACGTTGTTGTACGACTGTATTATATGTCAACAACCCCCCTCAACGGATATTGACAACTCCTAGTGAATCTCTGTACATAACTATGTAGGACAATAATCCAGCTCCAATGTTCTAGTTTCCACTACTCTAGATGCTTAACTTGAATGATATCAAGCCCTCCTCGTCATGGCAATAGTGTTTGATCATTGCAAGTAAGCTACTTTGCATTCTCTTGGTTCAGCTTCAGGTATGATAAATGTTGTTTCAACCATATAGCTTCACAAGCTGCTAAAGTCATCCCAATATACTTAGCTTTAATACTGCTCGAGGCTGTAATATTTTTATTGTGGCTTGTTGGGGTTGTTGGACCAAGTAATTGCTGCATTGCCCATGCTAAAACAATAGCTTGATGTTAAATTTCTCATATTTGCATCTCCTGCATAGTCTGCATTTGAGAACATAAGAAGTTTGATGTACTCAGGTTTACAGTGTTGATGAACTAATGATACATCTACAATTCCTCTGAGGTAGTGTAATATACGCTTAACCATTAATCAATGATCCCAATATAATTGAGACGTGTCCAACAACATAGGCAATATTTGGCCTCATAAACATCACTAGGTAAATCAAACTGCCCACTACCTAGCAATCAGGAATACTACTGCTATGATAAAGCCACGACCCAATCACCTTGTAGCACTTGAATACAATTTACCTTATCTTGTTGAGGTAAGTCATTTCAAACTCGTGCCTAAGCTGTTACTTAATATCCAATGTGAGTACCAAGTTACTCAATAAAGTAATGCAATTATCAACATAACATAGACTGCTACAATGACAAGCTACTCCTCAATAAGCTCAATATAAACATTAGTATCAACATCACTCTTGCTAAAGCCTTGCTTGATGAAGAAGTGGTTAATACGCTTGTATTAGGCTCGTGGACTTTGCTTCATGCCATAAAAGGACTACAACAACTTGTAGTACTTGCTTGTCTCCCCCTCAAGTTTGAAACCCTCTGGCATAGTGATGTACACCTCTTCCTTAAGGTAGCTATACAGAAACATTGTCTTCATGTCCAGTTGCTTCACCTCTAAATTAAATTGCACATCTAGTGCCATTAGGAGACAGATAGATGCAAGCTTAACCATTGGCAAATAAATCTTTGTAAAGTCCACTTCTTCCACATGAGAAAATCCATGTACAACCAAGCAAGCTTTATCTCTCAGGCTAGCCATTTGAACATGGCTTGATCTTGAACAACCACTTGTGTCTACTACTTTCATGTTTGGTGGGAGCTTAGGTACTAGAAAGAGTACGTTGTTTTGATAATGTCGTTCATTTCACTGTTTGTTGTTGCCTTTCACATAGCTATATCTGGGCTTTGCATCACTTGTTAAGAAGTCTATGGCATGCAATGTCTAGAAATGACATCTACTGCAAAGTAGAAAGGCTCTATGTGCCTAGTGTTGATTGTGAGTGCTCTCAAGACTCCCAATGAGATGCTAACAGAGTTGTCTACATAGCTATCTGCTCATGGTACTATTGGCCTCTCTCCGTGGGGATGAGAATCCCTAAAAATTGACAAGGTGCTAGAGCTGAGGTTGCAAGAACATAGGAGCTTTCATCCCTAGACCTTGACCTTGCTCTTGCTCTTGCTACTGGCACACTATTGCTCGCTAAAGAATTACAACTGGAAGAGGCATGGTCATTGGAATTGCCAATTTATGATCCTACCCCCTAGCACATGATTCATCCCTACTCCCCTTGGTTGTACTAGCCATGCTCCTCATGACTATCATGTTGCTGAAAACTCTAGTTTTGCACCATCCCTCCCATTGTCATAGCCGTCTTGCTCTAGTTGCCTTGTGTGATTACCATAAGTTTGGGACTCATTAAAAATAATGTCTAGCAACAAGCAACTTGCCTATATTGAGGTTGAGGAGCTTGTAGGCCTTGCTCTCCTCACTATAGCCAAGGAGGACAATGGGTCCCACTTCTGCCTCCCATCCTCAAGTACAAGAACATATGCCATGTAACCAAAAACCTTTAAGCTAAAGACATTTGGCCTACAACCAATCAACAACTCCTTTGGTGTTTTGCCTTGCTCCATAACAATTATTGGAGTTTGGTTGCGAAGATAAACAATTGTTACCAATGTGTCACCCTATATGTGTTGGGGAGGTCTGAATCTTGGAGCATATTGTGAGCACACTCCACTAATGCCATGCTCATTCTCTTCGCTTCACTGTTCTACTCCTAAGTATGAGACATAATTACTTGCCTCTGTACTCCGTGACTACTACAATAAGTTGCAAATGCATTTGATTAAAATTCTTCTTTACCATCACTATGGAATCTTCTTAGGTTCTACCTATGCTACTACATGTGCCACTTCTTAAACTATGCTAGACCCTCAGACCAACTAGATGTTGACATGAATAATCGTAAAAAAAATAATGCTTCTTCATGAGGGTCTGAATCTGCATAAGTGCACAAATATCATAATGAATCAACTCAAAAGGCTGTGGAGATTTTCAGAAATAAATGGAAACCTATGTTGTTTGCCAAGGACACAAGGCTTGCAAACCTCAATTGAGAGGGAAGTATTTTAATATTGTTCACCATTTTCTTTATTTGTTGATGAGTGCATTAATATGGCCATAGTGCCTATGCCATGTGCTAATATTTACTATTGTCCTTGTTTACCATGGTATAATAACTATTACCAATTGCTAACCAAGAACCAAGGCCAATGACTTTATACCCATGCTATCAATGGCAAGTTGGACAATACACTTAAGCCTAAAGAAATTTCCCAGTTGAGTTGCATATTACTTCTCTCACATTTGAGATGCGATAGAAACTCATGTAATATGGTGAAAAAGTCGTCTTCCATAATAAGTATCACATATTAAAGAATCTCCGCAGCTTCTAGAACATACTTCATGCGAGATACTTGAGCTATTGCTCCTAAGGAAGTTGAATTCTCATATGTCCTTGGATTTGAATAGTCAATGTTGCACCATTGCCAATAATGACTTTGTTTTGGTGCATTGCATAGTTGAATAACATGTCTTTCTAGTTGCTAACATGTTGTCCCATTGTTAAGTTGAAGCAAAGATTATAAATGCTAGTCCTGCATCATGTGAAGATCCCTTTACCATCAAGAGGGTCATAATTTTTACTATGACTTGACCCCTTATTTTGGACGTTGACTGTTGTTACCTACTGTACTATGTGATGAACCTTAGATGTAGTAAGAAACAGGCCCGCTTAGTGCACTTGAGTATTTGGTGATGGTCCAGCCGGTTGTCATTAGATATCATAGTTTTTACTATGACTCGATTCTTTACTTTGGACGTTAACTGTTGTTACCTACTGTACTATGTTGATGGACCCTAGATGTAGTAGGAAACAGGCCCGCTTAGTGCACTTGGGTATCTGGTGATGGTCCGGCCGGGTGTCATTAGGTATTTGCAGGAAACTCTAAGCAAAGCTAGAACTTACCTTTTAGAAATCACCCCCAATTTTGACATCTCAAATAGGCTGATTAGTCTTTGCAGATGAGTTCGGCGTGTTAAGTACGGTTAGGAACACCCCTAGGGTTGACCTAACCCTAGGGTTGCCCTAAACCCACGCCCTAAAAACCCCCACCCCCTTAGGTAGGGTTTAGGGGTAGGAGTAAGGGTGAGTTATAGGCTCATATTGTTAATTTATCTAAGGGGCTAAAATTCAGTGCCAGCCCACTTACACATACAGGAAAAGAGGGGGGGGGGGGGGGCTCTATCACATAAATAAGGTAGAGTATACATAGGAGAGCTCTTGGGTTCATGACTGAGTTCGTTGCTTTCTGCCGGTGCAAGCTTTAGCTTGTGTCGTTAAGGTACAACCTCTGTTGTCCGCCCTAACTTCCAGACATAGGGGTAATCCCACCTTCAAGGTAGATTACCTTAATGTTGGCGAATCCATGCTTGGGAGGTTTGTCAGGATGCACATTCCAAGAAGCAGAGTTTGAGGCTTGTCTCCAGCCTCCTCTCCACGTCAAGCTAAGAGCAACACTCACAGCTAACCAGGGCACGTTCGTGTCCTTGTCCAACTATGGTTGTGGGTTTTGATTGACAGGGTTTCCTTACCGAGTCTTGAGGATATTGAGGGGTTCTAGAGTTGGCATTTAGGAGCCACGTTTGTGGCACTTGGTGCAACTCTTGAATCTAAGGGCTATGGCATGATAGCCCACATCGGGGAAGGCAGTGTCACATGAAAGTGACACTGGGCTAGACGTCACGCGATACAACGTTAAGACACAACCCTTTGGGATTGTGTCATGGGTTTGTTGCCAAGGGGTTGGATACTCTGACAAACAGACATGCTTGTGCTCGCACTAGGAGCTAAGCCTTGGGCATTTGCTCAAGGGAGGTTATGTCTCGTAACCAGGTGTGCTTAGGCACACTTGGCTAGGGGAGTGTCCTCCTTGGAATCCAGGGGTTGAACAACCTAAGCTCATTAGCAAAAGCCCTATCATAAGACACTCGCAAGTCATGTACTTAGGGTTATCCAAACCTAGCCTTAGGGAGTTTGCTTAGCAGAACATTCGTGTCCACCTACGGCACACACTCTGTCCTCAACTAAGTACTAGCCCTAGGTCTAGGGTATGACTTGGCCACTCAAACCCTTAGGGGTTAGTTGTGGTTCAAGGTACCCTTGTCGCCCTAAAGGGGTACTCCCGGATAGGGTGATTCCTCGAGGGTAAGTGACAATGCCTTAGCTTTATCACGGGTGTATGTTGTGAGACACATCTCTTTTGTGGGGTTAAGACATGAGCCTGTTTAGGTCTACTAGGACAGGATCCTAAGTCCTACTCGAGTTATCCTCTAGGGTTCAGGGGATGGTCTTTCTAGGGGACTTAGGGTAGGACTCTAAGTCTTTTTCCTAATTGGGCCCCTAAGTCAGACTCTTAGGGTTATCTTGAAAGACTTAGCGTTGCTCACACATGGTGATGACGCCAAATGGCCGGTAGCCACGTGTTGTCACGTGTTGGCCTTTTGGGTTAAAACTCTAACAAAGAGGTAATTGGTTAAGGATGTAGCTGCATCAACAACTTTCTTCGTGTTTGAGCTCTCTCGACCATAATGCCCATGCCTGTGACACCTGTTGCAACAGCCCTTGCTCTTTACAAAACTTGGATCTACACCTAGTGGTTGTTTTGGAACCGTTACATAATTACTTTAAGCAACTAAGTAAAGCAGCTTCTCACTACCCTTCTCCTCTTGGCGGCCCATTTTGATTTGTGAAGGTTAAGTCAAATTTAAATCCATCACAAGCAATGCTACATGAGTGCAAGGCACTTTTAAGGTCTTAGTGCAAGCTCTTCTCCAAGATAGCCTCAAGATCACTCTGGGTTATTGGGTGCCTTGGACGTTGCTCACATATTGCATGCCAACGACTAATTACTCCTCTTTGGGCATGCTGAAAGCCTAAATAGTTTGGCCTTTAGGGAACCTACTGACACCATTCTCTCCTTGCCTAGGGCACTTTTAATGCTTTTCAGTTCTTACTGAAGATTTAAGAGGTCAGTATGGCTAGGATATAGTCCCCTAATGGCATCAATCTGCTCATGATGCCAAGCTGCAATCTTTGCAGCACTTGCCGGTTGGGCATGCCTCTATTCCATCCATTACTAGAAGAGAGGACTAGCCATGGAAGCTAACCATTGTAGGCCTCAACCAATTACTACACAAGGAGGAAGTCACCATAGCTCAAACCTGATGCTCTAATACCATGCCCATCCAAGCCTTGTGAAGCTCTATTCAAGATGCATTAAATGCAGAGCTTTCCACCAACAACCCTAAGTGAGAGATGTCTTACTATATAGTGTTGTACGCTTGTACTAAATGTCAACTATTGATTCCATGTCCATCTCCACATCCACTCTTTTGGATATGGGGTATATCACACAAAGAAGAAGAGTAGCCTTCTCAATGTAAAATCTGAATCGACATGCACCGTCCACGGCAAGATCTTTTGTTTGTGTGCAATCTTTTGTACCTTGCTTACACATTGGGTAAGGAGAACCATCCGTGGTTCACTATAATGAAGCTCTAATTCAAAACTACTTGTTTACCAAAGGTTATATTTATGGAACTAGCTACCATCCACAGTAGGAGAATATTCTTGTTTCACTATGGTAGGATTGTGGCTAGAAAATGCTCTTATAAATGTGTGGGGAACAAGGAGTCAAGGCCTCTCAATTTGGCTAAAGCTAATTTTGTTAAGCTTACTCAAGAATATGATTGACTTGGAGCTTTTGTTAGAGATAGTTTTAACTTAGTGAAGAGGGTGTTTTACTAATAGGGATATACATAATGCATATACTATAGATGGGAAGATTAAATTAGTTAAAAAAAAGTGTGTTATTTTTTACTTGATAAAAGTAAAAGGTTTAACATTTTCTTCAATACTTTATAGATGGAGAGCGCCCCCCGCAAATGTACAAACACACCAAGAAGTCCATCCAAGTGTTGGTTACCTTTCTTTTAGCCTCTAAAAGCTCTCGGTCCTATACCATGCCTAACTTTCTCATGTATGTTGTAAGGATCATGGCATATGTTCTGCATCAACACATAAGCAATTCTTACACTTCCCTTGTCCTCGTTAAGAGCCACCAATGTAGTGAATGCAACCTTGGTAATTACCATGTTTCATAATTTTTTACATTCACTTAATAAGCTAGTCCATATGGCATGTTGTTTCACTTCAACACTTGCATTATCAACTTTGTATTAGTCTTTTTCATTTGATCTTAATCATCTCAAATTTCTCATGCAACATGCATGATTATTTATGGTAAAGAATCTCTACATTATTAATGCACTAATCTCATGGTTCTTTTTAAGAGCTCTTTTAAAATCTCGTGGTTCTTTTAAGAGCTCTTTAAAGAGCGATTAATGTATTAATCTCCATGGTCCTTCTAACAGAGCTCTTTTTCCCCTTGCTATGCCATACATAAGTGATAACAATTGAATCAAATGGTTAAACCTAAGCATGATGTCAGAGTTTTTATTGGAAGTGTCAACATGTGGCAACACGAGGTTGTTAAGTGGTTATTTGGCATCCACACTCTGTGTGAACCACACTAAGTTTTCTAAAATGACCCAAGAGTTTGACTCACTAAATAGGCACAAAGACTTAAGGTTCTACTTTAAATCCCCTAAATGAATATCCTTCGAACCTTGTAGGATAATCCGAGTAGACTTTAAGATCCTGCCCAAGAGACTTAGAAATGCTCATGTGTTAACCCCATTAAGGAAAACATGCCTTACACATACCCTCATGACAAAGTTAAAGTATCATGACTCACCCCTTGAGAAATCGCTTTCATGCGGGGGTAAACCCCTTTTGGGCAACAAGAGGCACCCCAAAACCATGACTAACTTTAAGGGTTTGAGTAGCCAAGTCATACCTTAGACCTAGGGTTAATACTTACAAGTGTCTTATAAAATGGATTCTTGCTAATAAACTTAGGTTGTTTAACTCTTAAATCTTAAGTACCTCTCTAGTCGAGTGTGCTAATAACACATTCAATTGTGAGACCTAACCTCCCTTAAGTGAATGCTAAGGCTTAACACCTTGACGTGAGCACAAACACGCTTGCTTGCTAAAGTATTTAACCCCTCGGTATTAACTCATGAAACAACCACAAAGGGCATGTCTTGGGCGTTTTACTATATGTTATTTAACCTAATGTCACATCTTCATGTGCACGCGCAAGCGCACGCGCGCGCGCACAGAAACGCACAACATAATGCAACACAAAAGACGTGTACACATGTATATTAAATTGTTGAAATTATGCAAGATATGTGTATGCATGCGTGTACGTACATACATATGTGTTCATGAGATAATAGATAGATGCTTATATGGTATGCAGTTCTACATATCATACATGCCACAGATACCCAACACAAGCAGTTCATATAATATTTATAAATGTGTATACCATTGACATGCGTATATAATATGTGTGTTAAACACCAAGTTATTTCAGCAACATTATAAAGTATGACTGTATGTATATATGTATAAAGTAGATATGTACCTTGCATTCTGTAACGCCCATGGGAACAGATTCTTGTTGGGGGGTAAGCGGGTTTGCAGAATTGATTTGCTGGTAAAGTCTCCATAGCATCCCTTAATCCAAATGCCAGGTTCCGAAGCGAAGCGTAGGATGCATAGGCAATGCGCTGAAAGACATAAATGCTCCAAATTTATTATAGACAAGTTTGCGGCTTCTCTCTTTAATCTCTTGAAATGCCATTCTCGCAGTAAAACTGCGACTCCTGTGATAAATCTGTTTAAAAACCGCATTCGCATTTTTTACTTTTTTCTTTTCTTCAAATCTACCCTATTTTGCAGTGATCTCTTATAAATGGCAATCTTGCAGTAAATTTTGCATTTGTTAGCATTTCTTCTGCGAATCCAAAAGACATGTGGATTTTGCAATCAATTCTGATTGTAAAGATGATAGATTTGCAGCAAAAAGTGCTCAAGAAATACGGATTTTGCAATATAAATCGATTAAAATGCGATTTTAACTGCTTTCAAGAGATTAAAGAGAGAAAACTGTATTTTTGTATTTATTATCTGATCGCGTTCTTCATCAGAGGGAATTGAAAGAGGTTGTCTTCCTGCTCAGTGTCCGAGAGATTATCTTCACTGCCGCTGCCGCCCTGTTCGTTCATAAAATGAGAATATGCTCCTTCCTTAACGTTAATGCTAGTATATGCTAAGAATATCAGTTTGTATTTTTCACTATGATAATTACCAAATTTAGATGCACCGTTTAATGTTGGAATCACCAGCTCAGCTGTCAATGCCAGGTGTTGTTTGGAGCTCTATATAAAAAGCGTAGAGGCAGCACTGCTTTTTTCATAGAGTAGCATGGCAATGGGAACCAGCAATGACAATGTGGATCCTCGCCTCCACACAAAGCAGCATTCACATCCAAGGCGTGTATTGGGCATTGTAGCAGCATTGATAGCAGGAGCAACAGCAATGGGAGGAGCCACTGTCACTTTGGTTGTTGCATCTCCTCTTCTCCTCTTGTTCAGCCCCATTCTGGTGCCACTGCTCATCTTGGGCAGCCTTGCATTTGGAGCGCTCGTCTGCACTGTCGTATTTGTTTCTTTGGTGGCGTGGGTGTACAAGTATGTCAAAGGAAGGCGTCCCATTGGATCACACCATGTTGACGCAGTGAAGAACCGTTTACTTGGTAAGGCTCATGATGTGAGTGGTTAAAGTACATGGATAAAAAGAACACTTTAAAACTTCTTGTTTTAATAAAGTTAAAAGTCACTCTCTCTCGTGTGTATACAATTAGCTTTCCGTATTCCAGACAAACTATTTGAGGTAATTGGAAGAGTCTTATGTAAGGTGATGTACAAGGAATTACAAATGTCTAATAATAAGTAGACATGCGATGTAACGTTGCAATATGAAATATACCGTCGTTTTGACCTGTGTTTATGGCGTGTTACATCCGCGCTTACGGAAAAGGAAGTTACATTCGTTGAGCCGTTGGATTTAAAGCTTAAAATGTCCCACCTGCTAAATGGAGTTTATATCCAATCCAAACCCTCCAAACCCATGGTCCATAGTTCTAGGGACTAGGTTTGACGGAGTTGCACACAGGTTAAGGTTTGACATATGAATTTGGACACATGATTTGTCTAAACGGAGAACGAATGGATGAATGAATGTGGACATGGGTGGTTTTTTTAAAAATAATTATAAATATATACTTTATGTTCGCAACAAGAGAAGATCAACTTTGTGAGTTTTATTTATGTTGTGTACAACTATCAATAAGGTTATTTTCTAAAACATTGACATATGAATTTGGACACATGACATTTATATAAATGGAAAAACGAATTGATGAATAAATGTGCACATGAATTGATAATTCAGATATATTATGCCTGAGGGTGTTTAAAAACTATAAATATATAGTTTAATGAATGGACAAATGAATGCGGACATGAATTGGTAATTCAAATATATTATGCATGAGTGTGTTTTTTTTTTTAAACAATTATAAAATATACTTTATTTTCACAATAAGAGAAGGTCTATTTATAAATATATACTTTAGGTTTACAAACCAAATAGTTTTCTTTATGTAAAAGTCATTTTTCTCTATGTTAAGGTTAACTTTGTTAATTTTCTTCATGTTGTGTACAATTATAAAACAAGAATGATGACTATTAAAAGTAACTTTCAAAACTATTTTTGAAAGACTTAGTATACTCTAACCTTTAATTATACTCATTGACAAAAAAAGATAAGAATATAATGTTTATTGCATATCTTTCGTCATATCGTATTATGTTGATTTCATGTTTTAGCCATGATTAAGGTAAATTAATTATTCAAAATTAAATGTCATATTAATGTCTAAACTAATAATTTACTTATTAAATGTCTAAACTACATATGTTTTATTTATGTCATATGTAAATGTCTAAACTAACAATTTACTTATTAAATGTCTAAATTACATATGTTTTATTTATGTCATATTTAATATGTTAACAACTTAATATTTTTAGGCACATTATTATAGTTTTAACCTAGAAGGTTAACACATGGTTATCAAGTGACTATCTGACTTTAATATCTTATGTGAACAACACTGAGTCTTCTAAAACAACCCCATAGAGCCTGATTCAAATGTCCAAATAGGCAAAAAATTAAGGGCCTACCCTAAGTCCTTTATCTCCAGTATAATTTGAATACACTTTAGGCTAAAAAACCTAGACAAATTCATGTCCCAACCTTGTTAAGGAAATATGCCTTGTATATATCCCTACGACAAAGTCAGACTTACTCCCTTAAGGAATCACCCTTATTAAGGAGTACAACCCCTTTAGGGTGATAAGGGGTGTCTTAAACATGTTTAAACCCTAACAGGTTTGAGTGGTTAAGTCATACCTTAGTTCTAAAGTTAGTACTTAATACACGAGTATCCAGCATAAATGAACATGAGTAAGGTTAAGTTTAATAATCCTAAGTACACAACCCCACAAGTGCCTCACAAAAGGGTTTCTACTAATGAATTGAGGTTTGGATCCCAAGAAGAACAGCCCCTAGCCAAGTGTACTAATATCACACCTAGTACAAGACCTAACCTTCCTTGAGCTGATGCCTAAGGCTTAACACCCTGATGTGAGCACAAGTACGTTTACTTACTAGAGTATCCAACACCTCATCTTTAACCCCATCAGACAACCCCAAAAGGTGTGTCTTAAATGTTGTATTGTGTGCCATCTAGCCTAGTGTCACATCTTTATGTGACACTGTTTCTCAGATGTGGACTATTATGTCATAGCCTCTTAAATTCAAAAAGTTGAACTTACGAATGTAGCTCTCCAATTTCAACTTTAGAACACCTTTATGATTCCTTAAGAATTTGGTAAGGAAAACCTATCAACCAAAATTCATGTCTAAAGTTGGATAAGAACACAAATGTACTCATGGATTTGCCAATGTTAAGGATAAGCTACTCCGAAGGTGAGACATCGTACCCCTATTATCTTAAACTTGAGGCAGCACAACATATAATTATGTCTTAATGGTATAATCTAAAGCTTGCACCAGTAAAAGAATAACGAGCTTTATAATAAACCCAAGAACTCTCCTACATATACTTGTCTTATTTATGTGTAACTGGGGTTGGGCCCCGATTTTAGGGCATGGGTTAGCCACTCCCCGCAAAGCGCTGACCTAGCCGCTCCTCAGCACTGCCACAATCCATCCGTTCAATTCCGTTGATTCCTAACAGAATATCCTAGGAAATATTTCTAAATTTTCCTTTCAATTCAGGCCAGAGGAGAAAGCCATCATAAAAACCAATAAAACTAGTGTACAAGCCAAAGGAAAAAGCTAGCATACAAGCCAAAGGAGAAGCCATCATACAAACTAGTGTACAAGCCAAAGGAAAAGCCAGCTTACAAGCATGAGGAGAAGCCATTATACAAACCTAAGGAGAAGCCAGCATACAAACCAGTGTACAAGCCTGAGGAGAAGCCTTCTTAGCCTGAAGAGAAGCCAGTGTACAAGCCAGAAGAGAGACCAATCTACCTACAAGTCCGATGGGGAGAACAAGCACAAGCCCGCTGAGAATGTGGTCAAACCAAATGAGTACAAGCCGGTTTACAAGTCATACGAGGAGGAAAAGAAGCCAGTGGAAAGTATGTTGCTGTTGAAGGTTTCGTATTTTGCCAGGATGGTTACACAAAGAAGGCACTTGAAGGTAGGTCGAATTGTGTTTGTTGATGTACAAGATGGGTTCTTAAGTGTATTTCTATGTACAGGTGTTGTGGTGAGCTTGATGTGGAGCAATGCGCACATGGAAGCTATTACGGCTACTTCTACTTCCCACTAAGCTATTTATAAATATATACTTTAGTTCCCATAACGTGTAGAAATCATAACAATTGGTGTTGAACCAAAATACTAAAAACCTAACCCTAACCTCCTTTATATAACGAGAACCTTGCGTTTGTAGGTCACTAGTGTAGATCTGAATCTAGACCTTTGGTTTTTAACTTGGATCTCGATCACCAATTACAAATATGAATCTGGACCACTAGTTCTAGATTTAAATATGAACCATAGCTCCTGATCCTGAAATATCCAATATTTTTATGTTGACATATTCCAATATTAACATCAACATAAACTTAGTATACTTGGTATCAACATATTCTAGTATCAGCATCAACATCGTATACATCGTATTGATATATTCTGGTGGTTCATAACAATAATAAAGAGACAGTCTACACAAACTTTTGATGATATACAGGAGCAGTGGGAAGAGCGTCTTTGCCAAGGCGACGACTTAACTTCTATTTCAAATGTAGAATCTACCCAACCTACTGATATTCTATGTGGGACTAAGCGGCCTTGGACTCCAACAAAAAGGATGTTAGAGTATTTCTCAGCAAAGTTTGCAGCTATGGTTCCTACACAACAATCTTTATGGCCTTATCCGAGCAGTTACTCTCATTCCTTGGATACTTTCTTTGCTAACATCTAAGTGATTTCAGATGAACCACAAACTCTCACCGAAGCTCTTCAAGGACCAAATGCACGCAAGTGGAGAGAAGGTATGCAAGCAGAGTTTGATGCAATGCTGGAGAATGCTACTTGGGAATATGTCGAACTACCTCTAGGCTCTACACTAGTTGGCTGTAAGTGGATCTTTAAAATAAAGTACTTAGAGGATGGGACTATAGGTAGATTTAAAGCTAGTTTAGTTGCACAAGGATACACACAAAAAGAGGGTATAGATTATAAAGAAATATACTTACCTGTAGCTAAACTTGCATCTATTAGATTTATACTTGTTTATGCTGCATTTCATGATATAACATGGATGTTAAGAATGCATTTTTAAATGGAATATTGGAACAAAATGTATATATGAAGCAACCTCCTGCATTTGAGATTAAACATAAAAAACACTTAGTATGTAAACTAAAAAAATCCGTGTATGGTCTTAAACAGTCACCTAGAATATGGTATAATACAGTGTTAAAATTTATGGTTACTTAGGGTTCACACGTACTGAGGCTGACTGGAATGTATTTGTGAGGCTGATTGGAATGTATTTGTCAGGATGACTGGAGCATATATATGTCTTGTGGCTATATATGTTGATGATTTAATAATAGCTTGTCATAAGGAAATTCTAAACGACATTAAACAAAGTTTACAAACTCCATTTAAGATGACTGACTTAGGAGAACTCATATTGCCTTGGCTTGCAAATCATTAGGGATAGAAACATAGACATGTATATTTGCACCAGCACAAATTTATTTCATCACTTGATAAATATAAATCGTATTATACTGCTAGACGAACCATTACTCCTGCAATACTTGGTAAATTAAATAGAGATATGTCTCCAAGTGCTGAGGGGGAGAGAGCATTAATGGCACATATACCATATCAGAGTGTTGTAGGAAGCTTAATGTATTTGATGACTGCATCAAGACCTGATATAGGCCCCGTTGTAGTAAATGTAAGTAAGTACATGGTTAATCCTGGTGTCAAACATTGGTTGGCAGTATGTAGGATATTAAACTATCTAGCTTTTATTAATAGCTTTGCTATCAAGTATTCTGCAACAGGGGTGGCAATATCATAGGTTTCATGGATGTAGACTTAGCAGGAGATTTGGATGATCGAAGGTCCAAGACTGGTTGGTGTTACTTATTTTGTGGAGGTGCTATAAGCTGGGGATGCAAGAAACAAGCCACTGTAGCTTTATCCACATGTGAAGCCGAATATAATGCAATCACCTCTATAGTCAAGGAAGCAATATGGGTACGTAAGCTTATTACTAACATTGGTTGTACGATTCCAGATCCAACTGTTATATATAATAATAACTGATCTGCTCTTGCATTATTGGCTAACCCTATTTTGCATGCATGCACCAAACATATTGAAATGTATCACCATTTTATAAGGGAAATAGTCAAGGACAAACAAATCCAACTGCTACATCGGAACACATAAGAAATGACAGCCGATATTCTCACAAAGTCACTCACTGCAGGTTTCCATTACAAACACACGAAATCATTAGGTTTAATTTGGATCTTAGAAGTAAGCAGTTAGATTTGAGGGGAGTGTTGAGACTGCAGATATAGCTATACGTGTTAGCATAAGATAGAGGATACTCAGAAAATATATAGGTAGAAGAGCTTACCAGGAATAATATGTATTAGCTGGAATACAGCTGTACAGTTATATAAATATAATAAACTAGCCCGGATGACTTACCCTTGGGCAAGGTCATTTATGTGTGTACTTCTCTCCAAGAATTCAGGTTCTAACACTCTGTTCATCATCTCTGTTCTAGATTTGCATGACTAACAAGCTGGGATATGGAAATTGGGACGAGATTAAGACTGCCATACGAATGTCTCCAATCTTCAGGTTTTTTTGTGAAAATGTGTCTGTATATGTAAGTGTATATTTATGTTGAGATATATAGAGAGAGTAAAGAACATCTCTCTCTCTCTCTCTCTCTCTCTCTCTCTCTCTCTCTCTCTCTCTCTCTCTCTCTCTCATATATATATAATGGATACTTGTTTTGCAGAGTGCATCTTCAGCTAGGAGATCATGGCCTAAGCTTTCTGGAAGTGATGGAGAAGACGAGCCACCAAATAGTAAGAAGAAAAGGCAAGCGACCATGGATTCATATCTTGCTCCCCCAGTAAGTTTATAATCAAACTGCAATGTAAAACTTAATTTTTTTAAAGAGATATATAATCCATGTGTTTTACTATGTTTTGCAGAAGAAAAAGAGAAGGTAACCAGATCGCGATTCGTCGTTTAATTAAAACCGACGTTATTTGATTCTGTATGTTTTATTATGAATGTATTAATCGGATTCAGTTTTAAACATATAAAAAGTTTTCTAATTCATATATAAAGAAGAAATCTAATAGATCCAGGATTAACAGTACAATAATTTTTTAACAATAAATTAATATTAGCTATTGTTATTATTAATAACTTAATTTATAACAATAACAATAACAATAAATTCATAATAATAAGTTATTATTAACTTTATTAATAACAATAATAATAATAATTTATTAACTTATTATAAATTAACAATAATTTAATTTAACAATATAAAGTTTTAAATTATTTTAAAAATGTGTATGCATAAATGTGATAATTTCTTTCTTTTAACTCTCTTAAATTAATATATGTATGTGATAACTTAACTTTCTTTATTTTAGGTTACTGTGTGTGTGATAATTTAACCCCAGGCTCCCTGATATGTTGAATACAACTTAAATTAACTCTCTTCTCGAGTTACTATGTGCATGTGATAATTTTAACTCTTTCTCTAAAATTATTATAATAGAAGTATATATTTATTTTTTTCATAAGATTTTAATCTTAAAATTAATATTTTAATTTAATATAATTTTTAATTACTATTATTTTTGTATATATAATATAATTTCCATAGTGTTTTAAATACTATATATTATTCAATCCTAAATGTTTATGTTTTATGTGTACATAAGTGTATATGTTTTTATTAGTTAATATTATATTTTTCACCCTAATTTATTATTATATGTTACTGGCGATCATCCAGTAAAACCTCCAAGGGCACGTAAATTATTTGTATGTATACCTTTAATAAATATTACATATACATATATATATATATATATACACACACACATTATTATGTATTTATATCTATGCATTGCATACATATACATTGACATGTCATAAATATTTGTATATATAATACATATGTAAATATATAACTACGTATCAAAGTGGCTCACATTTTATAATGTATATGTACATATAAACAAAGTATTTTAATATTACATAATCAAATAGAAGCAAAGTTTGGGAGTTTAGTTGTGTTTTCTTTTTTGTGATGGAAAACACATTAATAAATTATTTTATTTAATAAATTCATTTCTCACTATGCTCCCATATATATAGGCTTATATGATATGAAAGTTTTATAATATAAATTCAAGATTTTCTATTTATCATACCTAATATATAAAGGGAAAATTACATTTATACCCCTAGAAGTTTTATATTTATATATATACCCTATAAAAGTTTTAAATTTACATATATACTTTGAGAAACTTCAATCAATAATTTTTGACTTTTAAAATAATAATATTAACTAAAAATATATTTTTATATATGTGTTAGAGTTTTAACCCAAAGGGCCAACACGTGGTTACCAAGTGGCCATTTGGCGTCATCACCCTGTGTGAGCAACGCTAAATCTTCCAAAATAACCCTAAGAGTCTGACTCTGGAGCCCAATTAGGCAAAGACTTAAAGTCCTACCCTAAGTCCCTAGAATGACCATCCCTTGAACCCTAAAGGGTAACTCGAGTAGACTTTAAGATCCTGTCCCAGTAAACCTAGACAGGCTCATGCCTTAACCCTACAAGGGAGATGTGTTTCACACTACCCTCATGACAAAGTCAAGGCATCATCACTTACCCTTAAGGAATCACCCTCATTCGAGAGTACAACCCCTTTAGGGCGACAAGGGGTACCCTAAACCACGACTAACCCTTAAGGGTTTGAGTGGCCAAGTCATACCCTAGACCTAAGGCTAGTACTTAGTGAGGACACGAGTGTGCGCCGTAGGCGGACACGAGTGTTTTGTTAAACAAACTCCCTAAAATTAGGTTTGGATAATCCTAAGTACATGACTTGTGAGTGCTTTACAAAAGGGCTTTACTAATGAGCTTAGGTTGTTCAACCCTTGGATTTCAAGGAGAACACTCACTTAGCCAAGTGTGCCAAAGCACACCTAGTTACGAGACTAACCTCCCTTGAGCGGATGCCCAAGGCTTAGCACCCTAGTGCAAGCACAAGCATGCATGTTGGCTAAAGTATCCAACCCTTGGCGACAAACCCATAACACAACCCCAAAGGGCATGCCTTGGGCTTTGTATCGCGTGACGTCTAGCCTAGTGTCACATCTCCGTGTGACACTGCCTTCCATGATGTGGGCTATCATACCATAGCCCTTGAGATTCGAGAGTTGCACCAAGTGCCACAAATGTGGCCCTAAATGCTAACTCTAGAACCCCTTAGTGAACCCTCAGGAATTGGTAATGTGAACATATCAAACAGATTCCACACCACAGCTGGTCAAGAACACGGATGTGCCTTGCTTGGCCATGAGTGCTACACCTAGCTTGACGTGGAGGAGGAGGCTGGAGACACAACATTTGCCTCTTGGAACGTGCATTCCGACAAGACCTCTCATGCATGAATTCACCAATGTTAAGTGTAAGTTACCCCGAAGGTGGGACGTACCCCTATCATCTGGAAGCTAGGGCGGCACAACATAGGGTTGTACCTTAACGACACAAACTAAAGCTTGCACCAGCAGAAGAGCAACAAACTCAGTCATGAACCTAGGAGCTATATTCTACCTTATTTATGTGACGGAAACCCCCCCCCTGTTTTCCTACATGAGTAAGTGGGCTGGCACGGAAATGCTAGCCCTTAGAGAAATTGAGTTGTCCTAACCTAACCCTAAACATAACCCCTAATCGTTACCCGCTGTAATGGCCAACATTCACGACTTTTTCATTTACGTGGCTCTAGAGGTACACGTGTTTGTGTGTGCATGTGGGCGTGGGTTAGGGCAACCTTAGGGGTGTCCCTAACCCTTATTTTGACAAGCTATACTTTGCAAAAACCCCTAACTTGGAACATCAAAACGGGGGAGAGTTTTTTAAATGAAGTGCTAGCTTCGCCTAGAGTTTCTTGCAAATACCTAATGACACCCGACCGGACCATCACTATATACCCAAGTGCACTATGCAAGCCTGTCTAGGGTTCGTCACATAATCCAGTAAGTAACAAAGTTAACGACCAAAGTAAAAGAGGAGTCATAGTAGAAACTATGACAATATGTATATGATTTTAATTTGAAATATTATAAATTAACTAATTTTAAATAAAATTTATATTTACATATATACCCTTCAAACTTCAATTTAAAACTTCATAAATTTCAAAATTAAAAATAAAAAATTTTTTAAAAAATAATTAAATTAATAATTAATTTGTATTTATTATATTTAAGTCCTATTAACATATATATTAAAACCTATTAACATATATATCACAATAATATAGTTATTTAAAAAATATTTCATTTTTTACTATGAATTTTTAACATTTAACACTTAATAAACTTCAATTATTTCATTCGCAAATATTATGAATTAAAATATATTTTTAGTTAATATTGTTATTTTAAAGAGTATATTTTTATATGCTTATGATTGAAGTTTTTCAACGGTTTATATGTAAATTTAAAATTTTGAGAGGGATATATATGAAAATGATAAATTTCAGGGTATAAATGTAATTTTTCCATATATAAATGATATATTAAAGAAAACGGAAATGCTCCAGACTATTGGATGTCATACATTACATACGTATTCAGCGTTTCTTTATATATATATATATATATATATATATATATATATACACTTGTCTTCGTTAATACATACACGGACACAAATAATTAATTTAAATATGGTTCGCAATGTTCATGTCATGGGGTTTTAGGTTTTCATCTGTGTTCAGTGGCTCATGGCAAGCAGAAAGAAATTACTACCATTTGGGTTTCCGACTGATCTCTATCTACCCCAAGAGTGGCCCAAAAAGCAAAAAACACCAATTCTGGGAGCAATTGCCAAGAACTTCAGAAGATATGTTCCAGCTGATCATCCATACTGGTAACCATATGCATACATACATATTGATATATACACACATACACATCCATGTTGTGTGTGTGCGTGTGTGTGTTCAGGATTGGGTATCTCCGGAACCGTGAGAGAGTGAAGAAAGCACACATTGAACATGCTAAAGGGATAGCACAGCAACTCGGACTGGAGAAGAGCAGCAGCCGATGTCAGAAGACTTAGTCGACTATGTGTCAAGGCATTTCCGCAAAGAGTGTGAGGAGCTGGACCCTTGTACGATGCATGTGTGCGACTTTGTGGACGAGGAGGGACTCAGATCTGTGGGTTTTTTAGAGGGTGGCTTTATGGGCACTTGTGCGGAAAAATGGTGAAGCTGGCGTTCGATATTTATGTCAGGGATGTGAGTCTTCACAAGACTATGCAAATCTCTGATTGGAGGTATGTTGTGGAGGAGTCGGGTGGAGAGCGTGGACTACTTTGCTCCCTTGCTTCCACAGGCTCTCCCTCCCATACTTTGGAACTGTGTTGCCATGCCTCATTTAGTGTCACGTTAATGATATATTCAAACATACATGAATAGAAGGCGTGTTTTTTGTGATGGAGAACGCATCAGGTGAAAATTCATTAAAAATTCATTTTATATAATAAATTAATTTTCACTATGCTCCCATATATATATAGGCTCAATGATGTATATAATATGAAAGTTTTATAATATAAATTCTAGATTTTATATTTATTATACCTAATATATAAAGGATATATAGAAAGTAATAAAAAACGGAAATCTTCCAAACTACTGGATGTTACATACATATTCAGCGTACTTTGT
This sequence comes from Selaginella tamariscina, assembly GCA_003024785.1. NCBI lineage: Eukaryota > Viridiplantae > Streptophyta > Lycopodiopsida > Selaginellales > Selaginellaceae > Selaginella > Selaginella tamariscina. Next base: position 359,971 of record PUQB01000124.1, read on the forward strand.
ATATATATATAATCCATATACATACACGAACACAAATAATTATAAATCTATTCTATTAAACGGTTTTTAATGGCATAGGGATCTTCGCCTTTATCCGTTACGATCCAGCGTCTTGAAAGAGGTTTAGGGTTTTTGGGAATGGAGTCAAATGCAGGTATTCTTCAATCCAGAGATGCCGCTGCTAATCTTGTATGCGATTTTCTGGAGGCTTTTGTTCATTTACTGCTATCAACCGTGGAGTATATCCTCTAGGTAAATGAAACCGTAAATATTTATATAAATGTGTGTGTATACATACAATTGTATATGCAATTGTATGTCGTTTCAATGTTCCAATCCAGTGGGCACGTCATCCAGAACTCAAGGATTACATTCATACTGTTGTTTCCAACTTGAGGGATTGGATGAAACAGGTTATATATATCTAATAAATAATGAACACGTCTTACAAACACAAACACATACAATCATTTCACATACAATCATTGTAGTATACATTGCACTGTACCTTTATGAATACATATTGTGTGTTCCCCATCTATGTATGTGTTTTGTGTATGTATATGTATACAATGTCACAGGGGTAGTGGAAAAAGTTGCTATTGTGGTCATGGACAAAGAGAAAAGCACGGGAAAGATATGTTTTCAAGCTCCGTCTAGATCAATCATACAACAAAGAGTTCCCTTTGGAAGACTTGGAATATGCTTTACGAGCATTCTTTATCAAGTTAAGTGCTTCCCAACATCTGCTATCATCTCTGTATTTATTATCTTTCCATTAACTTTAATATATATGTTAGTATTCTCTCTCTCTCTCTCTCTCCACACACACACACACACACACCTTAATTGCATATATGCAAACTTGTTCGTGGGAGCTTGTTACTTACTCAAAACAGCTTCCTAGCGATACAAGTGTGAGTGAATATGTTTGGATACCAGCAGAATCTGAAGCATGGCAGGATCCGCCGGATATTAAGTCTATGAAAAGCGAGCCATTGGATGTGCAGCTTAACAACCTTTACGCGGGAAAACCATACAACGTTGAGGTCCTAATATAGTTTCATATTAGACCGTAAGAAGTTCTCCGAAACCTTATATATATTTTTTTGCATGCGAAATACTATACTCATCTTAACTTAACTGTAACAATGTGAACAACACCGTATACATATATATACACGTATATATATACGTGTATATACATATTACATATACCTACATGTATATCTATGACACGTGGAAATTTACCATCAGCTTCTCACGCTTCTATACTGTAGTATATACAGGGCATATTCTAATGCTGACTTTTTTTTACCATTTTTACATCACGTCCACTGCTAGAATAGTCTAATACATTGCATACAATGTGATTTTGTATGTACGGTTGTTTTAGAGACTTAATTACATATATTTCTCTTAAAAATACAAGTTTTACAACTTTTGTTATTTTACTCATTATCATTTTGTTTTTTCTTTGTTTTCGCTTGATTTTGATGGGAATGCCTTGACTCTCTAAAGGAGTTAGCTTTGTTTTAAATTAGTAGTTTTCTAAATAATTATACTGTTTGTAGTTCACATGTTATTGTATAAGATGTATGCTGTTAAATCTCCCCTGTTCAAGCGATTCTTTCAAAATATGAGAGAGAGAGGAAGTAATAATATATATATAAAGTTGTATATCGTTTTTCATGCAAGAATGGGAGTTGGTAGTACTCAGACGATCTACAAACGTAAATATATATATATGTGTGTGTGTATGTTGTGTGTATTCTGTATCTTTTTTATTACGTACAATGGTGTCCACATACGTTTCCTATAACTTTAAATTGTTTACTTATGTTTTTGTTATGGTGAGAGAGAGAGATAGGGGGGAGAAAAGTAATAATATATATAAGGTTGTATATCGTTTTTCATGCAGATTGGGAGCTGGAAGTACTTAAACGATCTACAAACGTAAATATGTGTGTGTGTAATATATTTGTTTTTTATGTACAATGGTGCTCACATACATTTCTTATAACTTTAAATTGTTTACTTATGTTTTTGTTATGGTGTTTTACTTTTTTTTTTTGTTTTATTTTTATTTTTTTTGTAGCTCGCATCCAACTTTTTATGCTTGGTAATTTTAATAGTTTTAACACACACAACTTATGTGCCTTTGCTTGCAGCATACGGGCGAGTTGGTTGTGCGATCAGGGACGAGAAGAATACGCTCTGGCTCTTGGTAATATTATTATAAACTGTACAATTAGTTGTACGCTCATATACATTATATGTATATACCTGGTGATAGCATATACACCGGTATATAAGAGGTAGAATATGGTCTATACCTGTGTGCATTGTGGATGTTGGTTTTTTCCTTTATGTGATGTTTCTGGAGCAACACCAAATGAGGCTGATGGTGGTAATCATTATGCATGCATATTACACACATTTTATATATATGTATATATTTATCATACATAGTATTGTCATTATGTATTTACAGAATCTGTGTATAATCTTATATACATGGACGATGCACATAACAATAAAGATATGATGTACAAATTGTATTCATCTCTCTCTTCTCACACACATGCACGCGCGCGGACATGTGGATCACTTGTACACATACATGTACTACATAAATATTTACATACATACATACCATATACTTATGTGTGTGTTTTTAGTGTTTTGTATGTATTTAGCTGCATCTTCATGGATGACGAAATGCAGTCATTCACAACATGTAGCTCTCTCTCACACTCACACATACACACACACACACACACACATTTACATACACACATGTCCTTATGTGTATTTGATTGTTTTATAAGAATAACTATCTTAGTTTGGGTATTAAGGTCTGGAACCGTTGCTGTTACGAATGACAAACAAATAAGTTGGGATTGGATCCATCCGATTATTAAACTTTTACAAATGAATAGATTTGGCACTATATTCTTTGCTGGTGCGGATAATTCTTCCTTTATTTACGAGGTATGTAACATACCCACGTACATATGCATATATCCATATTTATGCATAAGTTGTCATATATAGATCTATATTCACTCGTTACACACTCACGCACATGGGTATTAAACTTTGTTTGATATTTTACTTTAATTTAAAAAAATATTTTTTAAAATATTTTTTTCAATCAAAGACATTGAAACAAAGAAAAATGGTATTATATGTTAAAAAAGTGAATGAGGAAGGACAATTAAATTTATAATTTCTTTTTTGTTTATTTATTTATTATTATATTTTTTTTAGGGTTGTAATATGATAATATAAGTAAATGTTTATAGTGTTTTTTTCTTGTTTCCCAAATGATTTGGAGGATTTTCTAAACGAATCATACATGTTTAATAAATTATTTGGAATAAACGTTGATGTTTAACAACAAGTATGGCTCAAGATTTGCACAAACATACATAATAAAATAATATATTTACCTTCAATATTGACTTCATGTCCTTAAAGTTTAACACCCATGTGCGTGAGTGTGTAATGAGTGAATATAGATCTATATATGACAACCTATGCACACAGATATGGATATATGCATATGTACATGGGTATGTTACATACCTCGTAAATAAAGGACGAATTATCTGCACCAACAAAGAATATAATGTCAAACATATTCATTTGTAAAAGTTTAACAATCGGATGGATCTAATCCCAACCTGTTCGCTTGTCATCCGCAACAGCAACAGTTCCAGACCTTAATACCCGAGTCAAAATAGTTGTTCCTATAAAACAATCAAATACACATAAGGACATGTGTGTATATAAATGTGTGTGTGTGTGTGTGAGAGAGAGAGTGAGAGAGAGCTCTACATGTTGTGAATTACTGCATTTTGTCATCTATAAAAGATGCAACTAAATACATGAACAAACACATAAAAACACACACATAAGTATATGGTATGTATGTATGTAAATATATTTATGTAGGTACATGTATGTGTGCAAGTGAGTCCATATGTGTGTGTGCATGTGCACACGCACGTGCGTGTGTGTGTGTGAGAGAGAGAGATGAATACAATCTGTACATCATATCTCTATTGTTGTTATGTGCGTCATCCATGTATATAAGATTATACACAGATTCTATAAATACATAATGATAGGTACTATGTATGATAAATATATACATATATACAAAACGTGTGTAGTATATGTATGTATATTGATTACCACCATCAAGCTCATTTGGTGTTGCTCTAGAAAAACACCTAAAAGAAAAAATCAACATCATCACAACGCACACAGGTATAGACCGTATTCTACTCTTATATACCGATACATATTATATGTATATGAGCGTACAATTAACTGTGTAATTTATATTAATTATTGTATAGTTTATAATAATATTACCAAGAGCCAGAGAGCGTATTCTCTCGTCTTCCTGATCGCACAACCAACTCGCCTGTATGTTACAAGCAAAGGCACATAAGCGTGTGTGTGTTAAAACTATTAAAATTATCAAGCATAAGAAGTTGGACGTGAGCTGAAAAAAATTAAAAAGAAAGAAAATAAAAGAAAAAAAGTAAAACACCATAACAAAAACATAAGTAAACAACTTAAAGTTATAAGAAACGTATGTGGGCACCATTATACATAATAAAACAAAATACAAATTACACACACACATTTACGTTTGTAATTTGTCTGAGTACTTCCAGCTCCCGTTCCTGCATAAAAAATGATATACAACCTTATATATATTATTACTTTTCTTTCCTATCTTTCTCTCTCTCTCACCATAACAAAAACACAAGTAAACAACTTAAAGTTATAGGAAACGTATGTGGACACCATTGTACATAATAAAAAACAAGATACAGATTATACACCCAACATACACACACACATATATATATATTTACGTTTGTAGATCGTCTGAGGAGTACTACCAGCTCCCGTTCCTGCATGAAAACGATATACAACCTTATATATATTATTATTTCTCTCTCTCTTTGCGTCATACTTTGAAAGAATCGCCTGAACAGGGGGAGATTTAACAGCATACATCCTATACAACATGAGAGTTACAAACAGTATAATTATTTAGAAAACTACTAATTCAAACAAAGCTAATTCCTTTAAAAAGACAAGGCATTCTGATGAAGAACCAAACAAAAACAAAGAAGAAACAAAATGATAATGAGTAAAATAATAAAAGTTGTAAAACTTGTATTTTTAAGAGAAATATACGCAATCAAGTCTCTAAAAACCGTACATACAAAATCACATTGTATGCAATGTATTAGACTATTCTAGCGGTGGACGTGATGTAAAAATGGTAAAAAAAAGTCAGCATTAGAATATGCCCTGTATATACTACAGTATAGAAGCGTGAGAAGTTGATGGTAAATTTCCACATGTCATAGATATACATGTAGGTATATGTAATATGTATATACACGTATATATGTATGTATACGTGTATATATATGTATATGGTGTTGTTCACATTGTTACAGTTAAGTTAAGATGAGTATAGTATTTCGCATGCAAAAAAAATATATAAGGTTTCGGAGAACTTCTTACGGTCTAATATGAAACTATATTAGGACCTCAACGTTGTATGGTTTTCCCGCGTAAAGGTTGCTAAGCTGCACATCCAATGGCTCGCTTTTCATAGACTTAATATCCGGCGGATCCTGCCATGCTTCAGATTCTGCTGGTATCCAAACATATTCACTCACACTTGTATCGCTAGGAAGCTGTTTTGAGTAAGTAACAAGCTCCCACGAACAAGTTTGCATATATGCAATTAAGGTGTGTGTGTGGTGTGTGTGTGTGTGTGTGTGAGAGAGAGAGAGAGAGAGAGAGAGAGAGAGAGAGTACTAACATATATATTAAGGTTAATGGAAAGATAATAAATACCTGGTGGAAGAGATGATAGCAGATGTTGGGAAGCACTTAAATTGATAAAGAATGCTCATAAAGCATATTCCAAGTCTTCCAAAGAGAACTCTTTGTTGTATGATTGATCTAGGCGGAGCTTGGAAACATATCTTTCCCGTGCTATTTTCTCTTTGTCCATGACCACAACAACAACTTTTTCCACTATGCCCTGTGATATTGTATACATATACATACACATAAACACATACATAGATGTGGTGTGCGGGGAACACACAATATGTATTCATAAAGGTACAGTGCAATGTATACTATAACACACAACGAAATGATTGTGTGTGTTTGTGTTTGTAAGACGTGTTCATTATTTATTAGATATATATAACCTGGTTTCATCCAATCCCTCAAGTTGAAAACAACAGTATGAATGTGATCCTTGAGTTCTGGATGACGTGCCCACTGGATTGGAACATTGAAACGACATACAATTGCATATACAATTGTATGTATACACACACATTTATATAAATATTTATGGTTTCATTTACCTGGAGGATATACTCCACGGATTGATAGCAGTAAATGAACAAAAGCCTCCAGAAAATCGCATACAATATTAGCAGCGGCATATCTGGATTGAAGAATACCTGCATTTGACTCCATTCCCAAAAACCCTAAACCTCTGTTTCAAGAGCCCTAAACGAATATTAATGGTAATTAGCCGCTGGATTAATATTGAATAAAGGGCGAAGATTAAAAACCGTTTTAATAGAATAGATTTATAATTATTTGTGTTCGTGTATGTATTACAGAAACAAATGGATTATATATATATACAAAGTACGCTGAATATGTATGTATACACGTTGTATGTCATGTATGACATCCAGTAGTTTGGAAGATTTCCATTTTTATTACTTTCTATATATCCTTTATATATTAGGTATGATAAATATAAAATCTAGAATTTATATTATAAAACTTTCATATCATATACATCAGTGATCCTATATACATATATACATGGGAGCATAGTGAAAATTAATTTATTTATAAAATGAATTTTTAATGAATTTTTACGTATGTATATGGTATATCCATATATATACACATGCACACATATATATATGCTTATAAAAATGTAATGTATCTATATATAGATACAGAAATATGTACATAACATTTTATTATTTTATTTCTTTTTATAACCATGATTTTTATATAATAGATTTTTTCAACCATTATATAAAATTATATTCCTTTAATCTCCACCGTGAATCAGAATATTGTAATATGCACCCTTTATGAATGAGAATATTGTAAAAGGTATATATTCCAAATAGTTTTGCATGTCTACTTATGTATACATACATTTACATAGATTTTACATAAATTAAACACTAGTAATATTATTAATTATTTAGTAATATTAATTAATTCTTAAAGTTTTCTTAATGAATTGTGCTACTTCAAAAGTTTGTAATATGTTTTTATAACTTGAAAAAAGAAAAGTGTTTAAGGAGCTTGGTTTACAACATTCTTATCCATATAAAGGTGTGTAGATTAAAATGGTGTGTATAAAGAAAACTATCTATCACACCACTAAAAACGGGATCCTTCTCTTTTCTTTTTTCTATTATTATACATATTTACCGCTTTGTTACGTATTGAATTTTATAAATGAGACACGTAATGTGCCTGCTAAGCTGGATATCTTTAGTTATACACGTATTATTGAGACTATGAAAGCTGGATTTATCTAGTGGAAGTAGACATGATATGGTGAAGAATCTCTTTGGTCTGTAACGTTAATCTTTTATAAACCTCAAAGCTTGCTTATGAAATGTTTACTAAGAAAGGATAAACTAAGATGGGAAGCCTAAACGTGAAAGACATTACGCCATATGGAATGCATGTGTATATATACGTATAATACACCATAGGACCTCAATGTTGTATGGCTTTCCCGCGTGAAGGTTGTTCAATGTAAAGCTGCACATCCAATGGCTCGCTTTTTATAGACTTGATAGGTGTAATATCTGGTGGATCCTGCCATGCTTCAGATTATGCCGGTATCCAAACATTTTCACTCACACTTTTATCGCTAGGAAGCTGTTTTGAATAAGTAACAAGCTCCCAGGAACACATATGCAATTAAGGTGAGAGAGAGATAATATACTAAGATATATACCTGGTGGAAGAGATGAAGCAGATGTTGAGAAGCACTTAACTTGATTAAAATGCTCCTAAAGCATATTCCAAGTCTTCCAAAGGGAACCCTTTGTTGTATGATTGATCTAGGCGGAGCTATCTTTCCCGTGCTATTTTTTCTTTGTCCATGATCACAATCTCCACTACACCCTGTGAGATTGTATATATGTATACACACGCATACATACATGTGGTGTGGGTGTGCGTGATGTTTATGTGTGTAAGAAACAGACATGTTCATTCTCTATTAGATATAATTTGGTACCTGTTTGATCAAATTGGAAGCTACAGTATTGTTAGAACCTGATGTCGAGAAGCTACATACGGAGCTTATGCCCTTGTTTAAGGGATAAGTGCATCTGGGCTAGTTTTTTTATATATATGAAAATGTACATCACCGTTATACACAGCTCATACTACTTATTCTAAGGTTTCTTGCCAGTTTGTACCCCTGTAATATATACTGTTTTTCTATGTATATACTTTACTCTCATATGTAACTATTAGTTGTTATTTCATACACACATAGTGATTTACAATCCATTTCAAAAAGCATTTTTAACATCTATATTGTACAATTCTAAATCATGATATCTATTATTTATGCATGCTCTTTATGTATACCCTTGTGCTACTAAACGTTTGCCACTCTCTAAGTATTTTATTTTAAACACCCACTTATAACCAACAAATGTACAACCAAGTAAATTTATGTGCTCCCACATTTTAATCTCTAACATCGCATTAAAATCTAGCCTCATTCCTTCTTTTCACTTGTGCATATATGGATTGTTAAGAGCATTTGCTAAGCTTTATGGGTGGTTTGGAATCACAAAATAATTAGCAAAATATGTATTAAGAAAGAATATGACTCCTTTAATAAGACTACTTATTACTATTTGATTATGAGATAAATGCAAACTTGGAAAGAAATATTGAAACATTGTGTCTTATGATTTCCATGTTCTTTTGTTAATGTTTGAGACTCTTTTAAATTCCAATTTTATACAATTGTAACTCAAATGTTCTTCCCATGAATGGCTTGTGGTAACATGAATCTTAGAACATTCTGAATCATGTAATGAATTATTATATATATATTTGTGTATCATTATAGTCACTTAGGGGTGATAATCTATGTGTGTATGAGAGTGATTATCACTTAACTATATGTGTTGTGGTAGGTAGAGGCAAGAGGTGAAAGGTCGGTGTTCTAAAGGTGCAATGGTATGACACTTTCCTATTGTGAGGAAACTCTATAGTGTTAATGACTGTCAAAACCCATACATGTAATGGTTTCAAATAAAGTTGACAATGCAAATATGTACTCTAGGAAATTCACATTCTTAAATAACCACCTTCGTTGTGTGCTATGTCAAACATATAGACCATATAGATAACTTTCTCATGCATGTTTGCCATATTTAAACATTATACATTGCCTTATCATTGAGTTTGAATTGTCATTCTTTAACATCCACATGGCAAAGCCTAAGACATCGAAGATTTTAAATGTTTAATTATATTTATCAATGTTCATGTGAAGTCTTCCCACTAATAGGGGTAAGGAATTCTAAAGATAGGTGATTGTATTCACAGCCTCATCCCAGAAGAACCCCAAAGAGAGGCACCTTAAGTAAACAACAAGCCAAATCCACCATAATATGGATTCTTTGTTCAACTATGTTGTTTACCCATGTTTTTTAGTAGCAGATTTTTGTAATGTGATTTCATGAAACATGACAAATTTGAGTAATCTTTCACTAGAAAATTTCCCAACTAGGTCCACACTTAAAGAAACAATTCTATGTTTTTGAAAATCTCTCAACTTGTAGAGTCCAGTGGGGAACTTATCATATATGTTAAAATGATTAATCATAAGATATAAATCCAAAACTTTTTAGAAAAGTCATTGATAATTAATAAGAAATACATGTACCATGAGTGAGATGTTATAGAGCGACCTCACATGTGTATATGTATAGTTCGAGTGGTTTCCTAGCTCTCATGAACCTTGGTGTGTTTGGGAACGCCTTCTTCTTCATTTTTTCAATAAGACAACTTTGGCAAGGATCCATAGTCCAGCCTTGAGGTGCATCATACCATGAACCATGTTGGAACACTACGCACTCATTAGCTACATCTACTTGTGTAAGTGAAACATAATAAAAACTGCCCAATCATGGAGCTTTGTATACAAGTGTCTCATGAAATAGAAATTAGCATTTCTATCATACATACTAATTTTAAAGCCCACGTTAGCAACTTTGGATATTGATAATAAGTTTATAGTTATATTTAGTACAATAACATTCCTCTTATTATTTAATTTAATAAAGTAAAGAATACACTTATCAATGATAACAATCCTAAAATAATCACCTTTGGTTGTTTGAATTATAGTGTCAAACTGTCTATACATAAAGAAATTAAAAACCTCATAACTAAAATTCATGTGATAAGATGTTCTTAACCATCAATATCATGCGTTCATTCAGTTCATACTTATTGTCAAACGTGTTTGGCTCATTTTCCAAAAATCAAACATGTTTTTTGCCTTAACTTAAAAAATTAATTTTTTAAATATTTAATTCGATTAATAACATTGAGACAAGGAAAAATGATATTACACATTAAACAAGTGAATGAAAGAGGACAACTAAATTTATAGTTTCTTTTCTATTTATTTGTTTATTATTTTTATTTTTTAGGGTTATAATATGATAATATTAGTAAATCTGCACAATTTTTTTCTCAAAAACAATCATCCCATACGTGTTTGATAAATATTTAAAATAAACGTTTACTATTTGCAACAAGTAGTACTACAAGATTTTCATACACATTACACAATAAAAATACATTTACCTCCAATATTGGCTTCATGTCCTCAATATTAATTAAATTCATATGAGAGCATTTTTTGCCTTTGTTTTCACTTAAGCATTCAAATACCCTATGTCTAAAGTTAAAACAAGAATGACATCTCAAATCCCCAAATATTGTTGTGCTTATAGTGTAATGAATGTCTACTACCTTGTCTTTTAAAACTCCCTTTGTTAACATGGTGCTTCTTAACTGGCTATTTTGTCTATAACACACTTGAATTGTTGAAGATAGGGTAGTTGCCTTAATCAAACTTAGTATGAAGAACTTCCTCATGTGAAGGTCATAGTGAACTTAATATATGCAGAAAGACCCATGATTCTTAGTACAAACATACAAGATTTAAAAATTCATATTTCATGGTTCTGAATAATATTGTTATAATCTTAATAAACCATGTTATTTATTCATACTTATTGTCAAACACCAAACATTTGTTCTAAATAATTTATCAAACACGTATGACACGTTTGGAAAAAAATTTAAATCATTTTTGGGAAACAACAAGAAATAAACCCTAAAGAAACTCTAAGAAATAAAAATTAATAAAAATTAAAAAAGAACCCACAAATTTAGTTGTCTTTTCATTTATTTTCCTCCTCATCTTTTAAATATTTTCAAATTTTCCTTTGTCATGTACTTTCGTTATATTTATTTAACTTGTTTTGCATTTTTAATAATCTTTCTCATTTAAGTTTTCAAATCAAGATTATCAATATTAACTTTTAAACATTTCTTACCATTTTTCTTTAAGCTTGAGTTAATCTACATTGTACATTCTACAATCCCTTATGCTTCTAGACTTACTATAAGCCTCTTTAACAAATGCCTCTCTAGACCCTTTCATGTGGCCTCTTTAGCAAATGCCTTTGTAGACCCTTTTATGTGGCTTCTTTAGCAGATACCTCTGTAGACCCTTTCACACATGCCCCTATAGACCCTTCTATATATGACTCTACAAACCCTTCCACAAATGCCCCAACTCAGTAAATATTGAGATTTTCCTTACTTTTTAACAGTTGACATTCCTGAAATTTGAACACCATCTACTATATTATATCTCTATTAACTTTCATGACTTCACCTTTGAAGGATAAGTTGTACATTCACCACAGATAATTATCACCCACTCGTGTCCCTTGTATTTTCCATTTCCCAAGTACTACACTTAATTTTTAAGCATTACTCTCAATCTCCTAACGTTGCCCTTAATCTCCAAGCATTACCTTAAATTTTTAAACACAAAATTTAAAAATCTCCAAACACTTATAAAGAAAAGAGATAAAAATTATAATTTCTTTAATTTACAACAAATATCGAACATGTTTATAAATAATCTTTTGTTAAATTATTTGATTTATTTACAAAATGAACCAAACACGTTTGACAACAAGTATGTTTATTCATTAAACTAGTAACTGAACCATTATTCCAATCCCTTTCAATTATTAGGATAGACTCAAATATAAGATTTCACGGTCCATAAGAGTCTTATCGCATTTTCATAAACTAATTGGGCAAAAGAGTATTTGCTTTTTTGTTTATGTTATAATTAATTCACAATATATAACATTTACCACGCTTTTGCAAAATTTATGTCCTTGCGGACAACTAAGACCCTCATTAGTTGAAGAATTCCTTTGACAATTGGGATGCTAGCCTTGACATTATGAGCATGGGGGAATGCATACACAGTCCATGAGCCTTTGGTTAAGCCATCACGTTTCAAGACCAGAGAACCCTTTGGCAAACAATTGAAGGGTGGGGGATGTTAGCCTTGATGCCTTGACATTATACATGGCCCAAGATTGCTTTCGTGATCCTTATCTAAGCCATTATGTTTTGAGACCCTCATTAGTTAGAGAACCCCTTAGTAGACAATTAAGGGGTTGGGGATACTAGCCTTAAGGTGTTAACATTATAAGGATGAGGAATGCACACGTGGCCCATAATTACTTTTGTGGCTTTTGGTTAAACCTTTTCATTACTTAGATAAGGACTCCCATATTAAATATTATAATCCTGGTAAACCATGTCATTTTACCCACTTGACTAGTAACTAAATAGTTGAAAAATCACACTATTTACCCATTAAACCAATAATTGAAACATTATTTTAATCTCTTTAATTCTTTCAATTACTAGGGCAAACTCACCTCATAATACATAAGATTTTTATTATATTTCCATAAATCAATTAAGCAAAAGGGCAATTACTTTTTTAGATCCTTGTTTCAGCCATGGTTAACCTACAATGTGACAAATATGCCAAACAAAAATGTCAACAGGCTATATTGATTCCATACACATGTTTAATCATTTTAGTAAAAATGTTGAACTCATATAAGGCCAATTCTTATTGATGTAGAACATTTTAACTTACCTCATGCATTTACAAAAGTCTTAGCATCATACACATACCCTTTGTCCTATGGGATATTTGTGACATAGTTACGAACACAAACACAAGCCTCAGATTTCAAGAACCCGACCATAGAACACGATCACGAGTCACAATGGCTCACGAATATTTTAGTGAATATTAACGAATATTCTAGTGAATATTCTAGCTTGCACACGATCACTTTATATTAACCATAATAAAATAAACCTTAATTAATTAATAAATATAAAACTCAAAGAAATAATATGTATTTAAAGAAACATATACATGCCAAATTATATGTATACATTAACCTTAAAATGTGTTTTTTATCATATACAAGCTGGTTGCCAAAACCTCTCTTATAAATATGCCACATTCTTCAAAAAAAAATAAAATAAAATAAAATAAATCATATACGTGTCTAGCTTATATAAGAATATAATATTGGATATGTTATACATATTATCTAAAACTCCACGTCTTTACATGTTGTAGTTTAAATTTTATATAATATATATGTGTGTGTGTTTATAAGTATTCTCATACATATATATGCAAATGTACATGATTATATATACAAAATTACCACTATCGCAAAGAAGGATGCTTTCACAGTGTTGGATTGCTGCACCATGCTTGTTGTGCCTTGGATTGCTGCTGCCATGTCTTGGATTGTTGCATGACGCCATGTGCCTAGAAAGAATATTCCACAAGTATATTCAGCTGAGAATATTTTAAACAGTGTTTCATGTTACGAACACGGGCTGTGATCCCAGCCATGGTTGCCGGGATCACAGCCCATGTTTATAACATGAAACACTGTTCACAAACACGGCCGTAGGAACACAACTCATGGCCATGTTCGTGAAACACGGTGAACACGGCCGGGATCCCGGCCGTGTTCGTAACTATGATTTGTGAGCATGAGGAGGTGATGAGCAATGCCATCCTTTTCATGATAAGTCTCATGTGCAATGTCATACAATGTCCTAGCCATGGGATTTAGTGTTGCAAACTAATCATCTGATAAGGTAATTGGTAGCAGATTTCTAAGTACATCAGCAAGCGCAACTTCTAAAGTCCTTAAACTAAATAAAGAAGTTAGCTTGATAAGCTTCTCCATCTCTACTGTCTTGAAAGCCATGAGAAAAACAAAATAAACCACAACTTGAAAGAAATAAGTACAAGTTACATAATTTAAAGGTTTATTTTAGAACTTTCATTTGAGTTATTCTTCTTAATTCGTGACAATTTGGATATGGCTCAAGAGTAGAGAGAATACTTTAAAATGTTTGTCACCCTCATCTCCTTGTGTTCCTTTTATGTTTGAAGTACTTGTGTATGGAAAACTTAAATGTTAGTTATATGTTGCGAATATGTTTTGGAAGATGCATGCTAGTGAGACCTTAATATTGCTATTGCCATCAACACTTATTCCATATGTACTTCCATATCCATATCCATGGGTGGGGATTCTTGCCCACCAATGGAATTATTAACTTTGTCATGTGTATAGATCAACTAGGATAAAGAATCAAATTGTTTCACGTGTTCTCATGGGTGGTTTTGTCATATATGATGATCCATGTTTATTATTTATGGATTCTTCATCCATGTTTAGTCCTCCATTATTTTCTAAGGACGATTTTACAAGTTATTTGTTACTTTGTTTTAAAATTTTAATTTAACTTCTTGTTTTAAAAATCTTTCTTAAATGTGTGTATATACATATGTAATTATTAATAAAATTTTCAAATAAGTGCATTAGATTATGTATAAATGAATTAATTTTGTTTCCACTTGGGATTTCATTAATTCCCACTTGGGAATTACATCTTATTCCCACTTGAAAATGGAAAACAAACAATATAAAATTATTTCCATCTGGAAATGGAATACAAACAATAAGCATTATTATGAAAACTATTCCCATTTGAAAATAGAACATAAACAAGAAGCATTACTATAAAAATTATTCATAAGAAATAATTAAGATGATTAGAACTAGTTTAATACCTTGTTAAAACCTGATCTTGATATGGAACTTCATTTATATAATCCCCGGGTTGATAGCAGTAAATGAGATGTTTAGGGTTCTTAAGAATGGAGTCAAATGCAAATGCAGATATTCTCAATCTAGAGATCTTGTATGTGATTTTGTGGAGGCTTGTGTTCATTTCAAGAGCCCTAAACCCAGGTTGCCACATCAGCAGCAATTTTAGGGCATTTTGTTTCAATGTATATTAAAATATACTATTTTAGTACGTGTTATATAAATACAATTTGTTGTAACTTCGTTATTTATATTAAAGATTTTATTATGGTTGCAATGACATGCCTAGTTAAGCAAGAGCATAGTCACATTTCCAAATGTGAACATTTGAGTTGTATACAAAACTGGGAATCTTCCTACTGCCATATTGCTTTGTTGTTTTTTCTAAGCGTCTATTTGTGATGGCATTCTGTCTGATTAAATAACCATGTAATATTTTTACTTATTTAAATAAATCCCAACAGTTGTATTCTCGTCTTTTCTTGCACTTTTATTCTAATACAGCTAGATTGCTCACGTTTTGTCTTGTTCAAGTTTGACATTACTTTGATGTGGTTTAGTCTTGATAAAACAGTTTTACATTTCCCTATAGTTTTACCCTTTTTTTTCTTTTTCTTCTGCATTTCCCGTAGAGTTTGCACCACATTATATCTGATGAAAACTTGACTAACTTAGTATCGCCACGATGAAGCACCAATGATAGTACGTTCTTGCCACCCCAACACACCCAGAAGAGAATATCCATCCGTTGAATACAACCCATGCAAAAGCTTGGGACTGATGTGGCACGTTATAGAATATACATAATGGCTTGTGAAGGACTGGAAAGGATTGTGAGACACGAGAAGTTAGATAAGTGGTGAAAGATCATGGAAGATGTTGTGCTATTTCAGATGAGAACACCACTATAGTCAAAAACTTTGAAGAGAGAGAAAGACATGTTCAATCTTGGTTCTCTCAGGGCTACTCTTTGGAAGACTGGCATCAAGTGAGTCGAATCTCGCACTATAGTAATCCATTGCTTCGCAAGAAACGAGCCAGTGTTATGGCTTGCATCTTGTTCAACTATAGTGGGAGACTGCTCTCGAATCATGTTTAGTAAATTCAGAAGTTGTGAGTTTTCATCAGATATAATGAGCGTGCAAACGGTCTATGCAGTTTACCGCCAGCGCCTCACCCTCTCTTCTATGTAACATACCGAGGGAGGTTTCTAGATGCTCACCCACGGCATGATACAAACGGGACGTGTAAACTGTGTGCCAGGTCGGACATGTTCTTTCCGGTTTCATGGACTGCATCCAGTGGTAAATTTATTATGTTAAAATAAACATATATATGCATGTCCTCACTACATTCTTCAAGGTTACATAGTGGTACACACAATAGTATATAAAATATGTTATCTTATTATCAAATCACATAAAATGAATATAGAAACTATAAAATAAGAGATAAAATGAGTAAGAGGATGAAATATTAATTTTGACTTATGAGTATACATCAAACGTTCCATGAATTCATATACATGAATAATACAATGGAATAAATTCATTAAAATGGGATTTAATATATGGAATATAATTTAATACTTTAAAATTCAAAGATAAAGCTATATTTATTTTTTTAAATCATATAAAATCTATTTAAATCTATGAAAGGACAATGATTTAACATAAAAAATGAAATATATTTGTTTTTTGGCTATTCATAAAATGTTTACAAATCTTAATATGATAAAATAAAATCATTTGGATGAAATTTAATATATAAAATCTAGATTGAAAGAAAAAAGCAATTTTTTCTAAATGAATATTTAAAATCTACATTTGTAATTATAAATATATGTGAAATACATCATTCCTATAAAATAAAATCCATTGTTATAAGAAATGATTTTTTTAATTAAAATGCATGATGTCAATATTCCTTCTCATTAAATAATAGTTATATTATGATGCTACTTATCAATATTTAGTTATGTTTAAATAAGATTTAAATTCAAAATATAAAAGAATATAGCAAATAAAATATTATTTACAAAATGATTATTTTAATAATCTCAGAAAATTTAAAAGATATCTTTATGATAAATTTAGTGTGTGTATAATTTCTTATTATTGTTACTAAACGTTTTACATACATATTTGTTGCTTATAAAGTATTCTTTATTAATTGTAATTCTAAAAAGTTTAATATAATTTAATTTACATATAATTAGTAAGGGAGTTATGTATTTTATAAGTCTCAATTTTTTTTAAATGGCACAACGGAAGTGAAACTTATATTGTCAATATTAGTTACAAGTAAAGAAATTTAAATTAATATTTATTAACATGAATTATTAATAAAAGCGATTCTAATTAACAACATTATCTTAGGAGTCAATCATTTTTAAAGAATATATATTTTTCATATTGTAAATTTTGTCTGAATGTATTTTTAAAAATTAAATTTTTTAATAAATGAAACAAGGATATGTAGATTTCTTTAATTAATTGAGAATTCTACTTGTTACTCTTCTTTAACACCTTATTATCATTTGATATAAATAAATAAGAAAATTTTATATACCCATGACATTTGTCATATTTACATATATACCTTGAAATTCTATATTTACATATATATATCCAATATATAATTAAAAATATATATTTTTTAAAATCATTAAAATCTTATAATTAATTTATATTCTTATATTTAGGTTCAAAATACAACACTATAATATTGTATAATTATTTTAAGAGAAATATGGCATTTCTTCGCATTTGCTAATATGACATTTTTAATATCTAACACTTAATAAGCTTTAATTTTATTTCGTTATAAATTAATATATATTTTGAATTAGTATTATTTTTTAAAAGTCAAAATTCTATGATTAAAGTTTTTCAAAGATATATATGTAAATTAAAACTTTTATACATAAATTTAAAATTGTTAGGGATATATATATAAATATGATAAATTTCAAGGGTATATATAACATTTTCTCAAATAAAAATGAATTTTTGTATATGAAATTTTCACAATATGGGTACATAAATCATGTATTTATTCATATATGATTACACAATAATTCTTATTATTTCAAAATTTTAATGTGTGTAATAATAAAGTTTTAAATTTACATTCATAAATAGTGTGAATGATATAAGGCCCACTTTCCACTAGCGGGTGGTTAATTGCCTCAACCAATCAAAATAAAAGAAATTATTTATTCTACCATGGGTTTAGTTTTCCACTTGCTGGTTATTTATAATTTATAATCTACATGGCACTTACGTGGCACCTATGTGGCGCCTACATGGCTTTTTCGGTGGTAGCCTAATAACCGGGCAATTTTGCCCGGTTGTATGGCTACCGGGCAAATTGAATGACACGTGTATCAAGATTAATGAAATTAGGTTTTACTTTTTTTAGCTTTCAAAAAAATCAAAGCTAAAATCACATTAAAAGTGGTACATTGTTATACACATACATATAGAAAGACATTAGTAAACTATAATTAATCATTCTATATAAAAAATAACAATGAAAAGTTAGAGTTTTAATATATTTTTTTAATTAAAAATACTGAGTAGGTGCACATTTATTACATATGTATAATAATATATATGTTTATAATAATTGATTAAATAAAAATTATGCATTACTAATTTATTTTTTAATTCAATTAACCACTCTAATGGAAAAGCACAGTGGTAGTAATAATTAATGACGTGGCATTATTTTAATTTACCACCGGCCAAATAACCACCCGCTAGTGGAAAGTGGGCCTAATATGAAACCAATAATCACATTTTAGAAACAAAAATTTACAATTGTATTATGTAAATATTCAAAGATCACAATATATATAAAAATACATAAATAATTGAAATATTAATTATAACATTAACTCATGTAAAATTAAATTAGTTTATTAAACTAAGATTTAACATGTAAAACTTAGACTTAAAGTTTTTATTTAAAAATTTTAATTTTTATTAAAAAAAATTTGTTACAGAATGTGACGAAATAAAAAATTTCATTATTAGATATTACGGGAATAAGAAGAACATTTTTATTTGATTTTAATTGAATATTGTATTAAAACATAAATTAAGCATATAAAAGATTAAATATGTTAATTTGATATAATATGTTTATGAATCCTTAAACATTGTAATCATTAAAATGGAATTTAACATACACAATTCAGTTTAAATTAAAATTAAATTTTTTCTTAAATGAATACATATTATTACTTAAAAGTTTGTATGAAATATCACATAATACATAAAACAAAACTTAACACTTTAAATAGTTAAACTTTTTATAAAAATATACATTTGATATTATTGTTTCTTTTTATTAATAATTATGGTGTCACATTCATTTGTAAATAATTATGTTCTTAAATAAGGTTTAAGTTTAAAATGTGAAAAAATATACATAATTAAATCATATATTGTTTTAATAATAAATATTTTAATAATCTTATGAGATTTTAAATTATTTTTGTTTAATTATGAGCATGAGAATGAGTTATGTATTTTGTAATGTTCAACCAAATCTTTTTAAATAATGTAATATAAATAAAAAATGTTTTTTATAACCACATGCCAATGTGTGTTATGGGAATTTTTTGTTTAATAAATATTTTTATTTATACACTAATATTTTTAAAATAACTATGTTATATTGTTGATTAATGTGATGTTATATATAAAAAATATAAAAGATTATAGAAATGTCAATACAAACTAGATTTATTAATGTTCACTTTTTTTCTTTAAAAATTAATTGTATTAAATTAATTTATATTAAAAAAACTTAAGTTTTTTTAAAAAAATTGTAGAGAGTAAATATTCTTAGTATATACAAGTATTTCTTTTATATTTTCATGATTAATGATGCAAATTGCACCTTGGTAATAACATGTTTAATAATTTTAAAATATGTTTGGACTAATGTTTATTCACCAATATAGAATTAAGAATATATTTTTGAATATGTTTTTAAATGAGTCTAAAAGGTGAATGTAGTATATGTATATTACTTACATAAAATAATATTATTACAAAGTTGTAAAAATAAAATGCAATAGTAATTAAATTAATTTTGCCTTAACTAATATTATTAATGTATAATTTAAAAATAATTGTTATAAAAGCTACAAAACAATATTAATTAATACTCCATGTGATATATCTACAATTGCACATTAATGAGTAATAATATTGTCATTATTACATGTATTTAATAATGTTATTGTAATTATTTGAAGTTATACTTTTTTTTTTTATAGATTTATATGTAAACTTATATGATGCGTATCAATTAGTTGCATAAATACTATAAACTATTTTTACTCGGTTATTAATTAATTTATAAGTTATTTTTATAATTATCTTATAATTTATATTGTAACCACAATTTTAATTATATCAAAGTGTCTTTATTAATAAATCTTGATACTGTAAAGTTTATATGTGTTGTAATAAATAAATACGATTACATACTCAATTTTAATGTTATAAATATAAGCTCATACATTATGATCATTATGTTAATTTATATATAATATTTATTTATATTACTAAGGAAATAATGATATAAGGCATATTTACATGTTAAAACTTTAAATACACCAATATATATTTGCACACAAATATATAATATAAATTTTTTGTTGTGTAGACACCAACATAAATTGATTTATTTCAACGTACAAAGGGTTATAATAAGTATACAAGCAGGCACACAATTTATTTTCTTTTGTACATTTATTCACAAGAAGTATATAAAAGTTGCATATTCTTACAACATACACGCTTAAACACTATATGTACACATGCTTTACACATACAAAAACACATTATAATAACATATCCCTCTCCTTGAAACTAACAAAGGAAAATTGATTCTATTTAATAATTGAATCAAATTTAACCACCATCTGTCACACACATGTTAAACCTAGGGACTTCACTCTTCAAAGTATGTATGACAATGTTTTCATAAATATTAAATGGATTTCATGTATGTATTTATGTTATATATTTTGTTATTTTTACACACAATATATAGGTATGTTGCCCACATTTTGTATGAAGGGAACCCTTTCAAAAGCAATGAGCAATTTTACCATTAAACAGGAACCAAGGCAGCAGTAACGAAGGTAAACTGCAGGATGGTCCGCGAACCTGCAGTATGGTCGGTTTATTACACGTTATATAGCCGTCTCTCTCTCCCTCAGCGGAGAGAGAGAGACACACACACACACACACATTCGACATGCTTGTGTATGTAGAGAGCAACAACTTACAAGGATAAGGATACACCTTTGTTAAACGACATGTGTTATACATACTTCAGTTTGGTTGAGAGAGAGAATGTCCCTCGTATGTAAATGTGTATAGAATGTAATGGGTTTCTAGTGTGTGTGTGTGTGTAAGCTTTTTAAACTTTTGATGGTTTTGCTTCTAGCTTGTTTTGTAAAAGCTAAACAATACACATAACATATATATATGTTAGACTCCTTTATAACTTTTGGAATTTTTTAAATTTTATTTATTTAAACATTATTTATATAATTACGTGGACCGTGGCTGGTGTATATATGTACACGTTGTAGGATCTTACAAATAATTTTAACTTAAATTCAACGGTGGTACCTAATATCACCAATACATTTTAAAATTAACGTCTACGTATACTTTACTTTTTTAAGTTAATTAAAGTAAAACGAAGTTGACATTCTTCTAGGAATGTCTCTCACTCTCTCTCTCTCACACACACATACACACACTCGTATTATGTATATGAATAACTATGGTAATATAATGATATTATATAAGTACATACCATGTCCTATACGAGTCCAAAATAAATCTTGTAATATACTCAACCACACTAAGAAATATTTACATATAATACTAAAACTATTTTCGGAATGGGAACTTTAATAAAAAGAAGAAGAAGAATTATAAATAATTTTTAAACTGTTGGATCTTTCTCCTGCAACTTTAAAAATAATATGGATATAAATTTTTTTAGTATACTATGCTTGCGTAAGTACATTTGTTGATGTAACAATATGTGTAATGATTTTGTAATATATCTACTTTTGTTACATATACACGCACGTTTACACATATATGCATAAAGTATCCAGCATATACACATTTGAAATTAACTAATGATAGCTTCTATACGCTTCTATCACTACATTTTAAATTGTGTGTATGTATATGTACTCTACATCCATAATAGAGGTTTGTATAGATAAGTAAACGTATGTGCCTGGATATATACAGACATGAATAACATACACATACACCCACATTTATGGTCTGTACATGTGTATTTGATGTCATACATAGACTTGTATGTGTTTATTGTACAATTATCAAAATAGAGAGGACATAGAATGTTGAACGTGTAAGTGTGAGTAGAGTGCATGTGCGTGTATATATATATCTATACATCTATACAGCAGGAGATATAGATATATATATACATATATACATGATCAATGATTTAGGTCTTACACTTTGCCTATTTATCGTTGCTCACAGTTCGGGTATAATATGCTAACATATACCACCACATTACGGAGGGGAGCTCTAATGAAAGTAGTTGCCATAACTATATTCTTTCTCTATACTACAAACACACAACATTGTGCATGTGTACGTTTCAACTAATTCTTTTATATTTATATTGGTTTCATAGAAAACTCGTAGCACAAATGTGTTATACAAATGTATAATAGCACTACTGTTGGAGGATATACATCTCTCTCTCTCTCTCTCTCTCTCTCCTCTCTCACACACACACACACACACACACACACGGTCCTATTTGACTTGTTTTATAATGATAAGCTGTTTATACAAGTGCTAAACTTAAAGATTTAATATCAAAACTGCTCCCAAAACATGCTGAACTTGACATATTTGGTCTTGAGTTCAAATTCACAGGCACACAGGAACTGAGTATATAATAGCTCGTAATTAACAAAAGTATATTAATGTTGACAGTTATAAAATTATCAAAGTCTTGTGTGACAAGTATATATAAGATAGTTCTATATAGATATTAATTTTTATCATTAAAAAACTGTGATATCTATAATTCTTTCAGTATGTATGAATGACAGACTTTAGTCCTCCATTAGTGATAACATAAATGAAACTTGTGGATATACATGCAAATAGTTATAAATCCTTACACACCTGTATTAAACACCACATCAACTTAAATTATCAAAACATTTTAAACTTCTCTCTCACACACACACACACATCTCTCTCTGTTCTATGTCGTATGTACAAACCAATTCTTATTTTCGACGGTCGTGAATCTAAGGATGTGATTATATACAGTGGTTCAGAAAGGTTTCGGATTCCATTTCCACTGTCCGGTTATAGTATAATATTGTCTTGAGGTCTGATCGTGTTAGATGGAAGAAGGCTTTTTGTAGTGGGTAATCCCATCACAAGTTTCCCACAACATCAGTCAGCAGTACCAGAGTTAGTCACTGTCCCGGATATTGGAGACGGTAATTAGTTAAGGTTGTTTTTTGCCTATATCTCAGTCCAATATTCTCTTTATATACAACTCAACTCAAGAAAATGCAACGATACGTGGTTGGTCTTCAGGTAAACAATCTAGAATACCGTGCAACCCATTTCACCCCATTGGTTAAAGGCTAACTGAGTGCATACGTCTTCCCATCCTCCACCTTACTCCAGTTTGTTACAGTGCAGAAAATGGGAGGGAGTGGTATATTACATTACAAGACATTGGGGAGTTGAAGGTGACAGTTTTGGTTTCTTAGGTGCACTGGGATGGTCAGTTTATGTGATTGGCTATGAAATGGATATGGAATTCAGGGAGAGGAGAACTGGCACCCATGCCACTATCTTAAGTAGAATATTTTAAATTAATAAAATTATATTAAAAATAAATAAAAATAGTCCATATAAAATTTCTAATATTATAAGAAATAAATAAGAGTAGAATACATCTGATAAAGAGTAATGGACCGTCTTTAATTTTATAAAAAAACTGACTAAATTTATATCATATCGTGGTGGTAATACTGTATTATGGTTATAATATATATTTAAACATTAATTTTATATATGAATATACTATGTGATTACAGTTTGTGTTAGAATATATTAGAATCTAAATGGAATATTCCATTACGAGTTAAATTTTTCAAGTGTTAAAATGAAATGAAAAGAATATTCTAATTATGGAGAAGAATATTTTACGGTCGGCACATATTTCCTCCAGGGAATTTTCCTTCATTATTTAGTATTATACCATGAGATTTTGCATAATTATTATATATTAACAAATTAAATAAAATACATAAGAAATATATACATCTACATTCAAATAAACACCCGACTACATGTTTTTCTTCTTTTTCAGCATTGCTATAATTTTGAACGTGGACAGCTTCTATTGTACATTAATGTATTAATTAAAATATACATTAATTATATATATCACACGTATATTGACTATATGTTTCTCTTCTTCTTCAACATTGTTACGATCCTAAAATTGTTGCCTGCTAACACCAATATAATATGTTATAAAAATAAATTGTGTCAGAATTAAACTCAGATCTATTTTCTAGTAAAAACATTATTGGCACCAGTGAATTAATGCTAACCACTTGAGTCGATTGCACAAGAATTGAATTTAAATCTATTTTGAATAAAAAAATTATTTTATCACTAGTGTCGACTAAGAAAAATAATGCTAATCACTTCAATTGGCATAATTATAACCACATGAGTATAATATGTTATAAAATTGAATTGCATGAAAATTGAAGTTAAGTTTATCTTGTGATAAAAATTATTTTACCATTGGTGTCGACTGGGAGAAATAATATTAACCACCTAAGTTAGGTGCTAGTAATGCTAACTACCTAAGTTAAGATAATATGTTATAAAAGTGCATTGCATGAGAATTAAACTTAAATTTATTTTTTGGTAAAATATTATTTACTATTGGTCAATTGAGGAGAAGTAATTCTAACCACCTAAGATGACATAATATGTTAAAAAATGCATTGCATGGTAATTGAATTCAAATTTATTTTTTAGCAAAAAATTGTTTCGATTGGAGAGTGATGATAAAGGTAATAATAATATTAATTCTAACAATGGCGATGGCAACAGTGATAATAATAATAATAATAATAAAAAATGTAGTTCGATATCTTAGTGACACATAATTATTACTAATAAGTTTAAGGTAGGTAAAGTTGCAAGTGTTATTTGGATTGCAATAGGGTTTTTTAATGATTAAAAACATGAAGACCTAATACAATAGGATTTAGAATTAAAATTTAATTAAGTAGTTAATTTTTATAACATCCATGTACGTAAACATTTAATACTTACACATTGTTTGGACTCTAAATTAATTGTCTTTTACAATGGATTTAGATAAATTTAATTTAGTTATATTCATTATTTTGAATATTAATACTTTTACATTTAAAAAACTTTACATCTATTTTATTTTTACAAAAAATCAAATGACAAAAGTGTAATATTAATAAAGAATTTCTAATTCTTTTAAAAGAATGTGACACCACATCTTACTACATTGTATATGAGGATGTGACAAAAAATAAATTCTTCATTTATCATGATCATCATTATCACCCCATTAGTAATGCTTTATTGTTTGTAATAAAAGCTAGAGCCAAAGATTTTATTAACATAGATATTATAAATGATCCAAGGATTAACAAAAGTGTAAGCAGTATGTAAAATAATTATAAAAAAGCAATAAAATGATGTATTTTACAACAAACTTCTGTAGAACTTGAGATCATATGTGTAAATTATATTCATAATGGTGACATTCAACACCAAAGAGTGGTTTTTAATCACATATATCGTATTTCGAATTGGACCATAATTAACATTCATATTTATAATTTGTCACAGTTATAATGTAGTGGGTTAACTAGAACAAAAAGACTCAAGTGTAATTAATCATCATAATTAAGGGTTCTCTCATAAATATTAATTAGTCCTTTACCTAGTTGGCATAATGGGAGAGAGAAAGGTTGTGACACAATCTATTGTAATTAGTGTGAAATACATGTATTTTTTTATTAGTGAATTGTTAATATATATTAAGTAGTAATAATAATTTGATGACATGTGTCCGAAAATAATGTTGTAGTGATAAAGTTTTTTAACACTATGTTAATGTTTGTTGAAAGAGAGACTCACATTCCATGTTTGATGAAGCTGAAGTTATATGGATAATTTTTTATCAGATATTCAGTAATGATAACAAAAAAAAAATATTCAATAATGATAACAAAGTAAAAAGTATGTAAAAAAGTTGTAAGTTCCACTACATGCAATATGTGCGGCAAATGATTAAGAAATAGATCCAAAATATTGAAAAATGACCGGTGCATTTTTAAACAAGGGCATGACTTACAAACATAAAGCTAGCAATATTAAAATCTTTTTGGGATGTGTAAGTGCTAAACATTCACAATTTGAAGACTTGGTTGGCTCGGTGATGTCACAACCTAGTACTAAATATAAAATAGGATATGAATATGTTTACCATATATATTTTTATAAGATAAAAGAACATTATTTTGAGCTCATGCCTAAATTGGCACCCTCACGACACCACGAAGGTGAGAAATTAAATCAAATATGAATTTATTCTGTAGCAATACCGTCGAGACCCTCAGGAGGGTGAAGGTAAAAATATTGTACGTGACACCGCCGGAGTAAAGAGATTTCAAGGGTGACGGCACATGTGAACCGCCTCTTATCCCACGATCCCGATGATTCTAGGTACATTTATAGTTTTAGTGAAGTATTAAACTAGGGCTCTTGACTAGGCTCATTCTTGTTGCAGCAGTGATGGTAACATTCAGGGTAGGGGGACAAGGATCCGCAGCTCATCAGCGTGCGGGCTTACGAAGAGGAGGATCACTACCTGGAATACTTCAAAGAGTATGAGCAAGAATGTTGCTCCTTCAAGGTACGAGCTTTGACAGGCAGGGCTTCGAGGCCATGAGCAACGGCTTCGTCTCCGGAATCGTCCGTGCCTACATTCCGCATCACAATGTCGTCATCGGGCCCGACGGCGATCGTGGTCCAATTTGGCCTTTTCGTGAATGGAAACGCGGATGCCATGAGCTCCGTTTTCGTGAATGACCAGGGCAAGAAGCAGCTCATTGTCTCTCAGGTAAAAATTGTGTCTTTGGGTGTGTGGTTCTTACAAAGATATAAATGTTAGGCTGCGGGTCTCTGTTCTGCTGACTATGGGCGGCTTACATCGGATATGAGTGTCCAGCTGAAGCAGAATGTCAAGGATGAAGCAATCTGTGAGTGGGTTTTACCCATGACGAAGAATGATGTTGTTGTTGGCAGTGTTGTGCTCATGGCCATCAAGGACTACTTTGACTACTAGTAAGTTGTGTGTGTGTGTGTGAGAGAGGGAGAGAGAGATGTGGTTGGAAGTCATTTTGGGCTGTTCTAATACATTGGTAGATTAATCTGATAATTTGAGTGCAAGTGAAATATTAACAATTATCCGAAACTAGTGATTGGGATGTAATAAAGTTTCAAGTTTCACTCAGACGCACTAGTTTGTCATTATTAGTCGCAACTTTAAGTTTTAAAGTTTGACATAATTAACAGTTTCGAGCTGGATTCCAGACACTTCTGGGGACTCCGGAGGACTGGGAGGAGATTGATCGCAGGATCGAGGGGCTGAAAAAGAGTGCACAGAGTGGTACGGGATGCTGAAGAAAATAACGGAACAGCTGGTAAAGAGCAGCAAAGGTGAGGCTGACGTAGATTTTTGGAGCAGGATTTGCCACCACGTGGGCTTTGGATCCGGCCCAAGGTACATCAACGGCTGGGTCTCGGTGTTCTGCGTCTTCGACAAACGCGGTAAATGGGGAGAAGGCTTCGGTGCATTGAGTCGAACTGTGTTCCGGCCGGTACATGACTGTGGGTGTGAAAGTTGACGATAATGGAACTGAACACGACACTCCATGTTTGCTGGACACGTTGGGTATGATGTCGTTGCAAAACTTGCTTGGGCCATTGCTCTGAAGCAGCCATTGGGCGGCAAAACCCCTGTCAGTGAACGCTTCCATATAGGCATACATACACGCACAGTCATTTTATTTAACTGAACTGCAATGAGTATGTATAAACACTTACAGGTATCTACGATTCTATGCTCTTGCTGCCCATCGATGAGTGCAGTTGCTGGTATATACGTCTTTCTACTAGTAGTTTGGTTTTGTTCTGAAGTTAGAAGAATGTGTGTATGCCGTAAGCTTGCAAAGTGTTCAAACCCAGGATTAAGCTGATAATTAATGCTATAAGAAACATTTGATCGAAATTCGAATCCTTTTTATCTTTTTAAGTATTTCTTATATAAACGTATACATACGTATTTGTAAACTAGGGCTCTGCATTCTGTAGCGGCGATGGTGACATTCAGGGTAGCGGCGGACAAGGATCCACAACTCGTCAGCAGGCGCACATCATCTTATCTCGATCTCGAGCATCACAAGCAGGCTTCATACAAAGATCACTACCTGGAATACTTCAAAGAGTACAGCAAGAATGTTGCTACAAGGTGCTTCAAGGTACGAGCTTTGACAGGCAGGGCTTCGAGGCCATGAGCAACGGCTTCGTTTCCGGAATCGTCCGTGCCTACAATGGGCATCACAATGTCGTCATCGGGCCCGACGATGTCTGGATTGCGATCATGGTCCAGTTTGGCCTCTTCGTGAACGGAAACGTGGATGCAATGAGATCCGTTTTCGTGAATGACCAGGGCAAGAAGCAGCTCACTGTCTATCAGGTAAAAATTGTGTTTTGGGTGTGTGGTTCTTACAAAGATATAAATGTTAGGCTGCGGATCTCTGTTCTGCTGATTATGGGCGGCTTGCATCGGATATGAGTGTCCAGCTGCAGCGGAATGTCAAGGATGAAGAAATCTGTGAGTGGGTTTTGCCCAACTTCTCCACCACGACGAAGAATGATGTTGTTGTTGGCAGTGTTGTGCTCATGGCCACCCTCAAGGACTACTTTGACTACTGGTAAGTTGTGTGTGTGTGTGTGTGTGAGAGAGAGAGAGAGAGAGAGAGATGTGGTTGGAAGTCATTTTGGGCTGTTCTAAGATTAATCTGATAATTTGAGTGCAAGTAAAATGTGTAACACACGGTATCCGAAACTAGTGATTGGGATGATGTTTCACTCAGACGCACTAGTTTGTCATTATTAGTCGCAAGTATTTATTTTCAACTTTAAGTTTTAAAGTTTGACATAATTAACAGTTTCGAGCTCTGCTGCGGGATTCCATACGTGACACTTCTGGGGACTCCGGAGGACTGGGAGGAGATTGATCGCAGGATCGAGGGGCTGAAGAAGTACGGTAAAGAGTGCACAGAGTGGTACGGGATGCTGAAGAAAATAACGGAGCAGCTGGTAAAGAGCAGCAAAGGTGAGGCTGACGTAGATTTTTGGAGCAGGATTTGCCACCACGTGGGCTTTGGATCCGGCCCAAGGTACATCAGCGGCTGGGTCTCGGTGTTCTGCGTCTTCGACAAATGCGGTAAATGGCAGGCTGGGTATATTCCTCCCGAGATGGAGAAGGCTTCGGAGTATCCCTGCATTGAGTCGAACTGTGTTCCGGCCGGTTACATGACTGTGGGTGTGAAAGTTAACGATAATGGAACTGAACACGACACTCTCATGTTTGCCGGACACGTTGGGTATGATGTCGTTGAAGATGGCAAAGGGATAGCTCCAAAACTTGCTTGGGCCATTGCTCTGAAGCAGCCATTGGGCAGCAAGCCCCCTGAAGGCTTTCCTTAAGGTAAGTTTATACAAAGTTGTTTTGGTTGAGTAAACTGCAATGAACAGTAATAGTGATTCAAAACGTTTACAGGTATCTATGATTCTAGGCTCTTGCTGCCCATCGATGAGTGAAATGTAGCAGGTGCTGGTATATACGTCTAAGTAAGTTTTTTAGTATTAGTTTGGTTTTGAAGTTAGTTAGAAGAATGTATATTTTGCTCCAAGGCCTTTGGATGTTGTGTTTCCTTTAAGTAAACCGTGGCTTATATAAGAGTAAATTGTTGTTAGTTGGATGGGTTTGTCTATTTCACTTACTGGGACTAGTACATAATACAGTTTATAAGCAGACATACATACAACATATTATATTTATTTGTTAGATACCTTGTCAAAGCACACAATGAACTTATAAGCCATAAGACATTCAAAAAGTTTGAGAACTGTCAATATAAACCCACTAGCCTTAGCTATTTTGTATTTGATGTTACAAGGCTTGCCCCTTCCTGTTATCTGATGTCAAACACACACCGTGCATGTACATATTTATTCTATGTGTGTATAAGCATCTAAGGATGCGTTTGGGATTTGCTTCACAAAGAAGCTACAGAGACAGTGTATGTATGTAGATGCTGACGTGAGATACAACTGTTCTTTCTTTTAGAATTTAAAAGCCAACTTAGGAGGCCCACAGGAGACCCACTAATCGAGCAGTAAGCTAGGTCCATTTGTGTTATTCACATTGTGTTGTTAAGTTAAACGTGGTACAGGATCCGCAAGTTAGGATCGCTATCTGGAGTGGTTCAAAGAGTACGAGAGGGCTGCCTCCAAGGTATACATAGGACTGGATATCGGTATTCTGTGTAGTCAACCAGATAGGAGAACGGCAGGCTAGGTATGTTCCTCCATGGGTGAAACCTCATAACCGTCATTTGATTGAAGTAAAACCGTGATATGCATAAGACAATGTACTAGGCAGGTCCTATGTACACTAAGTTTTTATACTCTTAGTTTATAAAATGTGCATTTTTTAGATATCACAAATAATATCTCAGAGAATAAACACAATATGAGCTTTGGATCCTCATATTCCTCCAGGGTTCCGGAGTATCCCTGCATTTGTTCTGGCAAGTGTCCCAGAGCTTCTAGGGTATACATTTCACATTCCTCTTGTTTTACATTGGTTTGCGTTCAATATATGTATATTATGTGTGTTCAATATATGTATATTATGTGTGCATATCATGTACATTGGTATGGATTTAAGATAATTATTTTATAAGGTTTATAAATAATATTTATATATTCTTAAAAAAATCCTTATATTCTAAAATTTAAAAAAGATCAGGACAAAAGCAAAATAAACAAATGTGATAAGATTTTAGAATAAAAGCAATAGCAAATATTTAAGTTTATAAATGTTAATATTTAAATCAATAGCAAGATTATGTTTAAAAATGAAAATCCAACTATTGATTTTAAAATTAAAATTTATAAATTATAAATTATAAATTTTATTTAAAATTTATAATGTGATTTTAAAATGTGTAATTTATAATATATTATATAGATAATATAATATATATATAATGTGTAAAATTAAACTATGTATATATAGTTTTAAGAAGAAACACTCTAAATTTGAAATTGCATATATCAAAAAATCTATAAGATTAAAATAGTTTTAAATTATATTTTATGAATTTACAATAAACTTTTCATAAAGTCTAAAAATAAATATTTATAATTTTAAAGAATTTTTACATTTAATCATGCCTTAGTGATTTATAAATAAAATACTATATCATTTAAGAAATTAAAAACAAAATTACCTTACAAAAGAGATTAAGACAAAAACATGTACATTATAATCAGAAATTAAATTAGAAAATATGTTAATAAATTCATCATAAACATTGTAACACCGATGATGAATTAATTATGATATTATTAATATTATTATTAATTTTAATTATAAAATATAACATTTAATATTTTAATTATTTTTTTAAATTTTAATGTTTAAATGAGTAAAGGGATTTTATAAAAATCCCACTATTGATTTTTAAATTAGAATTAAAATACTTATATTCACAAAATTATAAATGTTATTTTAAAATTAGCAATATGATTTTAATACAATGTACTTTATATAATGTAATGTATTTAATATATTATTTAAATTTAAATTTAAATTGTGTAACATACAATTTAAAATAAAAAAATACACTTTCTTTCTAAGTTTGCAATTACATGTATATACATAATTATAAAACTAAAATATATTAATATTATTTATTACATTTGACAAATTTGAATTCTTAAAGAAGCTATATACTTTTTTAATTATTCAAATTTTTTATGTTTTTTTGTTTATTATGAATACTATAATTGACATGTCTCATGATAATAACACCTATAAATAATGTATTATAACTATAACATGATAATAACACATACGTACAAGGTATTACAATTGAAAGGTACATTACTTATTGCGGTATTATAAGCGTATAAAGTGAGTATGTGACATGAATATTAAAAATCCTTAATATTAAAAATATCTGATTTTTAAAAAATGAAAAAGTATTAAAATATCTTGAATTGGCAGCTATGGGGACACGGGGCAGTTTGGGCTCTCTACACTCTTCGTTGGGGATTTGATGATCGTTCTCTGTCTGCTACTTAGCCAGCATCACAGATGAGATGTGAGTAAACAACTTACTGCTGGACTTACGGAGTCTACAAAGAAAGTCGATAGATTCTTAACATTTTCATGTAAATTGATAACACAAGGAATGATTCGTTGATCGTAATATTCATATGAGTTCCTTTACCTGAGGTACAAAGATGCTGTTCAAGAGAGTGAGCATGTCCCCAGTGGGGGATGTCTTACATAGTACACATAGGAACACATTTTATTGAAGTGCATGGAAAAGGATGCTGGACTCTTCCCATGCGATGGCATTTACACTCTGATAATGTCATCGTATGATGAAATTTCGCTCTTTGAGGCACGTTATACTGCATTTCGAAGGATATATAATGAAATCACACTTGCCAAGTTGCCATAGGTTTTGTGTGTTGTATAATAGATAATATATCTTTTCCCCGTATGTGACATGTGTCTGTACATGTCCACGTGCTATTACACACGTTGCAAGATAGTCTAAGGATATACTGAGGTTTATTTTCTGTACAATAGTATCGAAACTGTACAAAACTATACAAAGCATACATAATTATACGTCAAATTCAATACGAGGCATACACTAGGCACTATATTACAAAATAGACATCAAATCGTATACATATATATTATATATTTATCTTCAACATGTACACCCGTATGAATTACTCATAAAGTAATTGTAAATTATCTATTACCTTAAAGGTAACTTATCAAAATAGAACAAGCACGGTTTAAAATGCTATTATGAACTGGGTAATTTAACTTGCAAATTGCACATCAATAATTAAATTTAACAATGCATGATAAAACAATCATGACCTCACTTTATAACTATTTATATTAAGTTGTTATAAATTAAATGTACGATAAGAACACAACACTGAAATTAAAAACATGAAGTTTATTTTTTGGCTTTATCGATTTACATCTGGAGGTTCCTGGAGTGTTTACCATCAAGATACTTGGTATAGACGTTAGTAATATGTTCTCCATACATTGTTGTCTTGTAGAGAGGAGGGTGGTGTTCATCCACAAGCTCTGGCAAAGGGCATATGATTGCAGTAGAAGCAGGGTTATAAAATGCTGCAATGGATAGGCGACGCCGGTTAGAATTCACAGTCACCCTGTGCTCAACACTTTTATACTTCCCATTGCTTAACGTCTGCACAAAACAACACAACACACAGTTACTATGTACATGTGTATTTGTGTAACGCTCACCTCAATCTGATCAGCGATGTTGACTATAAAAGCATTCTTGACAGGCTTCAAGTCATACCAATAGTTGCCTTTCTTTGCTTGTAAACCACCGACCTGGTCTTCAAAGAGGACAGTAATACCACCGCTGTCAGAGTGGCCATTCATGCCAAGAGCAAGCTCTGGATTGGGACAAGGTGGATAATAGTTTGATCTTAAAATCATGTCCGGAGCTTCAAAAGTGTTTTCAAGGCGGTCTGGTTCAAGCCCTAGACCTTGTGACAATGCCGACATTAATGACTTTGCAAGAGCTGTGACACTTGCAACATATTCTTTAGCGGCTTTCCTGCATGTTTTGAATTAGAAGCAGAACACACACGCATGCACACACGCACACACACATGTAAGAAACTGGCTTTTGTGGCCATGGATGATTCTCCTCCCCATGACGAATGAAATGTTGTAGGTGGTCGTGCCACTCCATGTGTGTTTCTTTTGACGGAGTCATGCTGGTGCAATATCGAACAGGCACAAAGACTTCCTCAGAGTAATATGCCATCTTCTCAGTTATAGGAAGTTCAAAAAACTTTAGGGCACTCTCAACCATGGATTGAATAGTAGAGAGTGGGATTCCGTGATTGACCACCTGACAAAAAACAACACAAAATAAGTTTAAGAGTCAGAGTTAAAAAGAGCGTTAATCACTTTACCTGGAAAATACCCCATTCGGACGAGGCTTTGCAAATGGCATCAACTAGAGCTTTACGATTGCTTCCAAACGCAGTCATATCAATGATAGGAATATCAACGCCTGGAAGTACTTGGTCGACAGCAACTCGCTTCTCCATTGGCTTGATATAACGATCGGGAACGCGTGAAATGCCACCTTCGTCTATCAATGCCTTACGCCGGTTGGCAAGCCATTGAGATATTCTAGAGGCATTATAATAGAGCTTTAAGGAACTATTGAAGGACGGGAAGCTGCAAAGCACTTTGTGGGATGCGGCAACGAGATCCAAACCTCTAGTTTTATAGAAGCATAAACAAAACAAAAATGAATGGTAGAAAACCAGAGTGTTGAGGTGGCAATGATGACTAGTATAAGTCACACATAGTTTGCACCGGTCAAAAGCGGCCGGCGAAGCGGGGAAGAGGACAAACCTATAGCTTATGGAGAATGTGGTCACACTAATGCATAGAAACATTTCTACAAGAAGAACACTTCTACCAAAAGAACCATCGTGTGCAACAGGCGTTCAGATGATCCATAATGATTATAGCCACGTATTGATGTGACGAAACGTAGCCGTGCTTCTGAACGCCTGCTGCACACGATGGTCCTTTTCGTAGAAGTGTTCTTCTTGTAGAAATGTTTCTGTGCAACATGTGCGACCATGACTTTTTAGCTAGAGTATTTCAAATAGATCTAGTTAACATGTTGTCTCGTGTTTAAGTTCATGTCCTCGTGCAGAAAAGATGAAGTTTCCTGGATTAGTTCCAACATATAGTGCAGCCACATCCATATAAGCAGCCTGCATCGCTGCATTATCCAGAAAATGCTAGTTATGCACGTGTAAATTGCAGCAGTGTGGAGGAGACTATCCAATTGTTTTGGGTTTCAATGGCATTCATTCTTACATGTATGTGGAGGAGCCGCTGGATGATAGCACTCGCCAGTTTCTATCTCATGGTATCGTCCGGTGGCGCACTCAATACATTCAGCTTGTTCTCCCAGCATCTAAAACTGTCTCTCCAATACAATCAGGAAGACATGAACACCATCAGCTTTTTAAAGACGTAGGCACTAGTGTTGGTGTTTTTTCTGGTTTAATTTACGATATAACTGGCCCTTGGCTGGTTCTTTTTCTCGGTTTTTCTAAATCTCCTTGGTTATCTGATGATATGGCTTGCCACCACACAGAGGATGGATCATCCTGAAGTCTGGCAAATGTGCATTTATCTCTGCATTATTGGTGTGTCTGCAGCTTTCACCACAACTGCAGTTCTGGTAGCATGTGCCAAAAATTTCCCAAAGAATCAAGGCATGATTCTTAGTCTCATGGACAGTACTCAGGGTCTCAGTGCAGCAGTATTCACACTTTTGTACCAAGCACTGTATATCAATGGAACCGACTCATTCATCCTCTTACTGGCTTGGTTACCGGCTCTTCTGTGTCTCCTCTTCATGTGCATGATTAGACCTGTACCGCATGTGGGGAAGTACAACGACACAAGAATTCTTTATATGTTTCTCCTCGCAACGCTGGGATTAGCATGCTACCTCATGATTGTCATTATCTTAGAGCATTTCGTTGATATGAGTTCTGTAGTTGTGAAGGTGCTTTTCTCCATAATGATGCTAATACTGTCTATCCCTTTGGAGTGGTATTACCATCAGAAATGGAAAGCGCTTCAGGCTTGGATAATAGTCAAGTTCTTTCCAATAACAACATAGATTCTAGACATGGAACAGTCAGTAGAATTCTTCGGCATCCTCAACGCCAGCAAGGGGAGAGGATTTCACCATCTTTCAAGCTTTGTGTAGTGTTGATATGTTGTTGATATTTGTCGCCACGACGTGTGGTATAGGCAGTGTTTTAACTGTAACGAACAACCTAGGCCAGATCGGTACATCTCTAGGTTATAGTAACGCTGGCACCAACACATTCATAGCATTACTGAGCATTTGGGATTTTGCCGGTGGAGTTGCTTGTGGTTTCATATCAGATATATGCCTTGCAAAATATGGAATAGCAAGGCCTTCTTCTTTAGCATGGTCCTGCTCATGTTAGCTGCTGGCAATCTTGTGATTGCAATAGGATTGCCTGGAGCACTTTTCTATGGCTCTATTCTAGTCGGAATCTCAACTGGAGGGCAGTGGTCCGTTCTCTATACGATGATAGCAGAACTTTTTGGACTTAAGTTTTATGGTACTCTGCAAAATGTCACCTACGTGGCTAAGGCTCTTGGTACTTACGTTTTGTCTATTCGCGTGGCTGGTGTTTTATACGACAGGGAAGCCCACAAGGGAATGAACACTTCGGTTGCTGCAACACCATCCAGTGGGGACGAACTGATATGTTACGGCTCTCACTGTTACAGGGAAGCATTTTTTATAATGGCTGGAGTTTGTATACTTGCGTGCTTAGTCAGTTTAATACTTACAGTAAGAACTTGGAACTTTTACAAGTTGACCGTGAGGACAAAACTCATGCAAGCTTAGCAACAGCATGTAAAATCCAGCTCAACAATTAAAGTATTCACTTGAAACACGTACAGAAAAAGCTGTGATTATCCTACGATTCATAAATGTGTGTGTCTGTTTGTGCTAAGTACTGGCTTGGTCCTTATATGTCTGTCAACGTTCAGCCTTAGCTAGTAAACCACACACATATTATATAACACACGCACATGCACGCGTGAGCATGTGTCTATATAACTCAGGCCATCAGATGAAGCCTGTCCATGGCATATCAATATTTAGATATGTACGCTTGCATATGATATACATATGCACCTAAACCACACACACGTGAGCGAGCGCGCACACACGACATACATACCTTATCATATATAGCTTAGAAAGCTTATACATGGCAAGAGTTGCAATCTCATCATACCCACCATGGAGCAAGAACTGCTCCCATGAAACAGCAATGCAGTAATGCTCTACACTGGGTTCCATTCCGAAGTCGACTTGAGCGAGCATAAAATGCTTCCAGCATTCTTATAATAACCATGAGTGAATGCACGCACTTAGAATCTGTATAACTGTTGCATCACTAGCTCTCAAGCCTTTTACTGGCATCAACTGGAAAACCTTCAAGGATTCATCTAAATGCCCTTTTTGGGTATCACACTGGAGCATTGTATTCCAGCTGAAAATACTCCTGCTAGGCATTTTTTCAAAGATTATCTTCGATTTTCACGTCTTCCACCTTTGTGCGAATGCATACACCATGAGCACATTATTCTCGAATGTTCTACGCACTTACCCATATTGGGTACATGCTGCTAACAACACAATCCATGTGACTGCGTTCCAAGGGACCTCATCTTGAGCATGCATTTCACTAAAGAGGGATCTTGATAATGAAATATGCCGTCACAAGGCATATCCTACAATAAGTATGGTCCATGAGACTACGTCTTGTATAAAATCTCTGTGATATAAATTTACCATGAGATCAAATCGCACTCGGCATTAAACTGAACATCTGCTCAGAAATGCCTCGTTTCAGCATTTTCTGTGATGATGGTGGTCCACGATATCATGTCTCGTCTGGGCCTTCGTGGTTTGCGAGTTCTTGTAGCCTCCATTCAGCATTGTGTTGTAGGTTACTATATCGTGCTCGGGTATCTCCTCAGCCTTTTGAAGATGACCATATGCCTGGGCTCCACATGACATTGCAGTGAGCTAGAGACTTCAGAAAGTTCTGTTCTTGATTAAGTACGTAAGGGAGATTATTTTATGTAGTAAATGTAAACTAGTAAGTGTGCATGTATAACTTATCATGTAAGGCATTTTAGTTTAGCACAGTTTTCTTAAAAGACACCATAACGGACACATATTCCACACACACGCACACACGCACAAATTTGTGTGCAATAGAAGTAATGAATATGTACGCTGTATGTATTAATCAAACTCTAATACTCAAAGAATTTAATCAGATCAACATCCTCAGTCACTTCGTTATATTGTCAAAGCATGTACTAATATTCTTTTCTTTTATCATTTTCACTAATTACAAGTTTTATCATCGTATGTATACATGTACATAGGACGCTGTGCATTTTGTCCATCACATCGTTTTACATACGCATGTCAAACCATTTTGTTGTATTCCGCAAAGATACTTCCAAAAATACACGACCAAATCATTAGCAAACAAACTTAGCCCCTCGAAGACCTCAACAACACATACATTTGATGTGTATATATAAAGCTCCGGCTCCATACGCAGTAAGCGCGGCAATGGCATCATTAACTCATGCTAATCACATTGTTTTGGTTCCATTTCCAGCTCAAGGTCACGTTCAACCTATGATATACTTAGCAAAGAAATTTGCTAATGAAGGTTTTATCGTTACTATTATCAATACTGACAGCATTCATCAAGTTTTGTCTCAGACTTGGCAATCTGTTCCAGAACAGGACATTCGTTTTGAATCTATTCCATTTGTGATGAATGTTCCTGCAGGATTTGATTTTAAGTCGATGAGTCAACTGCGTGCTTTTATGAGTGCTCTGGAAGAGCTTGAATTGCCGCTCTTAAACTTGTTTAAGCGGCTTAAACCTGAGGTGAGCTGCGTGCTTTCGGACTATTACCATATTTCAGCACCTTACGCTGCCAAAAACGCCGGTATTTCTTCGGTTGCTTTCTGGTCTGGACATGCTTCTTGGTTTTCTATCGAGTATAATATTGGTGAGCTGATATCTAATGGTCATGTCCCTGTTGAAGGTAAGTGTGTGTGTGTGAAGAGAGAGAGAGTATGGTTAACAGACTTCTTTGGTGCAGAGTCGAACGCTGACCAGATAATTTCATACCTCCCGGGACTTAAGTCAATCAAAGTCCAAGACCTTCCGTTGTACCTATACAAGGACTTCCACACAACTCACTTCAGCAACGAGCGATGTCGCTTCCGAGCAAACGAGCTGCATTCGAGCCATACATTTTGGCCAATACATTCTACGAACTCGAACCAGAAGTCGTAAGCGCACTGAACAGAACCCTCCCTTCAAAGTTGATTAATATAGGCCCGCTCTTCCCACAGAAACACAGTAATCAGAAAGCCGCGTTTGAGGTTTGTTTATATATTATATAAACTCTCATATAATTATATACGTTATACACATAAACATTTAGTATACCCAGTAAAATCTATATCTTCATTATATATATTTATGTGTTGTTTGTGTGTATGTATATATATATATATATAAAAGACTAGAGTAAATCTATATCTGCAAGACAAATCTCATTATACATACATACATACATACATATACATAAGTGATACTGATTAGAAAGCCGCATTCTAGGTTAATACGATATATAATATATATTTCTATATTCAATATAGCCAGATATAATGCATAATCTAATATAAGCATTTCAATCTCTCTTCTCTCTCCTCTCTCTCTCTCTCTCTCTCTCTCTCTCTGAGAGAGAGAGAGAGAGAGAGAGAGAGAGAGAGAGAGAGAGAGAGAAACTAGTTCTCTCTCTCTCTATGTAAAGTAGTTGCATACGAAATATGTAACTATAGAATTTTTCATCTATCTAGTCATAGATAACTAACTAGACTATAAAGTAACATGATATCTCCCCATAATACATGCTTAATATCTATGTCTATATATGGATATTTAAAGGGTGAGTTTACGTGAGAAGAGATATATATAACTCCAATATAATATACATATTTACAGCTAGTATGTATGTAATGTATAAATCGAAGAAACAATCTAGCATATATTATAATTAGATATATATTTATATACTTCATAGTTATACAACTACTATTTTGAAATAAATCTAGATAAGCTAATTGTATATAACAAGATATCTATCTTTATAACTCATATGTATGTATAGTTATGTGTGTGTTTAGGTGAGTTTACGTGCGGAAGGACGGAGAGACTATCAAGTTCTAAACGCACAGTCACCACGCTCCGTGCTCTACATCGCCTTTGGTAGCGTTGTTACTATAAGTTTTGAAGAGTTTAAGGAGCTCTGCGGTGGCTTGGAAGCCTCTGGATTCCCATTCGTGTTTGTGGTTCCGCATAGCCTTGTTCCGATATGCCTGAGGGACACGTGGAAGAGTTTTGTAGAGGATACGTGGGAAAAGCATGGTTATTTCATGGGCTCCTCAGGTAGCAGTTTTACAACACGACGCTGTTGGTGGGTTTATAACACATTGTGGGTGGAACTCTCTATTGGAAGGTTTGAGTGGAGGCGTCCCTATGTTGGGGTGGCCATGCCAAGCAGATCAAAATACCAATTGTAAGTTGATCTTGGAACAGAACGGTGTGGGATATGAGGAAGACTAAGCATGGGATTATGGCCGCGGTTAAGAGTTTAATGGCTAATCAAGATATGAGATGTAAGTGTACTGAGATTATGGGGCTTGGAAGAGCTGCTTATGAGGAGGGTGGGTCTTCTTATGAGAATTTTAAAGCTTTTTGCAAGGAATGGTTGTGTACACAAAAAGTTTTAACAAATAAATGATAAATTGCTAGAAAGAAGTGACAAAAAGCGATTAGTTGCAAGGGTATATGTGTACAGTATATATGTATATGTATCCATGTCTCTCTCTCTCTCTCTCTCTCTCTCTCTCTCTCTCTCTCTCTCTCTCTCTCTATATATATATATATATATATCTGCAATATCCATGTACGTACTATGTGTATGAATTATACGGGCTATATACAAAGTATTTTCAAATTCACGTGATATAGAAGCATACATGAAGTGTGTGTATGAGAGAATATAAACATGAATTGGCACTGGAGGTCTCAGTGAGAACGTCATGTTTTTCTGTGTCTACACTTCGTAAGGAAATATATATATATATATATATATATATGATATATGGATTAGGGTTTTGTGCTCTGTAAATGGAGAGCTTCGTGAAGCTCAAGGCTATGGCGGATGGAGTGATTGTGTTAACAATTGATAGCAAGGACGATCCTCAACATAGGTTTGCATACATTTTAGTATTTAATTTTACAAATTATTACAAAAATTATGACACTATTTGAATTTTTTACATAGGTTTAATTCTGCTACTTTGAAAGCACTCCATTCAGCTCTAGATGAGGTACATACGCACATTATTGATTTATATATAATCTAATTTTCCTTACAGGTCGAGAAAGACGAAAATGCCACTGCTTTAGTTACCACCAACACAGTAAAGTTCATATATACTTTATATATTACACACACACGCATCTGTTCATGTCTACTACATTATATTATTTTATGCAAATGCCAATCGTTTTATGTCAGGGAAAGTTCTATTCTAATGGTTTTGATCTGCGGCTTCTTCAGACCGACCCAGATAAGTTTCAGGTGTAACTTATCGTTTTATACATACATACTACACACATATTTGAAGCTTATTTTTATTCTTTCAAATGTGCAGTTTCCAACAGATGCTTTCCATAGCCTCCTTGACAGGTTTTGTGTTTTCCAATGCCTACAGTGGCAGCAATCTGGTAACTTGTTAACCAAAGAATATTCTTTAAAAAAACTAGATTTTTTTAAAAATTTATTTTGTTTATTGCAGTGGCCATGCTGCAGCCGCAGGATGCATGTTCACATTGGCACATGACTATCGTGTAATGCGTAGAGACAAGGGTTTTATATTCTTGAACGAGGTGTTCTTTTACACACGCACACGGAGACAGTCTATATTTCTAAACATGAGATAATCTGTTTTTCTAGTATTTTTTATATCTTACATATTTTTTGCAGGCAGAACTTGGTCGTCACTTTACACCCGGAATGATGTCATTGATCCGTAATAAGCTACCCATTGCTACTTTTCACAAAGCGGTATTACCTGCGTAAGTACACATTATATGTTTATTATCCATTTATATATTTAGTTGTCATGTCTATGTATACTCTTCATTTCAGGCACAAGTTTACAGGTAAAACAGCGGAGGAAGCAGGTTTTGTTAATGGATCGTTTCCAGATGCGCATACTACGCAGGAGGCAGCAATCAAGTTAGGTAAACTTATCGTGTGTGTGTGTGTGAACATATGTTATTTTGCGTCTGTGTGTGTATCAACACTGTCTTCTAGCAAATTGTTTAAATGTGCCTATGTTGTCTGTACGCATGTTATGATATATATAAATAAATTCAACACACACACACACACACACACATGTATATATGTGCGTGCGTGCGCTACATACATACATACCTATGTAGTTGTGAGTCTGTCTGTGTGTATAATGTAGATGTTTACATGTATGTTTACCGTGCTGTAGCAACTGAACTCGGACGGAAGAAGTACAATCGCTCGGTATACAAGGCTATTAAGGTGCTCTCTCTCTCTCTCACACACACGCACGCACACACACTAATTAGCATGTTTTTCAGTCTGAAATGTTTAGAGGCGAGCTTAAAGACCTCCGCTCTGGAGATTATGGTCCTCCTCCTGGCATTATACTCTCAAAGATATGAGGTACTCAAAACTTAGCCTATATAGGTATAGGCTATAAGAGCCTTTGACGAATGGATCA
Organism: Selaginella tamariscina; assembly: GCA_003024785.1. Taxonomy (NCBI): domain Eukaryota; kingdom Viridiplantae; phylum Streptophyta; class Lycopodiopsida; order Selaginellales; family Selaginellaceae; genus Selaginella; species Selaginella tamariscina. The sequence continues at coordinate 403,422 of PUQB01000124.1, forward strand.
GTCCCTTCCACAACCTAAAACATTTTCAGATTTTATTATCTTATACAACACTAAACTCACTTGCCAACAGCCCATACGAACTCCTGTTGAAGTTAAAGTCACTCAATCGAGCTCTATGTGTTGACTTTTTCCACTGCTTTTAGTTCAGCTTCAACCTATTAAGTTGAACCCTGCATTGTGTTAGATGAATTTTACATATGGGTTAACTTAGTGGAATGGTATACGTTTCAAATACCCGTCGAAGTACGCTTTACGTTTTGTCTCTTAAGCATAGAGAATACTTAAATCATAACACAATCTAACAACGTCATTAACTTACGTAATTATGTCTGCATTTTTCCGAACTGCTGCTCGAACGGGAGGCTCTACTGGAGGATCAAGTTAAACAAATCACAATTAACAGCTTGATTAATCACCTTGTTAAGTGGTATTATCTTTCCTTGTAACTATTTGAATTGCACTGGCCCACCACATTCTCTTCAAATATTTACATCTTTTACTTTCTTACTTTACATCTTTTAATTTAAAAATTATAAATATTTTTAAATTCATTTTTTTGAATATTAACCATTATTAATAATTGTATACAGGGGAATATGTCAACGTTTTAAAATCAGTTAAGTAATAATTTATTAGAAATAAAAGATGTAAATTAAGAAAGTAAAAGATGTACATATTTGAAAAAGAATGTGGTGAGGCAAGTATAGTAAGTGCAATTAAAACAGTAAAAAATTATAAGTACATTAAAAGTTATAACGTAACGGGAGGCTCCTTATGCTAATATCAACATTGATATATGCATTTATATACATGCCTTCAAAGTCTGTGATGTTTTTAAGATCACCATTTGTTTGAAATCTATGGTAAAGCTCTGAACGTGTGTGCTAACTTAATTAAGACAAATAAGGGTCATTTTGCAATGCCCTTTACCCTTATTTAATTTTCATAAATTTTCTAATGGTTCAAAGTGAATTCTATTTATGCCTGTTGTCCCTCGTACATAAATAGGGATTTCGGATTTATACCAACCTTTAAGTTAAATTAAAGAATTGAATTAAAACTTTCAAGAGCGAGAGACACTAATAAATTATTGTTATTACTCACACTAGAAATTCCTTCGATTGCAATTAGCATGGGTGATTGATTCACATAGTAAATTTAAATGAAAATATTAAGAATAGCATGAAAATATGGTTTAAATATAATCTTTTAACACAATTTTAAATTTAATATTTATTTATTAGTCTAGCAAACAATGTCATAGTTTTACTATGACTCGACCCTTACTTTGGGGTTTGACTGTTGTTACCTACTGGATTATGTGACGAACCCTAGATGTAGAAGAAACAGGCCCGCATAATGCACTTGGGTATCTAGTGATGGTCCGGCCGGGTGTCGTTAGGTATTTGCAAGAAACTCTAGGTGAAGCTAGCACTTTCATTTAGAGAACCCTCCCCCATTTTGACGTTCCAGGTTAGGGTTCTTTGCTGATTATAGCTTGTCAAAATAAGGGTTAGGGACACCCCTAGGGTTGACCTAACCCTAGGGTTGCCCTAACCCCACGTCCTAAACCCCCCCCCTAGGGGTTAGGTTTAGGATTAGGTTAGGACAACCATTTTCTCTAAGGGCTGGCATTTCCGTGCCAGCCCACTTACTCATTTAGGTAAACAGGGGGGGGGGTTCGTCACATAAATAAGGTAGAGTATATGTAGTGAGGCTTCCTGGGTTCAAAAGAGAGCTCGTTAACCTCCTACCGGTGCAAGCTAAGCTTGTGTCGTCAAGGTGCAACCCTCTATTGTGTCGCCCAAACTTCCACACGACAGGGGTACAACCACCCTAGGGTTAGACTATCCTTATCGTTGGCAGGATCTTGCCTTTGAGATAAGGGCACGTCACTTCCAAGGAGTTAGCCAGATTCCTTGGTCCGAAAACCTGCTCGCAAGCTCAAAGGTATTGCCCGAGTTCACGTTCTGCAGAACTAGTGGTTGAGGCCTTGCTCCGGCCGCCTCAACCACGCCAAGCTAGGAACAACACCTATAACTCGGCCAGTCCGTGCATCCTGATTCACAAGGTGAGTCTCGTTCATGGACTTGGTCAGTTAGGGTTTAAGTTCCTAAGGGTTGGGTTCCTAATACGGGTTACTTTACCAATTCCGTGGGTTTCCAGAGAGGGGATTCCAGGGTTGGCACCTGGCAAGCCGCCTTTGTGGCACCAAGTAAAAACTCTGACAAACAATGTATTAATTTAGTCCATGTTGTCTTTTCCATAAATATAATTGACAATTCTTGTTATTGTTGAAGTTAACTTTTTATACAGAAGTATTCTTCTTTTTCCTAAGCTTTCACTATCTCACAAAATTGTTTGCCATTCGTCTCAATATGAAGTTGAAGTACATTTGTGTCTTTAATGATTACTTTAACCAAACCCATTTTTCCTTTCTTCACATGCCTTCTCTTTTTAGTGTTGCATGGAACACTATGTCCATTTTCATTGAAGTATCAATGAACAAAGGTGATTATGCAAAAGTCATTTGTGAAGCTGGAGTTGTCAATGGAGCATTTTCAAAAGTCATTTGCATGATCAGTGCTTTGCAATTTTGGTCGAATTGAAAGGAATTTAAAAGATTAAATAGATCTAACTTTGTCTTAGGCAATTCATCTTAGGTCCTAAGTTATTAAGTTTATTGCTTCAATAAGCTTGAATAAGGAGTAGCACGTCTTCTTACTGTGGTTATGAATAGCCTTGTAGTCAATGATTAAGTTCTACTACTTTTTTACAACATTATTCTTTATTACAATTGTTAAAGTCTTGTGCTTGTATTTGACTCACAATTGTACTTCAACATGTTTGAGATGTGTCACTTGCAAGTTGCTTAGTAATCATTTGTGCCATATAAAAACTTTATGTCGTTTAATTTCACAAGCACCATTGTTTCTTTCATTAATCTATTTTGAAAATGTTGTCGTTTATTTCTTGTTAAAGTTAGTTGTCCTCGTGATTGATCTTATATGAAAACTTTTTAAAATCCTTGACTTTGTTATTTAGTTTTAAAAGTATTCATTTATTAATCTTTTCAATTGCATTGGAGTATCCATTATCTCCACTTATTCCATATCCCTCAAGTCCATCATTCATTTAAGATTGTCAACCATCTTTGTTGAGTTTTGTCCAAGCTCAGGGCAAGCTCAAACATAACTTTCCAAACACAATTTTGAAAATAGTTGGGCCTCTAACTCATCATCTTCTTCGGCTACAAATGCCAAGCTCAACTAGTTGGGCTTTAGCCTAGCTCTAGAGCTTGAAGCATTGCTAGCTAAATAGTGTGATTGTGGCATCCATAGCCAAGCCCAAATTTAGGTTTAGCCATGGATCAACCCTAAACCCTAAAATGTGGATATAATACAAGAAAATATAAGAAAAAAGGAGAGGAGAAGGTAGATGCTTACCTCAATTGGTTGTTCTTCTTGCTCTTTTCTATGACCAAGTCTAAACATAATTAGGGTAGGTGCCAGGTGTTAAATTAGGGTGCTCTTAAAGAGTGCCAAATTTTTAAGGAGGGCTAAACCCATCATCTAGCTTTTTTGTGTATTTTGTTTTCTCTTAAATTTTTTAAAATGCAAGAATTTAGTACAATCTACTACCCTTTATGATCATACATTTAAAAATATTAAATAGAGATAATTTAAAGGTTGGTGTGAATTCATTTTCATTTATTTTAAGCCAAAATGGCTAAATAAGGGTCAGTATGTGTGAACAACGCTAATAAAAATGCAAACATAATGCTCAATTTAGGGATTCAAATTTTGAATTTCAAATTTAAATTTAAAAGTTAAAAACCTTGACTTGTATAATTATAATAAGCATTAAAACAATGATAATTAAGGAACATGGGAGTTACATATACATGTTGTTGTGTTCTTATTCAAGGTGGTTTATAAACTAAATCAAAAAGTTCCTTGTAGCTTTTATGATGATAGTGTCAATCCTAATGTACATGTAATTATTTTCTTTAAGACTTCATCGTTGATCTTGAAGGTGTCTTAATTCTTTAGTGATAAAATGACATTGTGGAGTAGATGATCCATGTTTTGGGTCAATCATTAGTGAGGTCACCTTGTGAAATGCATTGAAGTAGTACTCTAGAATGCCCTTGGTACAATGTGCATCCTCTCCCCATTTCCTAGCTATACTAACTGTCACGACCGGATATAGATATACTTATAGGATATTCCTACAGGATATGCCTATAGGATATACTATAGGATATGCCTAAAGGATAAGGGTCACTATTTTTAACTCATGACCATATTAGACTCATGACCAGATTAGCTTTGGAGTTGTGAGTATAAAAGCTCCGACCTAATGTTGTACAATCAATTATTATCAAACACTAGTCATTCTATGATCATTCTTGTTTTGTTCCTTGCTCTTGCCTTGTTCTTGAGTCAAGCCTTCTTGTTGTTATCTTACTTTTAAGTCGTGGCTTGATAGTTTGTAGTAATTGATTTCATAGCTTTCGATTTTCAGTTACTTTTTTTTCCTTGATTCTTCTCCTTCGTCTTTTCTTCTTTTTTTTCTTTCATAGATCATGGCCGATTTTGAGCAATTTCAACGCAAGCACCAAATATTGCTTCATGAGCTAGCCACTTTGCGCCAAGTGGTCACATATTTGCAAGGTTCCACCAACGCGGCGCATGCAGCTGCTTGATGCATCCTCCAAGGTTGCTGCACAGGCTCTTTCTTAAGCATCCGTGATTTCCTCTACATCGAACACTTCTTCGGAGCCGAAGATTAGCATGCCAAAAAGTTCAATGGTAATCGTGCCGATTTCCAAGGGTTCCTAAATCAGATTAGGCTTTTGATCCGCATGCAACCACGCTGCTACTCGACTGATGCACAAAAGGTGGCCTTTTGGCATCCTTACTTGTCATAATTTTTACTATGACTCAACCTTTTACTTTGGACGTTGACTGTTGTTACCTACTGTACTATGTTGATGGACCCTAGATGTAGTAGGAAACAGGCCCGCTTAGTGCACTTTGGGTATCTGGTGATGGTCCGGCCGGGTGTCATTAGGTATTTGCAGGAAACTCTAAGCGAAGCTAGAACTTACCTTCTAGAAACCCACCCCCAATTTTGACGTCCCGAATAGGCTGATTGGTCTTTGCAGATGAGTTCGGCGTGTTAAGTAGGGTTAGGAACACCCCTAGGGTTGACCTAACCCTAGGGTTGCCCTAACCCACGCCCTAAAACCCCCACCCCCTTGGGTAGGGTTTAGGGGTAGGAGTAAGGGTGAGTTATAGGCTCATATTGCTAATTTATCTAAGGGGCTAGAATTCAGTGCCAGCCCACTAACACAAACAGGAAAAGAGGGGGGGGGGCTCCGTCACATAAATAAGGTAGAGTATACGTAGGAGAGCTCCTGGGTTCATGAATGAGTTCGTTGCTCTTCTGCCGGTGCAAGCTTCAGCTTGTGTCGTTAAGGTACAACCCTCTGTTGTGCCGCCCTAACTTCCAGATGCCAGGGGTACGTCCCACCTTCGGGGTAGCTTACCCTTAACGTTGGCGAATCCATGCCTGGGAGGTCTTGTCGGAATGCACGTTCCAAGAGGCAGAGGTTGAGGCTTGTCTCCAGCCTCCTCCTCCACGTCAAGCTAGGTGTAGCACTCAGCCAAGCAAGGCACATCCGTGTCCTTGTCCAACTGTGGGCGTGGGATCTTGTTTGACAGGTTCACGTTACCTGGTTCCTGAGGGTTCATTGAGGGGTTCTAGAGTTGGCATTTAGGAACCACGTTTGTGGTACTTGGTGCAACTCTTGAATCTAAGGGCTATGGCATGATAGCCCACATCTGGAAGGCAGTGTCACATGGAGATGTGACACTGGGCTAAACGTCACATGGTACAACGCCCGAGGCACGCCCTTTGGGGTTATGTCATGGGCTTGTCGCTAAGGGGTTGGATACTCTAGCAAACAGGCATGCTTGTGCTTGCACTAGGGTGCTAAGCCTTGGGCATCCGCTCAAGGGAGGTTAGGTCTCTAACTAGGTGTGCTTTGGCACACTTGGCTAGGGGAGTGTTCTCCTTGGAATCCAGGGTTGAACAACCTAAGCTCATTAGCAGAAGCCCTTTCGTAAGGCACTCGCAAGGTCATGTGCTTAGGGTTATCCCAAACCTAGCCTTAGGGAGTTTGCTTAGCAGAACACTCGTGTCCGCCTACGGCGCACACTCGTGTCCTCACTAAGTACTAGCCCTAGGTCTAGGGTATAACTTGGCCACTCAAACCCTTAGGGGTTAGTCGTGGTTCAGGGTACCCTTGTCGCCCTAAAGGGGTTGTACTCCCGGATGAGGGTGATTCCTCAAGGGGTAAGTGACGATGCCTTAGCTCTGTCAGGGGTATGTGTGGAACACACGTCTCCTTGATGGGGGTTAGGGCATGAGCCTGTCTAGGTCTTCTAGGGCAAGACCCTAAGTCAACTAGGGTTATCCCTCAAGGGTTTTGGGGGCAGACACTCTAGGGAGACTTAGGCTAAACCCTAAGTCTCCTGTCCACTTGGGCATTAGAGTCTAACCTAGGGGTCGTTGGGGTTGTTCTGGGAAACTTAGCGTTGCTCACACAGGGTGATGATGCCGAATGGCCACGTGTTGGCCACTTTGGCCCTTTGGGTTAAAACTCTGACAATTGGTATGGAGCCATTCTCTGCGGTCAGTAGGACTGCCTAAAGTTGTAGTGTGTTTCAGGGTTTAGTTAGTTCTAAATTTTTGAAGTACTCTATCACTTTCGGCTAACGTCTGAATTCTGCACGGAGAGTTGGTCCTGAGATCTATAACTCTTCAAAGAACATCTACTTAATAAGTGGGTGTGGGTTATGGACTCCAATGTCGAAGGTAGCACTCGGAAGGCAACTTCCAAGTTGCATGCCAGGTTACGTTTTCTCTAGGTTACTTGACCTTAAGGTTGTCCAGGTTACTTTACCATATCCACAAGACGTGGCATGTTAGTTTGTTCTGGCTTACAAACTAAGTCTTGTGAAGGGTTGTGATATGCTAAGCTACCATTATTGAAAATTTTTCTTTTTCTTTAAGGTGTTTGAATTTGGGATAACACATGATTTGAGAACATGACTATGGTCCATTGAGTTTTGGCTTATGTCAAGATTCAATATCGTTCCAATAGTGTTCAAACGGGGAAAGACTTATGTTTCAGAGTGCATCTTTGACTTCGGAGAAGGGGCATATTCAAACATAAGATGAACACTACATTTTGACATAAAGTGTAAATAAGCTTATTATAGTGCATGTTTCCGAGAGTGTAACTCTAGAAGCAGACTATGGTGATGAACTTATAATACAACGAAATGTCAAATATTAACATATGATGAATATGTTAAGCAGTTGGTTCGAAGATCCAATGTAATCAAAGTATTGTCCGATGTTCGCAATACTTTGATGACGCTAGCTGCAAGTAACATTAGGTGAAATAGTTTACTAAGTTCAAGTCCTGATTTGAACAAAGTACAACTTGAAACCTTAGTTGGTTGTAAGCGCGCACTTTGTATTCAAGTTAGCTACTCAACTAACTTGATTATGAAGTTATCTCATGTGGGATTAAGAATGGGATAGAATAATATATTTTGGGTAGAGGATTTAATGTTGCATCCCTATCAATGCAACTTTTGGATAGATGGCATGATCTATCAGAAAGAGTAATGTTGGAAACATACGTTTACATTTTTAGTTTACTGAGTAATGAAGACTTGCATAGTGAAGGCGTTCGGCGCACACTTGTGCATTTTCATTGTTAACTCTTTAATCTTGGAAACTGTAACGTTGTTTGCAATGTGGGAGAAGTTCTTGAACAAGGGTGATTCCTTGGTTAAGAAGAGCATGATTTGGGATTCTTCACTTTGTTTATGACTAAGTAAGGAAACTTGCTAAGTTTGATAACTTATGTTGAGAATTACCAATGAGCTAGTAATAGTCGGATTTCCATTGGAGGTTTAAGTGCATGTACCTCCTCAGAGAGTCGGTGTTCGATGAGAATTAGAAGTTGATATTGATTTTCAATATCAATTTCATTTTAGAGTCGAATACGATTATTCAAAAGACGGTTTCTTGACTTTGCATCATGGTCGCAAATGTGGGCACTTAAAGAACAAATAAAGTATGTATCTTCAATCTTTCAGAATATTGAAAAATAGAACTATTCTTGACTCAAGGTTTGATTGTATTCCTTGGGTTAGTTGTTAGTTCTATCTCAAGGTTTGATGGTGTTCCTTGAGTTGGTTCAATATTCTTGTAAGTATGATATTGTGTAGCGGGATTAGCTCAAGAAGATGGTGTCCCTTCTTGATGATTGTAGTTCAAGGTTGTCCAATATCCGGTTCGAGAATATGAGGTTTCCTATCACCTCATCTGTTGAGATATTTATATTCTAAACTTTGGCAGAATTTGTGACAATCTTTTCAAGATTGGTTATAAATGACTTGTCAAAGTATGGTATGATATCTCTTCAATATTGAGTTTGGAGCGCTCAATATTAAACTTGGTTATGATCACATGAGGTGGCCGTAATCATATAATATAAAGACTCAAGTGGATTTGAGTCTGACACTTTGGTAAGGCACTACCTTAGTGTTATAACTTGAAAATGTTTTTCAAGTTAGTTGAGAAATGAGACATTTCTCAATACATTGCTTGAGGGGCAATGTATACTTTCTGGATTGCTAGGTGTCTAGAGTGAATAATGTATCTTAGTTCAATGTACTGAACTAGATATTTTATTCATGTTTGGGGAGATCTATTGAATTATAAGGTATGACTAAAACATGAAGTTGATATAACACTTCAGTGTTATGATAACATTTATGTGGAGGTTGATATCTTACTAAATCAATTAGATGAACCAGACACTAGTTCATGATTCCTCTTAGTCTCTGAACAAGTTCCTCGAATACTATGTCATAACATTATATGTCCATCTCAAAAACTCAAGTTCGGTTCATGTAAACTAAGCCATGTCTATATTATAGTTGTAGCATTTTGATAATTGATATGATTGTAAGTTTATATCGCTAGTATAACAACTAGTTGATAAACTTAGGATTTGAACGTTAAAACGATCATTATCCATTCAAGAGTATCAATATCGAAATTACAACTGTTTATGGAATAAGGATTAGTTTAAAAAGATGTTTATCAAAACACTAATTGCTTAATTAGTGAAAATACTATACTTCGGTATAGTGTTGAGAAACATTTACGAAATAGTTTAAGAGTTGGAAATAAATATAATGTTATGGAGGCGTGCAGTATTCTGAATTCAAGAGACTCTTATCGTGGAAACTAAGTTCTAAAATTTGGTATTTTAAACTTAGTGAGATAAGAGTTAGGAAGTATTGAACGGCATCTAGTATGATGTGCTCTTTGGGGAATGAGTACAATGAGATGACAATTAAGAGACGTGTTATTTAAAGGTTGTCGATTGAGGCACTAGAGATGGGTTGAATTTCCTGGTTTTCCACATTGGTTTGTAAGAAAGGTATGTTAGCTTATCTGGTCCCTGAACTGGTCGGTGTTATGAAAGAGTACAAAGATGGTTGCGAAAGACAAATGGTAGTGCTATCACACTTGGTCGCAGATTTGACTGAATTTGATTCCTATCGGGAATAAATTTATGTTAATAACACACCAAGTGGATGGCAGTTGGTAGATTGGCAAACCTTGTTGTATACATGTGTACAGCCATGCGCCTCTGTGATCGCCTCTGGCCAGATTGACATGTTTATAAAGAACAGGTTTTATGATGTACTTTGTATCGGAAAAGAGCTTGATTCCGATAAAAGTCTCATACTTAGTCTGGCGTAGCTATACTAACAAGGGATAGGTATAGTAGCAGACCCTTATGTAAAGGGTAATGAGAAACACGAGGGATGCAGAAAATGAGCTATAATACCGTAACATGTGGAGATGTGGGACCATTGGAAAATCAAAAGAAATGCGAAGGTGTTTGGTCAAGCATTTGAGAAGTGCTTGTTGTTGTTAGACGACAGAGGTCGTCAACAGCATTTAATATTAAGGAATAAAACAAGTCTTTATTTCTTGTTAACCAAGGGGCCGGCAACAACACTAACTAGAGGCCTCCAATATAAATTCTAGTTAAGTAAAGAAATTAACCAGTGTTGTGTGCGTCGGGTGACAGACTTTGCAGACGTGCAAAAGGTCTCCAGGTGACTTCATGTCACAGGTGGTGCCTCCGGCAGCTGGGTTTACGACTCAGTGAACGACGGTTCTGAAGTACTTGGTTTCGCATAATGCAAGGGGGGTAAAAAAATTATGTGAACTTTTGGCTGACTCCGCATAGAGTGATATGTTAGTTTTGGTTAGTTTTTCTAACATTATCTAGTCTTGGAGTTGGACGTCAACGAGGACGTTGACATTTTCAAAGGCGGGGAGTGTGTCATAGTTTTTACTATGACTCAACCCTTTACTTTGGACGTTGACTGTTGTTACCTACTGTACTATGTTGATGGACCCTAGATGTAGTAGGAAACAGGCCCGCTTAGTGCACTTGGGTATCTGGTGATGGTCCGGCCGGGTGTCATTAAGTATTTGTAGGAAACTCTAAGCGAAGTTAGAACTTACCTTCTAGAAACCCACCCCCAATTTTGACGTCACGAATAGGCTGATTGGTCTTTGCAGATGAGTTCGGCGTGTTAAGTAGAGTTAGAACACCCTAGGGTTGACCTGTCAGATTTAACCCAAAGGGCCAACACGTGGCAACACGTGGCTGCCAGGTGGCCATTCGGCGTCATCACCCTGTGTGAGCAACGCTAAGTTTCCCAGAACAACCCCAATGACCCCTAGGTTAGACTCTAATGCCCAAGTGGACAGGAGACTTAGGGTTTAGCCTAAGTCTCCCTAGAGTGTCTACCCCCAAAACCCTTGAGGGATAACCCTAGTTGACTTAGGGTCTTGCCCTAGAAGACCTAACCCCCATCAAGGAGACGTGTGTTCCACACATACCCCTGGACAGAGCTAAGGCATCGTCACTTACCCCTTGAGGAATCACCCTCATCCGGGAGTACAACCCCTTTAGGGGACAAGGGGTACCCTGAACCACGACTAACCCCTAAGGGTTTGAGTGGCCAAGTTATACCCTAGACCTAGGGCTAGTACTTAGTGAGGACACGAGTGTGCGCCGTAGGCGGACACGAGTGTTCTGCTAAGCAAACTCCCTAAGGCTAGGTTTGGGATAACCCTAAGCACATGACCTTGCGAGTGCCTCACGAAAGGGCTCCTGCTAACATGTTTAGGTTGTTCAACCCTTGAATTCCAAGGAGAACACTCCCCTAGCCAAGTGTGCCAAAGCACACCTAGTTATGAGACCTAACCTCCCTTGAGCGGATGCCCAAGGCTTAGCACCCTAGTGCAAGCACAAGCATGTCTGTTTGCTAAAGTATCCAACCCCTTGGCGACAAGCCCATGACATAACCCCAAAGGGCGTGCCTCAGGCGTTGTACCATGTGACGTTTAGCCCAGTGTCACATCTCCATGTGACACTGCCTTCCCGATGTGGGCTATCATGCCATAGCCCTTAGATTCAAGAGTTGCACCAAGTGCCACAAACGTGGCTCCTAAATGCCAACTCTAGAACCCCTCAATGAACCCTCAGGAACCAAGTAACATGAACCTGTCAAACAAGATCCCACGCCCACAGTTGGACAAGGACACGGATGTGCCTTGCTTGGCCGTGAGTGCTACACCTAGCTTGACGTGGAGGAGGAGGCTGGAGACAAGCCTCAACCTCTGCCTCTTGGAACGTGCATTCCGACAAGACCTCCCAGGCATGGATTCGCCAACGTTAAGGGTAAGCTACCCCGAAGGTGGGACGTACCCCTGGCATCTGGAAGTTAGGGCGGCACAACAGAGGGTTGTGCCTTGACGACACAAGCTAGAGCTTGCACCGGGAGAAGAGTAACGAGCTCAGTCATGAACCCAGGAACCCTCACTCCTATATACTACCTTATTTATGTGACAGAGGCCCCCCCCCCTGTTTTCCTGTTTACATAAGTGGGCTAGCACTGAAATCTCATTCCCAGAGGGAACATACTTGGTGAGTTATCCATCGACCCCTAAACCCTAACCTGTCAAACCTGGGGGTATTTCTAAGCATATCCGACATGCCGAACTCACCGGAACTAGCCATTAATCCAACCGGGACACGGAAAACCAAGGTAAGAGTTTTCTAGATGGAAGTGCTAGCTTCGCCAGAGTTTTTGCAAATACCTAATGACACCCGGCCGGACCATCACTAGATATCCAAGTGCACTAAGCGGGCTGTTTCTTCACACCTAGGGCTTATCAACATAGTACAGTAGGTAACAACAGTCAACGTCCAAAGTAAAGGGAGTCATAGTAAAAACTATGACACACTCCCCGCCTTTGAAAATGTCAACGTCCTCGTTGACGTCCAACTCCAAGACTAGATAATGTTAGAGAAAACTAACCAAAACTAACATATCACTCTATGCGGAGTCAGCCAAAAGTTCACATAATTTTATTACCCCCTTGCATTACGCGAAACCAAGTACTTCAGAACCGTCGTTCACTAAGTCGTAAACCTAGCTGCCGGAGGCACCACCTGCGACATGAAGTCACTTGGAGACCTTTTGCACGTCTGCAAAGTCTGTCACCCGACGCACACAACACAATGGTTAATTTCTTTACTTAACTAGAATTTATATTGGAGGCCTCTAGTTAGTGTTGTTGCCGGCCCCTTGGTTAACAAGAAATAAAGACTTGCTTTATTCCTTAATATTAAATGCTGTTGACGACCTCTGTCGTCTAACACACAACAAGCACTTCTCAAATGCTTGACCAAACACCTTCGCATTTCTTTTGATTTTCCAATGGTCCCACATCTCCACATGTTACGATATTATAGCTTACATCTCTGCATCCCTCGGTGCTTCTCATTACCCCTTTTCATAAGGGTCTGCTACTATACCTATCTCTCATTAGTATATAGCTACGCCAGACTAAGTATGAGACTTTTATCGGAATCAAGCTCTTTTCCGATATAAGAGTACAAGTCGTAAAACCCTGTTCTTTGTAAACATGTCAATCTGGCCAGAGGCGATCACAGAGGCGCATGGCTGTACACATGTATACAACAAGGTCTTGCCAATCTACCAACTGCCATTCACTTGGTGTGTTATTAACATAAATTTATTCCCGATAGGAATCAAATTCAGTCAAATCGCGACCAAGTGTGATAGCCTTACCATTCGTCCTTCGCAACCATCTTTGTACTCTTTCATAACACCGACCAGTTCAGGGACCAGATAAGCTAACATACCTTTCTTACAAACTAATGTGGAAACCAGGAAATTCAACCCATCTCTAGTGCCTCAATCGACAATCTTTAGATAACACGTCTCTTAATTGTCACTCTCATTGTACTCATTCCCAAAGAGCACATCATACTAGATGCCATTCAATACTTCCTAACTCTTATCTCACTAAGTTCAAAATACCAAATTTTAAGACTTAGTTTCCACGATAAGAGTCTCTCTGAATTAATACTGCACGCCTCCATAACATTATATTTATTTCCAACTCTTAAACTGATTTCGTAAATGTTTCTCAACACTATACCGAAGTATAGCATTTTCACTAATTGAAGCAACTAGTGTTTTGATAAACATCTTTTAAACTAATCCTTATTCTATAAATAGTGCAATTTCGATATTGATACTCTCGAATGGATAATGATCGTTTTAACGTTCAAATCCTAAGCTTATCAACTAGTTGTTATACTAGTGGATATAAACTTACAATCATATCAATTTATCGAAATGCTACAACTACATTATAGATATGGTCTTAGTTTACATGAACCGAACTTCAATTTTGAGACGGAAATATAATGTTATGACAGTATTTCGAGGAACTTTGTTCAGAGACTAAGAGGAATCATGAACTAGTGTCTGGTTCATCTAACTGATTTAGTAAGATATCAACCTCCACATAAATGTTATCATAACACTGAAGTGTTATATCAACTTCATGTTTTAGTCATACCTTATAATTCAATAGATCTCCCCAAACATGAATAAAATATCTAGTTCAGTACATTGAACTAAGATACATTATTCACTCTAGACACCTAGCAATCCAGAAAGTACACATTGCCCCTCAAGCAATGTATTGAGAAATGTCTCATTTCTCAACTAACTTGAAAACACGTTTCAAGTTATAACACTAAGGTAGTGCCTTACCAAAGTGTCAGACTCAAATCCACTTGAGTCTTTATATTATATGATTACGGCCACCTCATGTGATCATAACCAAGTTTGATATTGAGCGCTCCAAACTCAATATTGAAGATATATCATACCATACTTTGACAAGTCATTTATAACCAATCTTGAAAAGATTGTCACAAATTCTGCCAAAGTTTAGAATATAAATATCTCAACAGATGAGGTGATAGGAAACCTCATATTCTCGAACCGGATATTGGACGAACCTTGAACTACAATCATCAAGAAGGGACACCATCTTCTTGAGCTAATCCGCTACACAATATCATACTTACAAGAATATTGAACCAACTCAAGGAACACCATCAAACCTTGAGATAGAACTAACAACTAACCCAAGGAATACAATCAAACCTTGAGTCAAGAATAGTTCTATTTTTCAATATTCCGAAAGATTGAAGATACATACTTTATTTGTTCTTTAAGTGCCCACATTTGCGACCATGATGCAGAGTCAAGAAACCGTCTTTTGAATAATCGTATTCGACTCTAAAATGAAATTGATATTGAAAATCAATATCAACTTCTAATTCTCATCGAACACCGACTCTCTGAGGAGGTACATGCACTTAAACCTCCAATGGAAATCCGACTATTACTAGCTCATTGGTAATTCTCAACATAAGTTATCAAACTTAGCAAGTTTCCTTACTTAGTCGATAAACAAAGTGAAGAATCCCAAATCATGCTCTTCTTAACCAAGGAATCACCCTTGTTCAAGAACTTCTCCCACATTGCAAACAACGTTACAGTTTCCAAGATTAAAGAGTTAACAATGAAAATGCAAAGTGTGCGCCGAACGCCTTCACTATGCAAGTCTTCATTACTCAGTAAACTAAAAATGTAAACGTATGTTTCCAACATTACTCTTTCTGATAGATCATGCCATCTATCCCAAAAGTTGCATTGATAGGGATGCAACATTAAATCCTCTACTGCCAAATATATTATTCTATCATTCTAGATCCCATATGAGATAACTTCATAATCAAGTTAGTTGAGCTAGCTAACTTGAATACAAGTGCGCGCTTACAACAACTAAGGTTTCAAGTTGTACTTTGTTCAAATAGGGACTTGAACTTAGTAAACTATTTCACCTAATGTTACTTGCAGCTAGCGTCATCAAAATATTGCGAACATCGGACAATACTTTGATTACATTGGATTTCGAACCAACTGCTTAATATATTCATCATATGTTAATATTTGACATTTGTTGTATTATAAGTTCATCACCATAGTCTGCTTCTAGAGTTACACTCTCGGAAACATGCACTATAATGAGAGCTTATTTTACACTTTATGTCAAAATGTAGTGTTCTCTTATGTTTGAATATGCCCCTTCTCCGAAGTCAAAGATGCACTTTGAACATAAGTCTTTCCCCGTTTGAACACTATTGTTGGAACGATATTGAATCTTGACTAAGCCAAAACTCAATGGACACTGTCTGTTTCCAAATCATGTGTTATCCCAAATTCAAACACCTTAAAGAAAAAGAAAAATTTTCAATAATGTGTAGACTTAGGATATCACAAGACCCACTTCACAAGACTTAGTTTGTAAGCCAGAACAAACTAACACGCCACGTCTTGTGGAAGTATGGTAAAGTAACCAAACATCATAAGGTAAATAACCTGGCATACAACTTGGAAGTTGCCTTCCAAGTGCTTACATTGGAGTCCATAACCCACACCCACTTATTAAGTATGTTCTTTGAAGAGTTATAGATCTCAGGACCAACTCCACGCAGAATTCAGACATTAGCCGAAAGTGATAGAGTACTTCAAAAATTTAGAACTAACTAAACCCTAAAACACACTACACTTTAGGTAGTCCTACTGACCGCAGAGAATAGGCTCCGATACCAATTGTCAGAGTTTTAACCCAAAGGGCCAACACGTGGCAACACGTGGCAGGTGGCCATTCGGCGTCATCACCCTGTGTGAGCAACGCTAAGTTTCCCAGAACAACCCCAACGACCCCTAGGGTTAGACTCTAATGCCCAAGTGGACAGGAGACTTAGGGTTTAGCCTAAGTCTCCCTAGAGTGTCTGCCCCCAAAACCCTTGAGGGATAACCCTAGTTGACTTAGGGTCTTGCCCTAGAAGACCTAGACAGGCTCATGCCCTAACCCCCATCAAGGAGACGTGTGTTCCACACATACCCCTGGACAGAGCTAAGGCATCGTCACTTACCCCTTGAGGAATCACCCTCATCCGGGAGTACAACCCTTTAGGGCGACAAGGGGTACCCTGAACCACGACTAACCCCTAAGGGTTTGAGTGGCCAAGTATACCCTAGACCTAGGGCTAGTACTTAGTGAGGACACGAGTGTGCGCCGTAGGCGGACACGAGTGTTCTGCTAAGCAAACTCCCTAAGGCTAGGTTTGGGATAACCCTAAGCACATGACCTTGCGAGTGCCTCAGAGGCTCTGCTAACATGTTTAGGTTGTTCAACCCTTGAATTCCAAGGAGAACACTCCCCTAGCCAAGTGTGCAAAGCACACCTAGTTATGAGACTAACCTCCCTTGAGCGGATGCCCAAGGCTTAGCACCCTAGTGCAAGCACAAGCATGTCTGTTTGTTTAATGTCAGAGTTTTAACCTAAAGGGCCAACACGTGGCAACACGTGGCTGCCAGGTGGCCATTCGGCGTTATCACCATGTGTGAGCAACGCTAAGTTTCCTAGAACAACCCCAACGACCCCTAAGGTTAGACTCTAATGCCCAAGTGGACAGGAGACTTAGGGTTTATCTTAAGTCTCCCTAGAGTGTCTACCCCCAAAAACCCTTGAGGGATAACCCTAGTTGACTTAGGGTTTAGCCTAAGTCTCCCTAGAGTGTCTGCCCCCAAAACCCTTGAGGGATAACCCTAGTTGACTTAGGGTTTTGCCCTAGAAGACCTAGACAGGCTCATGCCCTAACCCCCATCAAGGAGACGTGTGTTCCACACATACCCCTAGACAGAGCTAAGGCATCGTCACTTACCCCTTGAGGAATCACCCTCATCCGGGAGTACAACCCCTTTAGGGCGACAAGGGTACCCTGAACCACGACTAACCCTAAGGGTTTGAGTGGCCAAGTTATACCCTAGACCTAGGGCTATACTTAGTGAGGAAACGAGTGTGCGCCGTAGGCGGACACGAGTGTCTGCTAAGCAAACTCCCTAAGGCTAGGTTTGGGATAATCCTAAGCACATGACCTTGCGAGTGCCTTACGAAAGGGCTTCTGCTAATGAGCTTAGGTTGTTCAACCCCTGGATTCCAAGGAGAAGACTCCCCTAGCCAAGTGTGCCAAAGCACACCTAGTTATGAAACCTAACCTCCCTTAAGCGGATGCCCAAGGCTTAGCACCCTAGTGCAAGCACAAGCATGCCTGTTTGCTAGAGTATCCAACCCCTTAGCAACAAGCCCATGACATAACCCCAAAGGGCGTGCCTCGAGCGTTGTACCATGTGACGTTTAGCCTAGTGTCACATCTCCATGTGACACTGCCTTCCATGATGTGGGCTATCATGCCATAGCCCTTAGATTCAAGAGTTGCACCAAGTATCACAAACGTGGTTCCTAAATGCCAACTCTAGAACCCCTTAATGAACCCTCAAGAACCAGGTAACCTGAACCTGTCAAACAAGATCCCACGCCCACAGTTGTCAGGACACAGATGGCCTTACTTGGCCGTGAGTGCTACACCTAGCTTGACGTGGAGGAGAGGCTGGAGACAAGCCTCAACCTCTGCCTCTTGGAACGTGCATTCCGACAAGTCCTCCCATGCATGGATTCGCCAACGTTAAGGTAAGCACCCCGAAGGTGGGACGTACCCCTGGCATCTGGAAGTTAGGCGGCACAACAGAGGGTTGTGCCTTGATGACACAAGCTAGAGCTTGCACCGGGAGAAGAGTAACGAGCTCAGTCATGAACCCAGGAACCCTCACTCCTATATACTACTTTATTTATGTGACAGAGGCCCACCCCCCTGTTTTCCTGTTTACATAAGGGCTAGCACTGAAATCTCATTCCTAGAGGGAACATACTTAGTGAGTTATCCATCGAGCCCTAAACCCTAACCTGTCAAACCTGGGGGTATTTCTAAGCATATCCGACATGCCAAACTCACCGGAACTAGCCATTAATCCAACTGGGACACAGAAAAACCAAGGTAAGAGTTTTCAAGATGAAAGTGCTAGCTTCGCCCAGAGTTTCTTGCAATACCTAATGACACCCGGTCAGACCATCACTAGATATCCAAGTGCACTAAGCGGGCCTGTTTCTTCTACACCTAGGCTTATCAACATAGTACAGTAGGTAACAACAGTCAACGTCCAAAGTAAAGGGTTGAGTCATAGTAAAAATTATGACATGACCTAACCCTAGGGTTGCCCTAACCCATGCCTTAAAACCCCCACCCCTTGGGTAGGGTTTAGGGGTAGGAGTAAGGGTGAGTTATAGGCTCATATCGCTAATTTATCTAAGGGCTAGAATTTAGTGCCAGCCCACTAACACAAACAGGAAAAGAGGGGGGGGGGGGGGGGTCCGTCACATAAATAAGGTAAAGTATACGTAGGAGAGCTCCTGGGTTCATAACTGAGTTCGTTGCTCTTCTGCCGGTGCAAGCTTTAGCTTGTGTCGTTAAGGTACAACCCTTTATTGCCGCCTTAACTTCCAGATGCCAGGGTACGTCCCACCTTTGGGGTAGCTTACCCTTAACGTTGGCGAATCCATGCATGGGAGTCTTGTCGGAATGCACATTCCAAGAGGCAGAGTTGAGGTTGTCTCCAGCCTCCTCCTCCACATCAAGCTAGGTGTAGCACTCACAGCCAAGCAAGGCACATCCGTGTCCTTGTCCAACTGTGGGCGTGGGATCTTGTTTGACAGTTCATGTTACCTGGTTTTTTGAGGTTCATTGAGGGGTTCTAGAGTTGCATTTAGGAACCACGTTTGTGGTACTTGGTGCAACTCTTGAATCTAAGGGCTATGCATGATAGCCTACATCATGGAAGGCAGTGTCACATGGAGTGACACTGGGCTAAACGTCACATGTACAACGCCCAAGGCACGCCCTTTGGGTTATGTCATGGGCTTGTCGCTAAAGGGTTGGATACTCTAGCAAACAGCATGCTTGTGCTTGCACTAGGGTGTTAAGCCTTGGGCATCCGCTCAAGGGAGTTAGGTCTCATAACTAGGTGTGCTTTGGCACACTTGGCTAGGGGAGTGTTCTCCTTGGAATCCAGGGTTGAACAACCTAAGCTCATTAGCAGAAGCCCTTTCGTAAGGCACTCGCAAGGTCATGTGCTTAGGGTTATCCCAAACCTAGCCTTAGGGAGTTTGCTTAGAAGAAACACTCGTGTCCGCCTACGGCGCACACTCGTGTCCTCACTAAGTACTAGCCCTAGGTCTAGGGTATAACTGGCCACTCAAACCCTTAGGGGTTAGTCGTGGTTCATGGTACCCCTTGTCGCCCTAAAGGGGTTGTACTCCCGGATGAGGGTGATTCCTCAAGGGTAAGTGACGATGCCTTAGCTCTATCTAGGGTATGTGTGGAACACACGTCTCCTTGATGGGGGTTAGGCATGAGCCTGTCTAGGTCTTCTAGGGCAAGACCCTAAGTCAACTAGGTTATCCCTCAAGGGTTTTGGGGCAGACACTCTAGGGAGGAACTTAGGCTAAACCCTAAGTCTCCTGTCCACTTGGGCATTAGAGTCTAACCTTAGGGGTCATTGGGGTTGTTCTGGGAAACTTAGCATTGCTCACACAGGGTGATAACACCGAAGCCACATGGCAGCCACGTGTTGCCATGTGTTGGCCCTTTGGGTTAAAACTCTGACATTACTAGTTGGATCTCCACGGGCTTGGGTTGCCCCTTTGCTGGAACGTGATGATCATTAATGGAAGACTTTGAAGGTTTCGTGGCTGCCTTTGAAGCTTGCTTTGGAGATCCCGATAAGTACTGTTCCCATGCACGAAGTTACGAAAGCTCACACAAGGATCTCGACCAGCTTCGTTTATGCATCCGAATTTCAGCAACTTTGCACGAACATTCCATGGGACGAGACTGCATTGATTGAACACTTCCGTTTTGGGTTGAGGGATGATGTGAAGGACCTTCTCCTTTCGTTACCGGATGCCCAAACATTAGCGGAGATCATGCAACAGGCCGTTCGCTGCGACAACGCTTGTTCGAGCGTCGTCAGGAAAAATCCCGTCAGCAGTTCCTGCAAACCAATCCTGCAGCTGTGGTACATACTTCTGCGACACCTTCTGGAGTAGTTCCTATGGAGGTTGAGAAATACAAGCGTGGCCCACTTTCCGCTGCTGAGAAGCAACGTCGCCGCAGTGAGAATCTATGTTTGTATTGTGGTGAAGCAGGACACAAGGCGGCGGAATGTCCTATTAAAGCCAGGAAGTTCAAGACGCGTGAAGTTGAAGCTGAAGTTCAGTCGGAAAACTTCAATGTTCACTTCGTTTAGGAGCCACGAAGTTGGACGTAGGTGCAGGCTCCATTGGTGCTGCTCATACCATTCCATCACTCAAGTTTCCTACACATTCATCAATAATCGAGAGCTCAAGGAGTTTGCCCTGTTAGACACTGGTGCAAATGCATGCTTCATGGATGACACTTTTGCAACTCAACATGGCATTCCGATGGTGAAGTTGAAGCGTGCAGTTCCTGTAGAGGTGGCCGATGGTCGTCTGATTGCTTCTGGCGCAGTTACCCATGCTACCAAACCTCTCTCTTGCAGTCATGGCGCATTCAACTGTTCAATTTCCTTCAACTTGATCAAGACTCGGTCGACTCCCATCATTTTGGGCATGCCATGGTCCTCAGATCAACTGGAGGTCTAGGACGTTCACGTTTTCCTCTCCGGCAACCAGGACCAATCCTGTACCTTCCTGTGTGCAGAATACATCCTTAGTGTCTGAGGCAGTACAAGCTACAGGATTGACCGTGCCTGTTCCTGTATCAGTGTTGAAGACTCCTCCTCGACAGGATCCACCTCCTATTGGTTCGTCAGCACACTCACAAGTTCTCCTCACTCCTGTGCATCCACGGACTTCTGTACAGGATTCTTCCAATCCTGTACACTTGTCAACATCCACACATGTTTCTCCCAATCCTGCCTCTTTTCATTACTCTTCTTCTGTTCCACCCCCCAAGATCCTTCCTCTTTTTCAATCACAGCTCCCTCCTTCTCCTCTTCGAGTTCTTACCACTACCATGCATGAACTTGCCACTGATCCTGCTCCTTTTCATCTTTTTGCCTTCCAAGTAACTCCTACGTCCTCTTCTACCTTTCCTGTATCTGATTCCCCTGTTTTTCAATCTCCTTCTCCTGTTCCTTCTTCTCCTCCTTCTTCCCTGCCATCCAAGTATCACTCCTTTCAGAACGTTTTTGACAAGCACAAGGCTGCAGTTCTTCCTGTTCACAGGTCCTACGACTGTCCTATCGATCTTGTGGAAGGAAAGACTCCACCGTTCGGACCGATTTATGCACTGTCACCTACAGAATTGGAGGTTCTTCGTCAGTACATCGAGGAAAACTTGGCATCCGGCTTCATTCGTCACTCAAAGTCCCCTGCAGGAGCACCTATCTTCTTTGTCAAGAAGAAAGATGGGAGTTTACGTTTGGTTGTGGACTACAGAGGTTTGAATCAAGTCACCATTCGGAACCGGTACCCGTTGCCATTGATCCCGGAACTTCTCGATCGGCTGCAAGGAGCAAAAGTGTTCACGAAGATTGACTTACGAGGGGCTTACAATCTTGTACGGATTCGTCCAGGCGATGAGTGGAAGACTGCCTTTCGTACAAGGTATGGACACTTCGAGTATACGGTGATGCCTTTCGGACTTACCAATGCCCCAGCCGTGTTCCAACACATGGTGAACGACATCTTTCGTGACTTCTTGGACCAGTTTGTGGTAATCTACCTCGATGACATTTTGATTTTCTCCAAGGACCAGGCGGCTCATGACAAGCATGTACGACTAGTCTTACAGAGGCTTCGCGAGCATGGCCTGTATGCGAAGTTGGAGAAGTGTTTCTTCGACAGGGATACTGTAGAGTTCTTGGGCTACATCGTCTCTCCTGCTGGCGTTTCCATGGACATGCACAAGGTGAAGACTATCGCGGAGTGGGAGAGGCCCAAGTCTGTACGAGATGTACAATGTTTCCTTGGCTTTGCAAACTTCTACAGGCGTTTCATACAGGACTTCTCCAAGCGTGTACTTCCACTCACGGAACTCACCAAGCGCACAGGAGTGTTCTCTTGGTCCGACAAGGCAGAACATGCATTCACAACACTCAAGAACATCTTCACGACAGCTCCGATTTTAGCACATCCTGATCCTTCTCGTCCCTTCTTCGTTGAAGCAGATGCCTCGGATTTTGCAGTAGGATCTGTTCTATCACAAGTTGGAGAAGATAAGTTGCTTCATCCTGTAGCTTTTCACTCTCGTAAGTTCCTTTCGGCGGAGATCAATTACGAGATTCATGACAAGGAACTCAAGGCCATTGTGGATTCGTTCGAGGAGTGGCGGCATTTCCTGGAAGGTGCTGCGCATCCTGTACAAGTTCTTACGGATCACAAGAACCTGGAGTATTTTCAAACGGCTCGAGTTCTCAGTCGGCGACAGGCTAGGTGGGCGGAGTTCCTATCACGTTTTGATTTCGTCATCATCTACAGGCCTGGTTTTCGAAATGGCAAGGCGGATGCATTGTCTAGGCGCTCTTACCTTGCACCGACCCCGGGCGATCCTGCATATGACTGTCAAAAGCAAGTGTTGTTGGGTCCTGATCGACTTCGGCTTGCAGCACTACAAGTTCATCAGGCTCCAGCAGATTCCACACTCCTACAGGACATCCGTTTGCAGTTGGCTACAGACGACTTGGCAAGGAATGTGTTTTCACACATTAGTCCTGACATCGCAAGTTCCTCTTCCTCCAGTTCCCGTACAGACTACAAGTTGTTTACCATACAGGACGGACTCCTGTATCGGGAAGGTCTCCTGTATGTTCCTGTTGGTGTTTGCAGGACTCGTGTGGTACAGGATTGTCATGATACCCCGGCTACAGGACATTTTGGTGTGGCCAAGACAGTTGAGTTGGTGACTCGCAACTATTGGTGGCCTGGGTTGCGAGGTTTTGTGGACAAGTTTGTACGGAGTTGTGACACCTGCAATAGGTCGAAGATGCCTCGTCACGCGCCCTCTGGTCTTCTTCGTCCTCTTCCTGTTCCTTCTGCTCCTTGGAGATCCATTTCTATGGATTTCCTCACAGATCTTCCTCCTTCTCGTGGATTTGATGCAGTTCTTGTCGTGGTTGACCGTTTCACCAAACAAGCTCATTTCCTACCATGTCACAAGACTGCTACAGGCCAGACAACTGCTGAGTTGGTGATCCGCGAAGTATTCCGACATCATGGTCTTCCTGAGAGCATTGTTTCTGATCGAGGCCCACAATTCATGTCCAAGTTTTGGCGAGAACTTCTCCGGAGTCTACAGGTTAAAGCGGACCTTTCTTCAGGATACCATCCACAAACTGATGGGCAGTCAGAACGCACGATTCAGACCTTGGAGCAATATCTTCGCTGCTTCATCAGTTACCAACAGGACAACTGGTTGGACCTTCTTCCAATGGCGGAGTTTGCCTACAACAACTCCGTTCACGCATCTTACAGGCAGACACCTTTCTTTGCTCTTACAGGCTACCATCCACGTTTTGACTTTGCTCCTCCTGCTTCTCCTTCTTTGCTCCTGCAGTACAGGATCGTCTCCAGCATCTTCGTCAGGTACATGAGGATCTCCGGGTTCATCTTCAGCAGGCACAGGAACGGTACAAGCATTATGCTGATGCTCATCGTCAACCGGCACCTACATACAAGATTGGTGATCTCGTGTGGCTTCTTCGTCGGCATATTCGCACCAACAGGCCTTCTTCTAAGTTGGATTTTCAACGATTGGGCCCTTACAGGATTGCGGCTGAGGTCAATCCTGTAGCTTTCCGACTCGAGTTACCATCTACGGTGAAACTTCATCCTGTGTTTCACACTTCTTTGTTGGAGCCGTATCATCCTTCTTCTCTTCTTGGTCGTGCTTCTTCTCCTCCCCCTCCTGTGGTCATTGACGGTGAACCTGAGTATGAAGTTGCAGCCATCCTTGATTCTCGTCTTCATCGCCGCCAACTTCAATACTTGGTGGATTGGAAAGGTTATTTGCCTACCGATCGCACTTGGGAACCTGCATCCAACTTACTCCATGCTTCTTCCAAAGTTGCTGCTTTCCATCGGCGTTATCCTGCTAAACCAGGTCCCAAGACTCGTGGAACTCGTCCTTAGAGGAGGTGCTGTCACGACCGGATACAGGATACGAGTTACAGGATATGCCTATAGGATATACTTACAGGATATGCTGCAGGATATTCCTACAGGATATGCCTATAGGATATACCTACAGGATATGCCTGCAGGATATTCCTATAGGATATACCTACAGGATTCTATAGGATATACCTACAGATTCCTACAGGATATGCCTATAGGATATACTATAGGATATGCCTAAAGGATAAGGGTCACTATTTTTAGCTCATGACCATATTAGACTTCATGACCAGATTAGCTTGGAGTTGTGAGTATAAAAGCTTCGACCTAATTATTGTAATCAGTTACTATCAACACCAGTCATTCTACGATTATTCTTGTCTTGTTCCTTGTTCTTCTTGTTCCTTGCTCTTGCCTTGTTCTTGAGTCAAGCCTTCTTGTTGTTATCTTGCTTTAGGTCGTGGCTTGACAAGTATTATGTTAATGAGAGACAAACTATTAGAAATTTTCAAGTTGGTGATGAGGTTTTCCTTAAAGTTCATAGTGATTGTTCCAATTTAAAAGTTGGTCAATGCACCAAGTTATCCCCTCCATAATGTGGGCCTTGGACAATTCTTGAGCCCATTGGAGACGTGGCTTATATTTACCAGCCAATATTAGGGTGCACTGTGAATAGGCTTAAGAGGTGTCTACATCGTGGTGTAATATAGTCAAAGGGATGGTGCAGCTCCAGAGAAGGCTCTGCTTGAACATACATTATTGCTCAGCAAAGTAGGCAAACTAGAAACTCTTCTTTTGGGAGTTTTTAGTAGCATAGTGTAGGGTTTCAAGGGTGGCGGATCTAAGGGTGACCTTGGATGCACAGCGGAGTACTACTAGGCGCAACTCGGGGTGCTTGGCACTGATTGGGTGGTGAGTAGCAGTACATACAGGAGTGGTATGAAATTACCAATGGGGTTAATAATGTGAGTTCCCTGCATGTTAATGTTCTACCACCTAGAACTCTTCTTTCAAGATACCAAGTATTCTGTATATTCTATTAAAATATCCTAGCCGAGTACCTGGCCTATTATAGTTTTTATTATGACTCTTCTTTACTTTGAACATTGATTGTTGTTACCTACTGTATTATGTTGATGAACCCTAGGTGTTGTAAGAAACATGCCTACTTGGTACACTTGAATATCTAGTGATGGTATGACTAGGCATTATTAGGTATTTGCAAGAAACTTTAGGTGAAGTTAGCACTTCCATCTAGGAAACTCTTTCTTTCTTGATTTTGATGTCCCGGTTAAATGAGTTTGGCATGTTAAATAGGGTTAGAAACACCCCTAGGGTTGACCTAACCTTAGGGTTGCCCTAATCCACGTCCTAAAATCCTCACCCCTTCGGGGGTTTAGGGGTAATTAAAACTTGTCTCGTTAACTAAGGAGCTGACATTTGTGCCAACCCACTTACACATATAGGAAAAGAGGGGGGAGGGGCAAGGCTCCATCACATAACTAAGGTAGTGTATATGTAGGAGAGTTATTGGGTTCTTAACAGAGCTAGTTATTCTTTTACCATAACTTGTGTCGTCAAGGCACAACCCTCTTTGTGGTGCCTTAACTTTTAAACAATAGGGATACGTCCCACCTTCGTGGTAGCTACCCTTAATGTTGGTGAAACCATGCTTGGGAGGTCTTGTTGGATTGTATGTTCTAAGGGTCAGAGGTTGAGGCTTATTTCTAGCCTCCTCCTTCATATCAAGATAAGAGTAGCACTCATAATTAAGTAGGGCACATTCATGTCCTTGTCTAACTATAGGCATGGATCTTGGTTGACAAGTTTCCTTATTAAATTTCTAAGTGATCATAAAGGGTTTTAGAGTTAGCATTCAAGAGCTACATTCATAGCACCTGGTGCAACTCTTGAATCTAAAGGTTATGGCATAATAGCCCACATCTGGAAAATAGTGTTACATGAAGACATGACACTAGGCTAGATGACACACAGTACACGCCTAAGGCACACCTTATGGGGTTGTCTCATGGGTTAACGTCGAGGGGTTGGATACTCTAGTAAGCAGGCACACTTATGCTCACATCAAGGTGCTAAGCCTTGGGCATCGGCTCAAGAGAGGTTAAGTCTCATAATTAAGTGTGCTATTAGCACACTTGACTAGGGGGTGTTCTCCTTGTGATCTAAGGGTTGAACAACCTAAGCTCATTAGTAAGAGTTCTTTCGTGAGACACTTGCAGAGTTGTGTACTTAGGATTTCCAAACCTAACCTTGGGGATTTTGCTTAATAAAACACTTGTGTGTTTGTCTACGTGCATACTGTGTTGTTCTTCACTAAGTATTAACCTTAAGAACTAAGGTACGACTTAACCACTCAAACCCTTAGGGTTTAACCGTGGTTCAAGACACCCCTTGTCACCCTAAAGGGGTACTCCCAATGAGGGTGATTACTTAAGAGGTAAGTCATGATGCCTTGGCTCTGTCACGGGGGCATGTGCAAGGCATGTTTCTTTAATAGGGTTGGGACATGAGTCTGTCTAGGTCTTTAGGCATGATCCTAAAGTCTACTCTATCCTCTAAGGTTCGGGGATAGTCATTCTAGAAGACTTAGGGTACTCTAAGTCTTGTGCCGGTTTGCGCATCTGAGTCAGGCTCTAGGTGTTGTCTTTGAAGACTTGGCATTGCTCACACAGGTATTAACATCGGATGGCCACTTGGCAGCCACGTATTGCCACGTGTTAACCCTCTAGGTTAAAACTCTAACATGGTCCTAAAGAAAGATGAACACACTCAGAATAGGCAAGGTGGAATGGCTTTACAACTCTTCAAAAGAACACATTGTTCCAAATGCACCAACAAATTTGGTGGTACCACAAAAATGGTGGGTGGTAAGATATTCATTAGGTGTTTGTAATGGGTTTCTCTAGTGTGTTATGGATGGTTGTTGTCTGGGACAAAGCTTGGGATTGGGTAATGGTCTGGTTATAACACTTGTAAAGGCATAAGGCTAAAATTCTTCATAATATGTTCTAACTAGAAGTGGAGCAAACACCAAGTTTATGAATTATAATATATAAAACGTAGTATGTTGCAAACTTACTAGATCTTAGTGTTACTTAATCTCATGCATGAATATTAGAAGATGAATGTGCCATGAAGTTTGAATCTAACATGTGAATACGATCTCAAGTTTTCCTAGTATTACAAGTTATTAGTATTTAAATTCAGGTCTTGCTGAAGTAATCAGATGGGTTCTCTTTATTCACAAAAGGGTTATAAAGGTTACATTTGCAAGCCACATTCGTGACACCATGTGTAACTCCTGAGTCTGAGGGGTTATTACAAAATAATTCACATCTTGGGAAATATTGTCACATAAACATGTGACACTAAGCTAGATGACACATTATATAATGCATGAGGCACAATATGTCATAGGTTTAATACCGAGGGGTTAGATTTCTAATAAGCATATACTCACGTTAAGGTGTTAAACCTTAGACATTTGCTTAGGGAAGGTTAGGTCTCATAATTAGGTGTGTTAGTTGGCACACTTGGCTAGGGGATACTTTCCTTGGGGGTGTAAACATGTTTAAGGTTAAACAACCTAAGCTCATTAGTAAAAGCCTTTTTGTGAGGCACTTATAAAGGCTGTGTATTTAAGGTAAACCAAACTTAACATTAGGGACTTTATTTAGCAAAACACTCTTGTGTCGTCACTAAGTACTAACCCTAGGTTTAGGGTATGACTTAGCCAAACATTATTCATGGGCCTTGTCACTTTAAAGGGGTTGTACTCTTAAATGAAGATGATTCCTTAATGGGTAAGTGACGATGCTTTATTTTTGTCATGAAGGTTATGTGTGAGACATGTTTTCTTTATGTGGTTATAACATGAACCTATCTAAGTCTCTTGAGGCGGGATTTTAAAGTTTATTCAGGGTTATTATTTAAAGTTCAGAGATAATCATTCTAAGGGACTTAAGATAGAACTCTAAGTCTCGTGCCTATTTAGGCATCTGAATCAAACTCTTTGGATTGTCTTAAAAAATTTAGTGGTGCTCACATGGAATATTAATGTCGAATGATCACTTAGTAATTACGTGTTACCATGTGTTAACACAACTTTAACATAAAACATAACATACACATCGTCCATTCATAATATAAAAAAGTTAGTAGTTAAATACTTTTTTATTTTTACACAATTACTTGCATTGTGTAAAAATCTAATTTTCTTAATAATAATTTCAATTGCCTATATAAACAATGTTCAATTTTGGTATTCTATGAAACATTAATAGAATTAAAAAATACATCAAGATGTGCTCGCAACCGTAAAGTTTATTATAATAACTCTTTTTCAAGATCCAATAGCAAGTAAAAAATTATTTCAAATTAGAAATTGTACAATGTTGAATGGTAAAACATTTGAATAAATTAACTTATGTATGGGTACATTTGTAGCTAGATAATGCTCGTTTTGGAAGGAATTTTTTAGTGTTGATAACATTTGTTGCCTTTGGGCATTAGTTTAAACTTAAGCACTCATATGCAATGCCAAAGGAGCACTTACACCAGTTCTCATTGTAGATGGTCCAAAATCAGTAGAACATCCTAGTAGTACTGAAACATCTCTTTGACTTTACACTTAACATTACAATTGGCTTAAATACCTAATTATGGCATTTGTGATTGATTGAGTCTAGTTGTAATGCTGTGTTGAGCATGTGCTAGAACAATTTAATGGATGGGCTCTCCTTTCACATACTCAAATATGCCTTCAACATTGTTAAATTACCTTCTAAGTTTCTTATTGTAGTTTGCAAGTTGTTAATTATGACCACCGGCATAGAATGTGTGGGCTTCTTATAAAGGATTTGAAAAGAGTTTTTATTCTTTAAACTTTTTTTTTAATATGTTTGAATCAACCAAACATGAACCAAACGCATGAAGTTTCGATTGTGCATTTTCTACCAGAACGCATATTGTGGTAACTATGGTGGCATCTACTTGAAAACAAATGTAATCACTTGAATACAATTTTGGTGCAATATGCCAGAATAGGAAAGATGGAGTGGATTTGCAGCCGCATTGCTGTTTGAATACTGATCTCGTAGTACTAGAAAATCTTGGCATCATGTTCATGTCATATTCAAACTTCATGGCACATTTGTCTTCCGGGATTCATGCTTCTCCTTGTGTTGTATTCATGAACCTATGTCTATGCTATATTAATCTGGAAGCCGTTAACATCTACATGTAAGATCTAGTAAGTCTGCAACAGAATACTTGTTTACGTATATTACAATTCATAAACTTGGTGCTCTAGTTAGAACAAACTATGAAGAACTTTAGTATTATTTATAGCTAAACCTTTACAAGAGTTATAATCAGACCATTATCCAGTCCCAACCAGACAACAACCATTCATAACACACCAGAGAAACCCACTACAACACCCAGTGAATATCCTACCACCCACCATTTTTGTAGCCACCATCTTTGTGGTAAAATCGCTGGTGCACTTGGAAGAGGACTTGGTGCACTTGGAAGAGGACTTGGTGCATTTGGACCGTCAACTCCACAACGGTGTGGAAGTGGAAATCCACATAGGCCACTGTTCCCCTCGTAAGAAGATTCATCGAATGTAGAAAATTGTCCACCACTTGGTATTTCACCGTGCAGGTTATTGAATGAAACATTGAAGTATGCCAGATACTTGAGTGCAACCAAACTGCCAGGCAAACTTCCTGTCAAGTTATTTGCTGATACATCCAGCTGCTCTAATAATGTTATACCGCCGAGCTCAGGTGGGAGTTCACCATCCAACAAATTTCCACCCAAGTTAAGGTACCGGAGTACTTTCAAGTTACCAATGCCCACAGGAATTGTCCCATCAAAAGAGTTATGTGATAAGTCAATCAGAGTGAATGCACTGGAGATCTTTTTTAACATTACTTCTGTACCTTTGATAACATAGAAATCCTGGACGATGTCTGGCTCTTCTGTGACGGATTGGTACCCACTTAACTGAACAAATTCTTGAAGTTTTCCTTGAAATGCATTTTGTGACAAGTCCATGATATGTAATTTAGTGAAGTTCCATAGCCAGTTTGGTAAGTCTCCTCTAAATCTGTTCATGCGGAGACTTAAGACTCTCAGCTGTTCAGCTTTGCCCAAGGACTGCGGTAATTCTCCAGTGAAGTTGTTTTCTTGCAAATCTAGAAACTCAAGCTTGGTAGAATTCAAGATGGGAAACTGTCCATCAAAGTTGTTGTTTCCCAGTGACAATATCTTAAGCTCATTGCACAATCTAAGGCTAGAAGGTACAATGCCATGTAGTTGGTTTCTGGAGACACTGAAGACTTTTAACTTGGAAAGATTTCCAAGATGAGAAGGAAGCGTACCTTGGAGCGTCAGGTTGTTCAGATGAATCTCTACTACGGAATTATTACCTTCACATTTGACCCCTTCCCAGTTACTGCACACATGTTTGGAATTCTGCCTTGTCCAGTTTGAGAATGTGTCTAACTTGCCTTTGGTAAAACCCTCTTTCAAACTTAAGAGGGCAGCCACTTCTTCCTCAGCAGGAACAGCCAATGCTCCAGTGGTTATAATAGTAAGCACTAGTAGGAACCGCGGCAGGCGCCAGTGGATGTAAAACAGCATCTCGATAGAAGAACTGATGGTGGAATCTTTCATTCATTCATCATGTATTCAATGCGATACAAGGTCTAGTCAATGCAATACAAGTCTAGTCAATGTAATACAAGTCTAGACAGAGAACTTTACAGAGAGGCATACACACGTGTACATAACAATAAATAAAATATAAGTAGTCAAATGCCACTTTACGTACACACGACTTCGTCATAATTTTACGTATGCAGCACAATTATATTGTAGTACGTCGTTTTCTTATCTTCTCTCTCTCCCTTAAGAATTGGGCAATCTTGTACACAGTAACACCAGTCGATAGAAGAACTGATGGTGGAATCATTCATTCATCATTGTATTCAATGCGATATAAAGTCTAGTCAAAGTAATACAAGTCTAGCCAAGGAACTAAACATAAAGACACGTTTGACCCAAAGTATTTATCTTTAATTTTGCTCCTCCCCAGTAAATGCCCCTTTTGGGCAAATGCAAGGTGCACTACTTTCACCCACTTCCACCGTGGTTTCTCCGGTTTGGCAACGCCATCCTTCACCTGACATCTCCTTATGGCCCAAGCTTTCACATCATGAAGCTCATGCTCATGGTGGTTAGGTTGTGCATAATTTTTCTTTTATTTGTTTCTTTTGAGAAAGCACCATTTCCAGGAACGCGTTCTGTTCACTGGTAACCATGCGTCAAGGTATACATACACCAATATAATTTATGCATGCATTACAAATAAAATGACTAATACTTCAAATGTCACTTTACAGAGAACACAGCACAATTATTGGATTATACGTCATTTTTTTTCTTATCTTCTCGTCTTAAGGATTACACACTATCCTCTGAAACCCTGCTGGAGAGTGAAGGTTCCTCTGTCAAAAGCAGTTCCTCCATAGAGATGGTAGGCTTGTAGGAGGGCTTGAGCAATTGCACAATGTCATTACTGGAAGGCCTATTGTGAGGCCTGTTCTTGGTGCAGTAACACACAATTCTCATTAATAACTTAATTTCCTCCATATGTTCCTTATCATACATTGTTGCATCATTCCTCTATGCTCCTGACCAGTGGCAAGTAAAATAGTTTATCCATCCTATCATGCCACCCTCCACGTCTGCAAAGAACTCGTCTCGAGGCTCTTTTCCGCATAGCAACACGGCAAATATGACACCCATGTACACATCACTAGCCTTGGTAAACTTTGCAGTATTGGCATACTCTGGAGCATAATAGCCCACAGTTCCTGCTATTTTTACTCATTGTCAAGTGCGTAAGATCATCAGCCAGTTCTCTTGCCAGTCCAAAATCAGACAAATGTGCTGCAAAGTCGCTGTCCAGAAGAACATTGCTCGTCTTGAGGTCTCTGTGCAAAATCCTTGGAGTGCAGTCAAAGTGGAGATACTTGAGCCCCATTGCGATACCCAGGGCAATGTTCTTCCTTTTGGACCAACATATGTTCATCTTTCCTTGTCTAACGTTGTCTAGTGCATCCTTTAAACTGCCGTTCTCGGCAAACTGATAGACAAGCAAATGTGCATCCGGGACGCGCGAATAGGCATACATCCTAGAAAGATTAGTGTGTCGAATCTTTGCTAAAGTCACCATTTCCGTTTGGCATGGTGATTACCCACTAGATAAGAAGAAGAGTTAAAGTTTGTCTGGCTGTGTGTGCTCCACCATGATGAATGACGTTCCAGGGCAATGTCACTTGTGCAGCTCTCGATGGGGATTCTTTTGATGGCAACATGCCAGCCGGCAGCTAATGTCCCCTTTATACAGTTGCGACTCCGCCAACACCCAAGATTGGAAGCTCTTGAACAACATCCAGTTGTTTCTTCAGAATTGGCAAGGAATCACGAATTTCAACCCCAGCCGTAACACACACGTCTACATGAACTTTAACTGGCCTGTTTTTCTTGATGAGCATTCCCATGGATCTGACAATGATCATACTTATCAAGCCTAAAACTATACCTGATGTCGTACCAAGCCAGAAGCCCTGTTACCCTGCTGCCAATGTCCCATTACGAACGAAGGTTGTTGTATTCTTGTCGATATTTTCAAAATCTTCTTCTACTGTACAGCGTTGTTAACAGTCACACGCTTTACATTCTTACGTAATACGGCATTCCACGTAAGAATTCAAAAGCGTGTCTGACTTGAAAACTCCAGTATAGTTGGTTGTGCAGCTTGAGAGTTTGCTTGTGCAATGTGGAGGTTTTTGTCTAAGCTCAACACCTCAAGTAACTCCAACAAGCAGCAAAAGTTCCAAAGGTACGCAACCTACAGGCGCTCATGTAGAACAGGCCAAGGTTATTTTGGAGGTTCAATTAACCCCTGGAAAGAAGGATTTGCAAGACATTTTGAGGCTACTAGAGGAAGCAACTGTCACTGGAAAAACTGTGAAGATTTGTGCCGTGCAGTGTGCCTATCTCGTCAAGCTGTTCAATCAAGTTGGGAAATGCATACAATTATGGCGTGGTCATGGATTTTTAACTGGGACTACAAATCTTGTAGCAATTGAGGAACTTGCCAAGGCTATGGACAAAGGAGTGTCGCTCATGCGGTCTTGTCAAGAACAAGAATGGATGATTAGAAGTCTCATTCACGAAGAAAGCCGGCTTGAGTTCACTCAACTGACCATGGATATCTTGGAGTGCCTTCGTCTCTTGAGTCTCGCTTTGAGCAGCGTCGTAGATGTGGGGCAAAAGAAGAGAGTTCTTATAGCTCCAATGCAATGTCTGAAGGAGGTGTTCGATCTAGACGGCGCCATGGAAGATGCCGCAAGCAAGGATAGGGTTGAGCTGTGGGAGCGGGTGGAGAAATGCAAAGACAACACTATGTTCCACAGGGTATTGTTAAGGAAGTGTGCAGAAGCCCAGTCTGGATTCGTGAGAACCTGTTCATAGACTACAAACAGCTGGTGTTGAAGAGGCAGCTCAGTCGTGGAGCTTATGGGGTTGTATACGATGCAACTTGGTTGGATTATCCATTTGCTGTCAAGGTATTTAGAGAAGGTGACATTAGCTTTAGCAGGGAACTTGCAGCGTTAGTGCCTTTGAAGCATCCAAACATAATCAGAGTTGTTGGTTACTCATATAATGATGAGTCAAGGCAATGCGCTTTGGTCCTGGAGAAGATGAGCATGGACTTGAGTAAGTTCTTGAAGGCAATGAAGAGAGATTCCAGGATGTCGTTGCTAAACGCAGTATCCATCATGCTTGACGTCGCCACTGCAATGAGGGTGTTGCATTCTGAGAATATCATTCATCGAGACTTAAAGCCGGCCAACATTCTTGTGAACGTTGGCTCCAACTTCATGGTAAAGGTTGCCGATTTCGGATTGGCAAGAACTAAGTTTGTAACCAAGGATGTGACAGCTGCGACTTCTAGAGTTGGAACAAAAGCTTTCTGTGCACCAGAAGTTTACGATTCTGATAACTACTCTAAGAAAGCAGATGTGTATAGTTACGCAATGGTCAGCTACCAAATCTTAACGGGAGAGACACCATTCTTTAACATCCTGGATCAACGTGACTTCTTTGATATGGTTCGTATGGGAAGACGCCCAGAGTTGCCTTGCACGTATCCCAGGCAACTAAACAGTTTACTCACCCAGTGTTGGAGTGGAGCTCCAGAAGACCGTCCAGACTTCTGGCATATTTGTGATATCCTAAAAGCAATCAAAGGTTGCATTGTTACAAACTGTACGTGGGATGAAGTGAAGCTTTATGAGGTCACCTCGGAGTCCCCGGGTCTTCACTTCTTTGATGGTGGTGGGTACAACATAGAAACCTTGAGGGCATGTACCAAAATGCTTGGTCAGGGAAGCTTGGGTATTACATACCAAGCTACTACTAAGCTGAAGGGTCTTGTAACAACGCTGGCTGTTAAGTCGCTAAAGGAACCCAAGGATACCATGATGACTAAGCATCAGTTTCAAATGCTTGGTAATCTGAAACACATTAATGTTCTTCCATTGAGGTCATATTATGGTGGCGAAAGAGAGTGCCTGCTTATCTACGACTATATTTCTAGTCCTAGTCTTGAAACAGTTTTGCATGGTAAGTATACTCTCTCTCTCTCTAAATATATTTGTATTCTTATATATTATTCTCTGTTTGTTGCAGGATCCTCTACCGCTCCCTTACCATGGGCAAGCCGCGTGCACATAGCTCTAGGCATTGCCAAGGGATTGGCATACCTACATTCTCAAGCGAGCCTTTGTGGGGGTGGAGGTTTTGTTCATGGCAATTTACATGTTTCAAACATTCTAATTCATGAAGGCGAAGCGGTCATAACGGATGCAGGAGTGACTTACATAGTGAAGCCAACCGCAGAACTTACACAAGCAACTGACACATATGCTTTTGGTGTACTCTTGATCGAGCTGTTAACAAAGAAGGCACCTGGATTAGTGAGGTACTTGCTTCATAATAAGAGAACCATAGAGGTGTTTGATGAAGAGTTGCATCCATGCTGGCTCGGCAGCTTGAATAAAGAGCTTACCCAGCTGCTGCGTATAGCTATGGCTTGCATGTCTGCGACTAGTTTGAAGATGGAACGTGTGGTGGGCTTTATTGAGAAGCTGGGTGTCATCCGGGATGGTGCTTTACCTCCTGGTTGGGTGCCATTTTAACGTATTTATATTCAATTACAATAGAACACGTTTAAATGTTTAAATTAATACCTTTATATTTTTTTATGCTATTTGTTTCGACATAATTAAGATAAAAGTATACATAAAACAGAAAGGCTTGTGCTTAAAATATTCTAGAATATCCAAGAATTTTCTAGAATCTTGAAATAATATTCTTTGCCCGAATGACTTCTTTGTCCAAACACGTTTATGCCCAAGCAACCAAAGATGATTCACTACCAAACAAGATCGCCCTGCATTGTAAGTGTTGATCAAAGTCAGGCACTCTTGAGTTGTAGAGGAAGCCTACAACTATAGAGTAAGAGGAGAATTGCTATAAGAAATCTTACTTTGACGCTTGGTAATGATCTAATATATCCATGAGGATTGTGCTCCCAAGTCACAATCAATTATGGTTTGGTGGGTTTCCAAAGGCATGGAAAAATAACATAACTAGAACAATTCTTAAAAAATGAATTAAGTCAACTAGATTAAGAAAATATTTGTGAGTAATGCTTTCATTTCGTGATGATATCCTCATCCATGCACACAGTGGATGAAATATATCGTTGCAACTCCCAGCCCGATGACATTAGCCGCATGGGCAACTTTACATATCAAAGACCATTACAAAGACCACCATGTAACTATTTGTAAATAAGTGCATGTTTATGAATTGAAGGGACTCATCAAACCTTATCGGATCAAGATGTATTATCTGAGGATGAAGTCAATACCTCCATGTCATTGGGGAGATCCAGGATGACTAGTAAAGCTGTTGCAAGATCTTGTTAGCAAATGCCACACGACAAACTGTCAGACACAGTTTCTAGAAGAGACTGTTATAAGTTTCCTATTGCTCAACACCCTCATAGAAAAAAGACCTGCATGTCCCCTCAATGTTGCATATGGCTAAGTCATATTTGCCTACCAATGTTGAGATGAATACCATTATGTCATCCTTAATATTTAAAGTACATGCTGTTGGCAACACCTCCTAGAGTAGTGACAATGGAGCACATTGATAACTTATTGTCACTATTATGGCAACCCAAGAAATGAAGGCTTTTTTGAAGACAAAGACCAAGAAATGCATTGCACTTTTAGTAAAGGTAGTTGCTCTTGTGTTCAAAGCTAGTAGCACATTAGGTTTTACCCCCACCTATGCAGCTTATGCAAGCTTGCCTCCCAAGTCAGTAATTCTCCCTTCAAAAAGTTCAACCAAAAGGGCATGTGCTGATGCTCGAATGGGGTTAACAATGATGTCCTCTTGCTTCACATATGATGAGAACTCGTGTGGAGGGGCAACTTTCTTTACCATTACAAATCTATAACATGTGTCAAGTCAAATCAATATTGAAAACTACATACCTCCAAATCATCCTTTGTGTACTCCTTGCACTCAAAAAATTCCTTGGGTTTGGTGGAGAACATGAGTGGGATGCACTTAAGAAGGGGCTAGAACATGGAGGCCTTTCACTGGCTTTCATCTCGTCAAATTAATTGAAAAAGTCTTTATTTTTTTACAGGTTATCACCATCTTCATAAAGGTTCTCCAAGATATCTATAGCCTTATTACATATCGTTCTTCAATAAAGATTGATGGTGAACCACTTCAACCACTTCTTGTCTTTCACTTCAAGCAAGCCTAGAGTCTGATGCTTATCCTTCATGTCTAAATAGCCAAGCTTGTTTAAGTACCACATTTGCATGTCATTTGTGATCTTTGCCTTTAATAGTGCATACATTTTTTCTAATTCCATCCACTAACACTACCTGAGGGGATGTTTGTGACCCTATGAAACCAATTGTCACCCAAGGCGGGCTCAATAATAGAGAGGAACTTCATCATGCACTTGTTGTGTTTTTTGTAAACCTGTTGCTTTAAATATGCCTCTATTGAGCATTCCCTTTGGCTTGTTTCATAGCTCTCTCTTTCTAAAATAGACATGTGTTAGGAACGGATGAAAAGAGTAACCAAGTGAGTACCTTGAGCATGAGTTTTGTACAAATCAAATTTGGCAAATGATGCTAAATCGACTTCCCTATTGCACTAGAAGCCCATAGCAAGAATACTGTACTTGCTCAATTTTTATTAGACCTTTTGAAAATATTATAGAAAGTTTAATACCACAGTTTGTGAAGACCAAGTTTTCAAGTTTAATTTATTTTTTATGTAGTTTATGTTGATAGTGTTGAAAATGTAGTTTTAAAACCAAAATACCAATATGTTGGGCTTAATGAAGTGAGATGAACTATATGTGGTGCTTACACATATTAACATCTTGGCAATAGAAATGACTCATGCTCAAATATGATCTTCTATAGCAAAGCATAAGTTCTTGTAACAACTTTAACAATAATGACAATTCTTATAATAGAAACAAGTCCCAACGAAAAGGAGGCTTGGCCCCAAGAGCTTGGCCCTAGAATACACCAAAATCTTCACCAAATATTCCTTGGTTGACAAAACTTCACAAGTGTTGAAATGAATATTCTTATTAGGGAGTAGAATATTTGGTGGTCGGACTTTATTAGTCAATGGAATTTCTTTTATTATTCATATATACCATAAGATCTTACACTACTATTGTAAATTAATACATTATACAAGATATATGCACATTTTCATTTAAACGAACACCTAACTACATGTTCCTCGTCTTTTTTAGCATTGTAGCAATCTTTGTTTCTCGCCTCTACTACTCACAAAATGGTTGTTGAGTTGGTATCTCTTTGGCATGACGTTCTTTGCTATTCTAGCATTGGCTATCCTTGCAAACTCGAAAGATTCTTCATTCCCAAAATGTTTATGTCGAGGTCTATAGATGCAATAAGCAACAATCATGTCCCTAATCCTATATGCCAAATGAGGTCACCCTGTCTTATAAGTTGCTCAATCACAAGCTGCATAAGTTGAACACTCTTTGGCTATAACAAAAGCATGTAGTGTTCGAGTTCAAGTTAGCATGGAACATTGTAGCAAGTTATCTTACCATAATTCTTGGTAATGGTCGAGAGTATCTACTAGGATTGTGCAACCTAATAAAGTGGATTCACTATTGCTAGATTTTTAGAGGCTTGTAACAAAAGCATCATTCCTAGAGAAGGTGATAAGTAATCGTAAATGAAAAGATAGAATTAAGTAGTACCTTCATCATGTATCAATATCCCCAACCTCATCCACAATAGACATAATATGTCGCTACAAGTTCCAAGTTGATAACTTTAGTTGCTTGCACAACTATGGGGATCATAGTGGCTGTAGCAAACACCACCATGAAACCTTGTGTTGTCAAGTGCATACCAATGAACTAGAGGGCCTCATCAAACCTTACCAAATCGAGGTGCAACAAGCTGTTGTTCAAGGTAGATGTCATAAGATTCAAATCCATGGGGAGGTCCAAGATCACTAAATTGAAGCTTGTCATAGTTTTTATTATAACTCCTTTTTACTTTGGACGTTTTATTGTTGTTACTTACTAAACTATGTTGATAAGTCCTAGGTGTAGAAGAAACATGCCCGCTTAATGCACTTGAATATATAGTGATGGTCTGATCGGGTGCCATTAGGTATTTGCAAGAAACTCTAGGCAAAAGCTAGCACTTCCATTACAAAACTCTTACCTTGATTTTTTATTCCAATTAGGTTTTTGGATGATTCTGGTGAGTTTGGCATATTGGATATGAGTAGAAACACCCCTAGGATTGACATAATCCTAGTGTTGCCCTAACCCCATGCCCTAAACCCCTCATGTTAGGGTTTAGGGGTCAATGGGTCATTAATTAACTCACCAAGTATATTCTTTTTGGGAATGAGATTCTATGCCATTCCACTTATGTAAACATGATTGGGGGGGGGGGGGGGCGCTTTATCACATGTTTAAGTAGTACATGTGGGAGAGTTCCTGGGTTCCTGACAGAGTTCGTTATTTTTCTACCGGTGCAAGCTCTAGCTTGTGTTGTTAAGGCACAACTCTCTATTGTGCCGCCTTAACTTTTAGACAATAGGGGTATGTCCTACTTTCGGGGTAGCCTACCCTTAACGTTAGCGAATCCATGCCTAGAAGGTCTTGTCGGACTACACGTCCTAAGGGTCAGAGGTTGAGACTTGTCTTTAGCCTCCTCCTCCACGTCAAGCTATCTTTATCGAGTCCTTGAGGGATTGCAGAAGGGTTTTAAAGTTAGCATTAGAGAGCCACATTTGTGGCACCTAGTGTAACTCTCAAATCTAAGGTGCTATAACATGATAGCCCACATCTGGGAAATAGTGCCACATAAAGATGTGACATTGAGCCATATGGCACACAGTACAACACCTAAGGCACACCTTTTGGGGTTGTCTTATGGGATTAACGTCGGGAGGTTGGATACTCTAGTAAGCAGGCATGCTTGTGTTCTCATAAAGGTGTTAAGCTTCAGACATCGACCCAAGGGAGGTTAGGTCTCGTAACTAGTGTGCTATCGGTAAACTTGGCTATGAGCTGTTCTCCTTAGGATTCAAGGAGTTGAACAACCTAAGCTCATTAGTAAGAGCCCTTTCGTGAGACACTTGTGAGGTTGTGTATTTAAGGTTATCCAAACCTAATATTGGGGAGTTTACTTAGTAGAACACTCGTGTCCTCATTATGTACTAGCCCTAGGACTAAGGTATAACTTGACCACTCGAACCCTTAGGGATTAGTCATGGTTTAAGACACCTTTTGTCACACTAAAGGGGTTGTACTCCCCGATGAGGGTGAATCTTTAAGGGGTAAGTCGCGATGCCTTCGCTCTATCACAAGGGTATATGCAAAGCATGTCTCCTTAGCGGGGTTAGGGTATGAGTCTGCCTAGATATTTTGGGGTAGGATCCTAAAGTCTACTCGGGTTATCCTTTAAGGTTCGAAGGATAGTCATTCTAAAGGACTTAGGTAGAACCCTAATTCTTATGCCTATTTGGGCATATGAGTCAGGCTCTAGGGGTTGTCTTAAAAGACTTGGCATTGCTCATATAGGGAATTGATGCCGAAAGGCTATTTGGCGGCCACATGTTGCCACGTGTTAGCCTCCGGGTTAAAACTCTGACAAAGTCAAACTCACTTGCTTCTTCTTTGAATTGTGTCTGCAAATTTGGGGTGTGGTGCTCATCGATGAGGACCCTTAACCTATTGTATGCCTCCAATTGATTCACTCTTTCATCAAAGAATGACCTACACCTCTCCTCAATGTCATAGATAGCCAAGTCATATCTCCTATGACTAGATGTCAACATTGGGATGTATAGTATAAGGTCATCCTTGATGTCAATGGTCCTAACAACTAGCATAACCTACTAGAGCAATGACAATAGTAGCAAAGGAAACAATCTTGAAGAGCTACTAGCTCCTACCCTTTGCATGAGAGAAAATTTGCTTCTTTGCCTTTGTTTTCAATGTAACCCTCCATTTATTTTGGTTGCCACAACAATGATGGTAAGTCGCCGACATGCAGACTGTCTAGGGTTGCCTCCCAAGCTGGGACTTCTCCCACTGAAAAGTCTAGCCAGAATGGGACGTGTTTATGCTCAAATGGGGTTAAGAAGACATTTTCTTGCTCCACATGTGAGGAGAGTTAGTGTGGTCCATTTAGAGTTTCATAATTGTGCTCAGAATAATTGTGGTGGCATGGAGAATAATTGTGGCATGGAGAATAATCATAATGTGGTGGCATGGAGAATGATGAATGAAGGGGGGACATGTTATGCCTGACTGGGGGAGAACCTGTCAATATAACCAATCAGCATTCTAACAAGGAAATGGAAGATAGATATGAAGAGGATTAATCCAAGAGCACCCATTTGAAATTCTATGTAGCTGAATATGGCATAAAAAAATAACAAAGAATGCATAAACAATAAAAGAGGAAAAGCAAGCAAAATAAGAGAAAATAACTGAACAAAAGAAATTAAAATCAGGAATATGGATGTAGATACCGATGGAAGCTCAAAATTGTTGCACGCACACACACATATACATAGATAGATTGAAAACGGATATACATAAACATACATATCTGGCTTCTCCAATTCTCCATGTATACATCTATGAGATAATATCAAACACTGGAGAAAAGGATCTTATATATAGAGTGCAGACTTGAAGCGTGTATGCGTCCATAACGAGTATGGATCTCTCATTGGTGGTGTCGTGAACATTATCTATTAATGTACATTGTCCACACACAGAAATATGATACACGGACATATATTTAAGCATATAGTTTTCTGTAATTATTCTCTTAACAAAATAACTTGTACAGCGTTAGTACATGAGGAGCATTAGTTTACACAAGGATGTTGTTTGTTTTAGAATATATAAAATTATATAAGTCTTAGGATATACCATGTAACTTCTGAATGTATATTCAGCTTACATGCAGAATGAAAGTACATGTACGCTGACTTAAAAATGGAAAAGCGTGTGACTCTAGAAGCGTGGTTCTGAGATTCTAAGAATACCAACGAGAATACAACAAACCTTCATTTGTAATGGGACATTAGCAGCAGGGTAGACAGGCTTCTGGCTTGGTATGGCATCAGGTATAGTCTTAGGCTTGATAAGTATGGTCATTATCAGATTCATGGGAATGCTCATCAAGAAAATCAGGCCAGTTAAAGTTCGTGTAGACGTGTCTGTTACGGCTGGGGTTGAAATTCGTGATTCCTTGCCAATTCTGAAGAAACAGCTGGATGTTGTTCAAGAGCTTCCAATCTTGGGTGTCACAACTGTATATAAGGGGACATTAGCTGCCGGCTTTCATGTTGCCATCAAAAGAATATCCATCGAGAGTTGCACAAGTGATAGTGCCTCGGAACGTCATTCGTCATGGTGGAGCACACACAATTCCACACATTAATCTTATAGGATGTATGCCTATTCAGGCATTCCGGATGCACATTTGCTTGTCATGTAATTGCAAAGGTTACCCCATAGTTGCTGGCGACCGTTCCGACCGCCGACCGAAAACGTTTCGACCTTGGTCCCGACCATGCAATTTTTTGGCCGAACGACCGACCGGTTTCAAACAAAATAACCTAAAGAAATGGTAAAGAAAATAAAAGAAATATAACAAACACAACTTACACAAATCACTCAACTCAAATCACTAATCATCACCAACCTCTTTAACTGCCTCATCTTCATTGTCTTCTTCATGGTCCTCTTCTCCATCATCTCCATCATCTCCATCATTCATCACTATCTCCTCCAAACGTACTTGCATCTCAACAAGCCTCATCCATTGCGGTTCTAACTCAAGAGCATCCAAATCCACTTCCAGTAGCTTCATCCCTTCGAGCTCCACCCGATCCACAACTCTCTTATTTGCATGAATGGTAACAAGCTTCTTCAAGCTTTCGCTCTTCAAGCGATTCTGTTTCTTTGATTGTATCAAATTCCAGCTATTCCAGTTTCGCTCACATGGAGAAGCACTGACTCCTTGGCTAAGAATACGAATGGCAAGCCTTTTCACTCCGGCATTTCATAACCAAACGTGTTCCACCAGCTCACAGCCCATCTCCTCTTTGCAGGACTTTTGGCCAACTCCCGATTAAGAGCCTTGCCTTCTTCCTGTCTAAACTTCTGAAATTGGGTGTCTAACTTTGCATGCAGCTCCATATCCCCTCCACTATAAAGTGCCAAGTAGTCCAGCCAATTGTCCATTGTTTCAGGATCCAAATCCTTGCCTAAGAACAATGGATTCAGTGCGTATGTAGCACCGTACATGATGCTATGCATCATGGGCCACCTAGCCTTTCTTCCACCATGATCCTCCATTAAGAAGGCCTTGATATCTTCAATCCTATTGGCATGAATGATTTGACTCGTAGCAACTCCATCAAGGCCTTCAATCATCCTATCCATAACTTCTTGAATTAGGCCTGAAACGACACCCTCACGATCCGCAAGCCGCAAAACTTTGAGAATGGGACCAGTCAACACAAGAATTTCCTGGCATTCTCTCCAAAAATCATCATCCTCGCTGACCTGTGAAGTTGAAAACCACTTGGACGTCACAAACTCCTCACTCACAACAAAACATTGCAATGCTCCAAACACCTCAACATCCACAAGC
Source organism: Selaginella tamariscina (assembly GCA_003024785.1). Taxonomy (NCBI): domain Eukaryota; kingdom Viridiplantae; phylum Streptophyta; class Lycopodiopsida; order Selaginellales; family Selaginellaceae; genus Selaginella; species Selaginella tamariscina. The sequence continues at coordinate 447,458 of PUQB01000124.1, forward strand.
TGGCTGATCACAGCAAACATATATGCAAAGCGAGTTTGGGCTAGCTTGAGCAACTCATGACGACAAAATCCTCGGAACATAGCAAGAACCATAGGCTCCTTCGTGATGAATGTAATGATCTCCTCACAACGCCTCAACGTTGGTTCCACCCACTCCAATGCTCCGATGTCCTCCAAAAGCAAGTCCAAAACGTGGCATACACAATGGGCATGCAAAATCTCAGGATACTCCTCCCTCATGAAAGTTCCCATGGAGACACAATTTGATGCACTATCTGTCACAACTTGAACCACATTCTTTACACCGATATCCTCAATGACAGGCTTCAATTGATGCCATAGCCACATTTCAGTCTTCTCAACTCCCCCACAATCTATTGCCTTCAAGAACACTGAACCATGAATAGAAGTAACCATGAAGTTGATCATGGATCTTTTGCGGATGTCGGACCATCCATCAATGACAATGCTGCAGCCATATTGAGCCCAACCTTCTCGAAACCTACCAAGCTTTGCATTAACAATGTCGTATTGCCTTGTCAAAGCAGTAGTGCGCAGCTTATCATACTTCATCAACCTTGAAATGCCACCTGGTCCTGCATCTATTGCAGCAGATAGCATTTTCTTCAAGTAAGGAGACTTGATAACATTGAATGCAATGTTGTTGGTGAAGAAGAACTCGGCAACTGCATCATCAAGTTGCTAGGTAACGTGTATCATTCAAGAGATCAACAATGTTGCCATCACGAGTCCTCTTTCGCTGAGAAAGAGTGGCATTGCCAGAACCTTCAGTCTGGCCAACACTCCCAGCACCTTCAAACTGGCTTGTAGATCCCGCAGCACCTTCAGGCTGGCCCGCAGATCCCCTAGCAATATCCCTAGACTGGGCATATGCTGTGACGTCCATGGATTGAGACCCTGCAGCATTTTTGTTGAAGTAGCTCCTTGCCCTTTGGCATACATTAGGATCAACCTTGTCCCCAGCAGAGCAGCACTCAATTTCATGGCCCGGGACGCCTCCAATGTGAGCTCGAATCTGTTTAGGTGCTCCACCATACTCCTTGGTATAGTACTTGCAAGTCCAACGGATTTTGCCTCTCCTAGCTGCGTATGCTTTCCCCTTGATGACATGCTCCCATGCCCAATCCTCTCCCATTGATTTGAATTTCTTTAGGGTTAACTCACTCTCTCTGGGTAGGAAACGGATGGTCGCATCGCGATGGAAACGGGACGTTTCCTGACCGTGGTCTATCGGTCCGACTGCGGTCGGCAGCAACTATGGGTTACCCCAAATGTTTTCTCAAAGGCGTTTATGAAAATTTCTGAAAAACTTTATAATAAATAAAAAAGATTTTAAAAATAAAACTGTAAGATCCATGTGTACGCTGCATGTGCACATACTATTATTAGCGTAGCGGGTTTTAATAGCCGTCGGATTGGTTTTAATTTGAACCACTCGCTCTTGTATATAATTTAATAAAGTTCTTTAACTAATGAATATACACATTTCTATATTCTGAGTTCCACATTGGTGGTGAGGGCCACCTCTAATTGTCCTTATGGAGTGCTCGGCTTTGTGTCTTTTTTGTCGATTTTCTTTATTTTCTTAGATATAGTTTTTCGATTGTTTAGATCTATTCCTTTCTTATAGATTTTGTCCATAAATCTACAATAGGCAAACCCCTTGTCTGTGAAGCAGTTATTCATGCAGTTGTTGGATGCCATGCAGATGCAACTGAACAATCACTTTCAGCTGATGGTAGTATTCACAGCCCAAGGTACTCCTCTTGCTCTTATTGCAAACCCTCGCGTCCAGTCGAATTTCTTTTGCGGAAATCCTGGAGATGATGTGTACCATTGGTTTGACCATTTCACCGTGGTTGCCACATATCATTCATGGAACGGTGCTCAATGTTTGTGCGAGTTTCCTACTTGTCTTTAAGGGACGGTGTTGCAGTGGTACAATGGTTTGGACGTTGCAACTCATGGAGATTGGAGTATTCTTCTAGAGATCTTCAAACATGCATTCGGGCATGTGGACAACTATGACGATGCTTTTCAGTAGTTGCATCGTATTTGTCAAGAGCCATCTGAGTTGGTGATGCAGTTTGGTGTTTGCTTTCAGAGCTTTTGCTGTGTGCAGAACCTAACATGTCGGAACGCATCAAATTAAATATGTTGTGGCCAGCACTTCATCAAGACCTTGTGGGGCTTGTGCATGCACTAGCTCCAATGACTCTTGACGATGCTTTGAGGCTGGCACAACGATATGAGTCATCACCTCTCCCACTTGCACCTTCATGTTTTCTCGTTCCACTTCATGTTGGGGATGGACCTGCTTCGATGGAGGTTGATGATGTTGTTGCTCGTGTACCAGCACAAGGTTGGGCCCGTGGAGTGCTATTCGTTGTTGGGCATGTGATGAGGTTGGACACATGTATCGGTGCTGTTAACGGGTTCCCGATTGGTGTCCCCCATTTCCGGGGTGGAGGTCTTGGCATCAATAATGTTCGATTGGCACCACTGCAGTAGAAGGTCATGATGCGGTAGATCTTCCGGGAAACGATGAATCGCACGAGTAAAGGGGGGTCCTTATGCGAATAAATTAATGATCCCTCCATCTTTCTTTCAAGAGTATCATCAAGGGGTTCACTTGACACTAGTTCCTCTGGTCTTCACTTTTCAAGCTCGATTTAATCACACGCCACGTCTTTCAGTGTTGGTGGATACAGGTTCGAGTTTGTCATTTATTTCTCAATCTGTTGTTAAACGTTGCAGCCTTCATTTGCGTCGTGCGGTAGAACCAATCTTCATTCTGTACGGCAACGGACACACTCATGCTTGTTTGCGGGATGAAGTTGACATTATTGTTCGTGTGGACAATCGTGAGCTTGAGCTTTAACTGACTAAGCCCACGAACAAGACTCACCTTGTGGATCAGGATACATGGACTAGCCGAGCTTTAGGTGTCGTTCTTACATCAATATTTATATAATGTACCTCTTGTGCTCTTCCTTAATTGTTATATTAGGCAATATATTATATAATTTCTGCGGGTGGTGCCAAGTCAAGCTTTTCACCTTATTCTTGGTATGGATTAGTTGACTCGCAATCATCCCAAGTGTGACTTCGAAAAGTCTCCCCTTGTTTGACTCTCTCTCATCTTTCTTACATTCCTCTTACTTTTATTCCACTTTGTCCATCTGCTTCCACCTCTGCTTGCATCACTTTTGTTTCACCTTTATTTCCAACCATCTTCCCTTTATGTTCCTCATTTCCCTCTCTAAATCTATTAGATAATCATCATGCTGCAGTCGTTGATCAATTTAAGGAGTATGTTGATCTTTTCAACTTCGACTTGTCCTCTGAGGCTAAGATTGCGACACGCCACCCTATTCCAACTGGGGATGCTAGGCTGATCAAGGTACCTATACGGCATCAATCACCAAAGGAGCTCAAGATCTCATGAGCGAATATTAAGGAGATGTTGGAGAAAGGTGTTATCCAAAATTTTTGAAGTCCTTGGGTGTGCAAACCTTATCTTATGACGAAGCTGGATGGTAGCATTCGATTCTACATTGACTATCGCCCATTAAATGATGTAACTATTTCAGATGTGTACTCACTTCCTCATACTGCAGACCTTTTGGATTGACTGGGGCAGAGCCGTTGGTTCACCAAGTTAGATCTTGCCTCTGGATATTGGCAAGTTTCGATGGCTGACATGGACATTCCCAAGATTGCTTTTTGGACACCATTTGGCATGTACGAGTTCTTGGTGATGCCTTTCGGTTTGAGTAATGCTCCAGCAACTTTCAATGTATGATGAACGAGGTTCTTCAATGCCGGAAGTGACTGTCGACTTCATCGATGATGTTTTAATCCATTTGGATGGAATGTGGGAGGAACATATCGGTGATGTACAAAGGTTTTGGATCAGCTATGAAGTTGGTTTGAAGTTGAAGCCATCTAAGTGTGTGTTTGGATCAAAGGACACCACTTATCTGGGTTATCGCATTTCACGTGAAGGTTTGCAAGTCGATCCTGACAAACTAGTTGCAGTTTTGAAGTTCCCTACGCCAAAGTGTGTGAATGATGTGCAACGCTTTCTTGGCAAGGTACAATATCTGGGTCGTTTTGTGGATCATCTTTCAGATCGTACTGCACCGTTGCGCGCGTTGTTGAAATCGTCAATGACTTCTTTTGTTTGGTCTAAGGATTGCAAGCAGGCATTTGCAGATCTCAAAGAGTTGTTGACGACTCCTCCAGTTTTGGCGTACCCGGATTACACTCGTCCTTTCATCTTGCGTGTAGATGCTTCTGACATCGGCCTCGGGGTATTGATGCAGGAGAGTACAGTGTTCCTGGCCAACGACATCCCATTGCGTACATCAGCCGTACATTGCAGCCAGCAGAGGTGAATTACTCCACAATGAAAAGGAGTGTCTAGCAGCAGTTTGGGGTTTTGAGAAGCTCCATGCCTACTTGCATGGTTCGCGGACGTTGTTGGAAGCGATCATGCAGCAGTCACTTCGTTGTTGAAGCGAAGAATTTGATTGGGTACTGCTCGGTGGGCCTTGAAACTTCAAATTTACGACTTTGAAGTTGTTCATCGCCAGGAAGTTCCATGGCTGATGCTGATGCTCTTTCTCGGGCTCCTCTTCCACCTTCTCTCTCTTCTTTGCCCCAGAGGAACCAGTTGTTCCAGCTTCAGTGGACTTTTTGGACGAAGATTCCGTACCATCAGCAGTTGCTGTGCTTGACATTCAGTGTCCGCAGAATGCAGAGTTAGATTTGCCGTCTTTGGATGAGGTTCGGAAGCTCAAAAGGTTGAGCCGTGGATTCGAAGGCTTCGTGATGGGTTTGAGAATCCTGCATCACTTGCTGATGACTTGCCTTTCAGGCATTTACATTCGCAGTATGCCTTCAAGACCTTCTTTATTTTTGGGGACTGATCCAATGATCCTTTGCGGTTGGTGGTGCCTTCAATCTTCATTCCACACTTCCTCCATGCTTACCATGACTCTCCTATTCTTGGCGGCACATGGGACATCGTCGTGTGATGGAGAAGCTTGCACAGATCTTTCTATTGGCCAGTTGCGAGGAGATGTGATTCGGTATGTGCAGCTGTGTGTGGTGCCAAGCTCGCAATACTCCCCCGTGTGCTTCGAAGGACGGTTGAGTCAATTGCAGTTTCTCGTCCATTTGAGTTGGTGGCATTTGATTTGATGGGGACCTTTTCTGTGGTCAACTGCTGGCAACAAGTATGTTATTATTGCTTCTGATTACCTAACTCGCTAGGTAGAAGTTGGTGCTCTTGCTAGTGCGACTGCTTCTGCTGTTTGGTCAGTTTCTCCTTAATTGGGTTGTGTTTCGGCATTCTTATCTAGAGCAAATTCTCTCAGATAATGGTCTTGCATTTATGGCTGAGGCATTTTATGTTTTGACGTCTCAACTAGGGATATGCCACACTTTCACAAGTGCTTATCATCCTCAAACAAATGGTTTGGTGGAACGGCTCGTTAGAACCTTCAAGGGGATGATCACGAAGTATATGAACTTTCAACATTCGGATTGGGATGGTTATTTACCATCTCTCCGATATGCTTATGTCACTGGAGTACAAAGTTCCATTGGTACTTTCCCATATAAGCTCTTGTATGGTCATGACCCGGTGTTGCCAACGGAGTTGGGTTTGCCTTCTTGGTTACTGCGAGCTGCTGATGTTAGGTCATGGGATCAGTATCTGACGAGCATTCTTCCATTGGTTCGTGCGGAGTCAGAGAACACTTGGGCCACATACAAGTAGGACAATAACAATACTAGAACTCGCACCATCATTCTTCTGCGGAGTATAAAGTTGATGAACTAGTGTTGGTTCATTTTCCCAAGCTTACGGTATGTGGTTTAGTTAAGAGTCTCCTTCCTCAGTGGAAAGGACCGTATCGAGTGCTACGATAAGTAGGGCCACAAGTTTATGAGGTTCGGCACGACAGTCAACCTAATCCTCTAGAAATTGTACATGTGCAACGGTTTGAAGCGTTTTGTGCAACAGGAACAAGTTGTGCCACCTACAAATCCACCAATGCCTCCTCCTGATATTCCTCCAGATCTGAGCCCATCGATAAGAGAATCCTAACCAACTTACATCCTTCCGAAAGGAGGAAATCATGTAAGATCCATGTGTACAACTGCATATGCACATACTATTATTAACATAATAGGTTTTGATAACTGTCGGATTAATTTCAATTTGGACCACTTGCTCCTGTATATAAGTTAGGGTTATTAAATTAATACATATACACGTTTTTATATTCCAAGTTCTCACATAACTAATTTGAACAATGTCTATCAACAGTTTTACACTTGAGATAGTGGGGTTTTCAAGTTACGGAGTTTGATGTAGTTTTTCTTCTTTTTAAATTGAGGATTGGCAAAAACCGGGCTTCGTACAACGGGCTTTTCGCATATTCCCGAATATCCAGGAATATTCTGTCAAATAAAAGGGAATATTCTAGAATATTCTGCCAAGTAGATTATCTTTAACTTTCATTATAAAATGCCGACCAACAAGTGAAAAACGCTAATTATTTGCCGACTAGACTTTACTATACCGACTAAACTTAAAAAGTCGCAGGTTCGACATTGCGCTTGCAACCAACCAATAACCGATGCACTTCTGCTGGAGTAAGGGTCCGCCTCTGTAAGAAGTAAGTAATCGTTGGGTCTAATCCAAGAACATGAGTGTACACAAAATACATGTGTTGGCAGGGGCTCCAGTTCTTGGCTTTCTGAAAAGTTGCACAAGTGCATGACGGAACAGCAGAAATTGTTACCTTAGCAGATTGCATGCCTGCAGAGACAATGAAGGCCTCAGTCTTCCCTCTTTGAACCACCTCCACGTTGTTGATCCGACCTTGAAGAATCTTTGCCTGGTTGTAATGTTTCTCATGTTCCTTGGACATTCTTGTTGGTGTTCGCACACTCCGTCCATGGTATGTTGGTACTCTATGTGCTCCCTCTCCTCTTGGTGGTGATGGTGTTCGATCCATTCGGCTACTACTGTCGTCTACCATTTCTTCAAATCCCTCCAACTTGAATCCTGCTTTCAGAAGAGCTTCAACCTCATTTGCATTCAAGTTTGTTCCTTTTTGAACTGGCCAAACCTCTGGAACTTCTGGAATACTCTCAGGAGGAATCCCTGCATATGGTCGTCTGAAGCAACAAGAATCGCGTGGGCAGAACCATAGCATCTGATGAGTGAACTCAATGTTCCCAAATGCATTTGTATATTGCCGTCTACCGTGAAATCCTGGTGCCGGTACACGATGTGGATATCCTATGGGTCTGCCACACTTGCTGTTACCGTCCTGAGTGAGACCTAGACATTTCACCTGACTTGCCTCCCCAATGCGTCTGATGGCCCACTGAGTCATCAACGTCTCTCTTTCAGTGACATTGACATCTTGAAACTTGAGTTTTTTCCTGCGTGCATTTGGGATGACTTGTTCTGCATATTGTGTGTCATGTCTATGTGTACGAAGTGCATCAATCCCATGGTCCCCAGTTGACGGTTGACGAACGGTTCGAACACGAACATTTGTTGTAGAGGCAAACTCTGGACTTGCAAGATGCTCTTCATCACTAACAAGATTTGCAAAAGTTGTTGGAGACACTGATTTTCCCGCTGAAAGTTTCTGCTGTGCACGTTTCAGAAGAGTTTCCATGGAAGGACCTGTGCCTGAATATCTCCCTTCAAATGATGCCTTGACCTTTGCACTTTGGAAAACAGCATCTGTTAAATCTAACATTGTTGCCTCCAACAAAGGAACACGCTTCGTCAGCCTTGCTCTTCGTGCTCTTGCATGAACAACTTCGGAGTTGTTAGTGGTAGGCACATTCGCAACACCATCTTCTGTCAAGTCAATTATCTCTGTCATGGAAATATGATCTTCATGTCTTGCCCACCATGACAGCCATGTTTGCAAAGCGCTAACGTTACTGGACCTGCCTTCCCAAAATGACTCCAACATTACTCGTCGTTCCAACTTATCTTGGTTGGTTAGTGCTGCAGGCCATGAGCGTGCAAGGTTCATGTGCTCCTCCCTGTGTTCCTCAAGTATCCACTTCTTTGTAACTTGACGCACTGACTGCATGTAATGGAACAAACAACTCCTTTCTCTTCCTCTCATCTTTGACCCATTGTTGAAAACTTGACGCAATGCTAACCAAATTGCACCTGACTCATCTGACATGAACCCCGCAAAGTTCACATTATGAAGTCCTTGCTTGCTGCACACTTGAAGCATAGTGTTCAAAAATTTGATCACCGCCACACTATCCTCCCTGATCATGTCACCATAAGCAAGTGTCACCATCGACCTTAAACTGCACAAACATAAGTGCATTATATTAGTAAGTATTTTAAAACATAGATATGTTAATACTTACAATGGATCATAGAGATGTATTCCCAGTGTACACCAATCATCAATACGATATGTGTGGTCTAGCACCACCCACTGCTGTTCGAGATCACCTCCAGATTGACACCTTCTAATGTAGTCTATTCCGGATCCTGGGCCGGCAACTGTCATTTTGAAGATTAAAGGCTGCTCTTCAGCTCCGTTGAGGTCCATTCCGGGTATGTGGATAACATGTATGAATGGGATTGATAGCTTCTTCTTTAACTGCAGAAGTCCTTCGTAACCTTCTTTGAAACGAGTGTCTGTTGTTCTAGCCTGAGATATCCATTCTCTTGTTCTACATTGGAAAGGTTAAGCATCTCCAAAAGGAAATAATAATTTTTTTGCTTACCGGCGGTGATTTGTGAGTGGTAGTAGATCTGACAGAACCTTGTCGTATGATACATCTCCAGAATCTGTTACCAGTTTTTCCAAAATTATATTGCGTGCTGCTTGAAACTCTATGACACGTTGATTAGTTCTTGGGGTTGCAGCGACTGCTTTGTTGATTGTCTCCTTAGCTCTGTCTTTAGAGACCATGGATTCGGGTGGTCTACGTGGGTGTTGATGTTCTCCAAGATGGATGAAAAGCCTCGTGCATGTGATATCATCTGGAATTATGTAATATGCAACAACGGAGCATGTCTGCACTAGAAGGGGCTCATTGTTGCAATGCACACACTTCATTCCAAGCACTCTACCATCTGAAGATAACTGGACTTTATCAATGGTGCCCTTAAATTGGCAGTCATTTGCTTTCTTACTGAAGCTGATGAACGGACATGTTTCCTTTACGCATTTCATGTGGCCAATACATGAACTGCGACTAACACGAGCTGGAACATTCCAATGTGTTGTGCAGCGTTGAGTCCAGTAATCACACCCATCCTTCCTATTCATCCCTTTGTACTTGTCCTTCATTGTTTCGTGTGCTGGCAACTCGTAAATCACATTTCCGTTGCAATCTTCTGGGACCTCAGCAACTTGCTGAATCGATGACGAGACCACCAGTTGCTTCCCAATCCTACATCTCTGACTATTGCGAAGTATTGTTACCATAGAATTGTCCCGATCTGTTGTCTCCAACCGGAATAGCGGTCCTTTGGAAGGAAGAAGTGTGTAATACACAAAACTGCTAGCTCTTGCCCCTTCTGGTTCTACCTCAACATTCGCAGCATCTCCACCAACAACAGACATCAAATGCAGCACTTTAAAAGATTGCCAAGGTGGAATGTCAAATGCAGACCTGAGATCTGTTTCAAAGACAAATGCAATACCATCTTCATCTGCAGGGAAGTCCTTGTCAACACCATTGTAGCTGATTCTTGCCATGTAGCAAAAATGGAACAAACAAAAGTTAAAATTCAAAGACAATGAACATATTACACACGATGGTTAATGTGTTTGTCAGTCGTGAGGCAATCATTTCATTGACAAATATTAAAAATAATATTAATTGCGTGCGTCTGGGTAGAAGAGTGAAATTAATTTACTGCGTCTGGGTAGGTTTTTTGTAAATTAAAAAGTTTTACTATGTACAAGTGGCGATCATGCATGCAATATGTTTACAGAAATTAGGTTGGTTTTTAATTGATTTAGGGCGGCTAGGGTTTTGCAATTAGGGCGGCTAGGGCAGCGAGGGCGGCTAGGTTTTCGTGGAGCAGCGGCGCATTTGGGGGCATAGCGTGGAGCAAGTGTGGCTCCAGGGATTAATCACAATAGGCTTCCATTGAGGGGGTGAGTATTTTCTGATTTCTTCATGATCTGCTCATGATCTTTTCATGATCTGTTCATCTTTTTACATCTCTTCACAGTTGCAAGAAATCCGAGTCGGCCTGCCGACTCGGACTGACTTCGTTGTCCGTCCCAGTCGGCAGGCCGACTGGGGTGGACTGTTCCAGATCCAGTCAACATTTTGACCGGGGTTGACTGTTCCAGCCCCAGTCAGCATTTTGACTAGGGTTGACTGTTCTAGTCCCACCTAGCATTTTGACTGGGCCTTGTTTCGTTCCCAGTCCCAGTCGGCATGCCGACTGGGCCTCCCTTTGTTGCCAGGCCCAGTCGGCATGCCGACTGGGACTCCCTTTGATGCCAGTCCCAGTCGGCATGCCGACTGGGACTCCCTTTGTTGCCAGCCCAGTCGGCATGCCGACTGGGACTCCCTTTGTTGCCAGTCCCAGTCGGCATGCCGACTGGGACTCCCTTTGTTGCCAGCCCAGTCGGCATGCCGACTGGGACTCCCTTTGATGCCAGCCCAGTCGGCATGCCGACTGGGCCTCCCTTTGATGCCAGCCCAGTCGGCATGCCGACTGGGACTCCCTTTGTTGCCAGCCCAGTCGGCATGCCGACTGGGACTCCCTTTGTTGCCACCCAGTCGGCATGCCGACTGGGACTCCCTTTGTTGCCAGTCCCAGTCGGCATGCCGACTGGGACTTACAGCAACTGCTCTCTCAGTCGGCACGCCGACTGTGAGGGCTAGTATGTTTTTTTAATTTTTATTAAACATCTTTGAACATTTATTACAGTTTTTTGTTAAACCTTATTGCTTTTGTAGATGCGCTCTTCACAACGTTTACAAGAAAAGAAGATGAAGGAGCCTACTGAGAGAGAAGCAGAAGCTAGAGCTGCAATTCAGAGAGGGCGTCGGGGTCGTGGGAGAGGAAGTAGGAAGCTGGCTGTGGTTCAGGAACAAGGACCTTCAAGTGATGCTCCAGTTGAACAGGCAAGCCAGCAGGACTGGTCAGGAGAGCAAGAGGATGTAGTTCAACCCCAACAAGAACAATCAGACTTTGTTGAAGAAGTTGAGGATGATGTCTTACCACAGGAGACACAGGAGCAGACAGAAGGCACACAAGCTCATGCGCAGTGACTTTGTCGAGTGACGAAGAGGATGAACCCAAGAGCAAGAAGAGACGACGCAAAGCTGCTGGAGATTCAGAGGCTGCTAAGAAGAAAGAAGGGGAAAGCAGAAGTGCCAGATAATGAGGAAGTTTACAACATTGCAGCCAGCATGCATTCGGAGAGTGCAGTGCGTCTTCTCGCGAAGATCACAATCCGAGAATATGGAGAGGCACCGGATGTCCCTATTTGCCGAATTCTGGGAAATGAGCAGGTGCGGAGAGTCAATCCAGCGGATCTGGAATCTTTGACTAGGAGTTTCAAGAAGGCAGTTGGTTATTTGCGCAACACCACTCAGTTCATCCTTCAAGTTGGGGACCCCATGACAGATGCAGATCTGGCAGCATTGAGAAGCGATGAAGCGATGTATGCTCAGCATTTGGCTTTTGAGGAGGAGCTTCAGTCCGACATGTTCCGGCAATGGGCACCAATGCTTTCGATGAAGAAGTTCATCTGTTGGGATGGTAATCACAGGCTAAAGGTGCTTCAGAAGCTGTACACAGAAGACACGGAAGATAAGATTCAGTGGGCAGTGAGAGTGCGTTCAGGCTTCATCCGTGCTGGGGTCATGGATAATCTTCAGCTTGTGACAATGTTTCAGCAAATTAATAGGTAAACAGAGTGACCTCTAGATCATAGGATTAACTAACTTCGAGCTTTTCAAATATGCAGTTCCTCCGCAACGGCAGTGCAAACCACACTGCCACATCTTCTGCTATCTGTGAAGACATGTTGCACCAGTGAGGAGGGCACAGCGAAGATCTTGGCCAGGCTCAGTGACAAGGAACGAGATGACATAAGAAAGTGGAAGGAAAGCGCGACTGGACAACAAGCTTGGCATCCACTTCCGAATTTGATCTGTGCAAAGATCTTTTTTGAGGTACCATGTCTCACACTTATATCACTTAGTTGATTACGTCTGTGAATTACAGAGTGAGATTGAGGATGATCTTGAGAAGGCTGCAAGGGCATCCAAAGGCAACAAATACCAGGAGCAACAACAGGTCTACATTAAGCATGACAAGCGCATGATGAAGATCTTAGCCATCATCGATCCTGCATTGGGTGAAGAGTGGTTCGACAAGGTGACCCAAATCACATGGAAACAATGCAGATGGATGGGGTTGGAAAAGCTGTACGCGCTTTCAAGGGCGAGAATTCCAAACGAGACGAGAATCATGTACTTCAATAAACTGGTACGTCTCGATCTGAAGAGAGAGCAAGAGACACTTGGATTGCCGGGTGTTCAGGATAAGGAGTGGATAAGGTGGTTTACTATCGATTTGTATTGGGGCAATCAGAGAGGAGGCAGTACAGATTCTCACGGGACTCATCGAGGATGGCGAGTGGAGCAGGCCGGTTACAGATTTCACGACTTGGTGCGATGAAGTGCGGGTAAAATGCAAGAACGTGATGTTCCAGCCATTCCATGAGTGTGTGAAGTTCACTTACTCCATAGAGCCGAAAGAGTTCCTCGAACACGAAGAGACAGCAAGAAGGATGATTTGGAGGTAAGGATGATCTTCTTGACATTGTTACATTCTGACACTACTATATGTTCATTACAGGTATGTCGCAGCGAGAAAGGTGCCTCACACACAGACTATGGTATTCTGGTCAGATTACATGGAAGCACCACACATGTGGTCGAAGACAAGATCTGGCCTGACAGAGTTCGAGCGTGTACACGTACCGTTCTGGCTTGATTATCCACCTGGGCAACCACCAACATGGGAGAAGGATCTCTACAATGAACACTCAAAAGATCTCCCATGCATCTCATGGGATCCGGCAGAGGTCGACTTCATTAAGAAGACAAAGGCCAAGGCAAAGCGGCGTCACCTGTGCAGCAGTCAAAGAAGACCTCAGATACAGTAGCTGGCACCTCCACTACTCGCGATCCAGCTGCCTTCTTCAATTTATCTGAAGTGCTACCATCGCAGGGAACCATGGACATCAAGGATGACTTGGTCACATTCGTCCCTTCACTTGCTACAACTCGAGGTGATAATTTCTTGGCGATTGATGACATCGAGGAGATGCAACAGGCCGTGCTCACGGATGAGAAGGAAGAGGAGGTTCCTGACGCTAGACTGGTTCCTTATAGAAAAGTTCAGACACAGGTGGCCAGGTACCATACAGCTGACAGCCAGACTCGCTACCAGCATATTGCGGGAGAATATGGTTTCAACTTGGTGATCTTCGACCTTCCAAATGGGACCTTGCCAGGAAATACAACGAGTGATACGCCATACCTCTACCTTGATCCAGTGAAGTTCGATGAAGCACTCCAGTTTGCAGGTATGCATATGGCTGCAAATGGTTGGTTGGTTTGTTTGCTGCAGCAAACACCTGGGATCAAGTTGTTCGAGCTGCAAGTGTGGTGGACCTTCAACTTGCTGCAACGTACTACATCTACAGAGGGCGTGGTTGGGGCTACCGCAACAAGATGAAGGTACTTTTTTCTTTATTCATGAAGTTCATTAATGATTTTGATGTTTTAACAGGAGAGCATCCTGCTCCTTCTTGTCTTCCAAGATGCATCTAGAGGATTGCGCGATAATCCACTGCGTTTGTCATCAACAATTCTTGTTGATAATCCTGAGCGGTTCCAAGAAGCATGGTAGGCATTTCATTTTAACAAATTAAGTATTTACCATTATCTTCACATGCAGGATGGACTACCAACCGAAGAGCACTCGATTGATGCAGCTCGTGATAGAACGACTCACCCGGCCAGGTGATCTTATCTGGGATATAGGCAGTGGTACGGGGTCCTCAATGCTTGCAGCTATCGAGCTGGGGAGAAACATTGTTGGGACTGAGAAGAACCCTGAGCTCGGGAGAATTGCTATGAACAGGATTAAAGAGAACATCCAGCCAGAGGAAATCCCAACCCAACCAATAGCGACGTCAAGTAGGACTGGTGGTTCACGAATTGCAGCATTGCTCAATCGTAAGAAGAAGTGACAAGTGTTGAATTGTACTCTTTGGTGTTGAAATAAAACATTAATAATACAGTATAAACATGGCTATGATTAAATATTTTTTGTTGTTAATTGCCGACTGAGCCAAAATCCTAAATTCTAAGAATATTTAGGAATATTCTAAGAATATTCTGGTAGATTCTTTAGAATATTCCGGGTCCAAGCCCGGAAGCCCGGAAGCCCGGAAGCCCTCTTTTTGTCGGGACTCTTTTAAATTGCCGTAATTTATTAAAATTAAAAATTTATGAAAGCACCCAATTGTAAATTAATTTGCGTTTGCAGCTACCTTCCTTATCTGCTGAGAATCGCAGTTTAAAGGATGCACTAGACAACGTTAGACAAGGAAAGATGAACATATGTGGTCCAAAAGGAAGAATATTGCCCTGGTTATCTCAATGGGGCTCAAGTGTCTCCACTTTGACTGCACTTCAAGGATTTTGCACAGAGACCTCAAAACGAGCAATGTTCTTCTGGACAGCGACTTTGTAGCACATTTGTCTGATTTTGGATTGGCAAGAGAACTGGCTGATGATCTCACGCACTTGACTATGAGTAGAATAGCAGGCTCTAGAGTATGCCAATACTGCAACGTTTACCAAGGCTAGTGATGTGTACAGCATGGGTGTCATATTTGCCGTCTTGCTCTGTGGAAAAGAGCCTCGAGACGACGTGGAGAGTGGCATGATAGGATGGATAAATTATTTACTTGCCACTGGTCAGGAGCATAGAGGAATAGATGCAACAATGTATGACAAGGACCATCTGGAGGAAATGAATTATTAATGAGAATTATGTGGTACTGCACCAAGAACAGGCCTCAGAATAGGCCTTCCAGTAATGACATTGTGCAACTGCTCAAACCCACCATCTCTAGGGAGGAACTGCCTTTGATAGAGAAAACTTCACTTTACAAGTCTCCAACAAGCTTTCAGAGTGTTACTGTGTATAAGATTGCCCAATTCTTAAGAGAGAGAGAGAAATGAAAACGACGTACTACAATAATTGTGCTGTATATGTAAAATTATGACGAAGTCGTGTGTACGTCCTCTTTGTAAAGTGGCATTTGACTACTTACATTTTATTTATATGCCTCTCTGTAAAGTTCTCTGTTAGTTCCTTGCTAGACTTGTATTACATTGACTAGACTTGTATTACATTGACTAGACTTTGTATCGCATTGAATACACGATGAATGAATGAAAGATTCCACCATCAGTTCTTCTATCGAGATGCTGTTTTACATCCACTGGCGCCTGCCGCGGTTCTACTAGTGCTTACTATTATAACCACTGGAGCATTGGCTGTTCCTGCTGAGGAAGAAGTGGCTGCCCTCTTAAGTTTGAAGAGGGTTTTACCAAAGGCAAGTTAGACACATTTCAAACTGGACAAGACAGAATTCCAAAACATTTGTGCAGTAACTGGGAAGGGGTCAAATGTGAAGTAATATTCCGTAGTAGAGATTCATCTGAACAACCTGACGCTCCAAGGTACGCTTCCTTCTCATCTTGGAAATCTTTCCAAGTTAAAGTCTTCAGTGTGGTCAGAAACCAACTACATGGCATTGTACCTTCTAGCCTTAGATTGTGCAATGAGCTTAAGATATTGTCACTGGGAAACACAACTTTCATGGACAGTTTCCCATCTTGAATTCTACCAAGCTTGAGTTTCTAGATTTGCAAGAAAACAACTTCACTGGAGAATTACCGCAGTCCTTGGGCAAGCTGAACAGCTGAGAGTCTTAAGTCTCCGCATGAACAGATTTAGAGGAGACTTACCAAACTGGCTATGGAACTTCACTAAAATTACATATCATGGACTTGTCACAAAATGCATTTCAAGGAAAACTTCCAAAAGAATTTGTTCAGTTTAAGTGGGTACCAATCCGTCACAAAAAGCCAGACATCGTCCAGGATTTCTATGTTAACATCAAAGGTACAACAGTAATGTTAAAAAATATCTCCAGTGAATTCACGCTGATTGACTTATCACATAATTATTTTTATGGGACAATTCCTGTGGACATTGGTAACTTGAAAGTACTCCGGTACCTTAACTTGGGTGGAAATTTGTTGGACGGTGAACTCCCACCTGAGCTCGGCGGTATAACATTTTTAGAGCAGCTGGATGTATCAGCAAATAACTTGACAGGAAGTTTGCCTGGCAGTTTGGTTGCACTCAAGTATCTGGCATACTTCAATGTTTCATTCAATAACCTGCACGGTGAAATACCAAGTGGTAGACAATTTTCTACATTCGATGAATTCTTCTTACAAGGGGAACAGTGGCCTATGTGGATTTCCACTTTCACACCGTTGTGGAGATGACCCAAGTCCTGTTCCAAGTGCACCACCGACTGTTCCAAGTGCACCAACGATTTTACCACAAAAGATGGTGGTCAAAAAAATGGTGGTGGTAGGATATTCACTGGGTGTTGTAGTGGGTTTCTCTGGTGTTTATGGATGGTTGTTGTCTGGGACAAAGCTTGGGACTGGGTAATGGTCTGATTATAACTCTTGTAAAGGTTTAGTTATAAATAATACTATAGTCTGTACCAAGTTTATGAATTGTAATATACGTAAACAAGTATTCTGTTGCAAACTTACTAGATCTTACATGTAGATGTTAACGACTTCCAGATTAATATCTCATAGACATAGGTTCATGAATACCAACAAGGAGAAAGACAAATGTGCCATGAAGTTTGAATATGACATGAACAAGGTTGGCTGCATATCCACTCCACTTTGCGTCCTTCTGAAGAGCTGCAGATCCACTCCACCTTGCCTATTCTGGGCATATTGCACCAAAATTGTATTCAAGGGATTACATTTCCTGCACTAGTGTTTTCAAGTAGATGCCACCATAGTTACCACCATATGCGTTCTGGTAGAAAATACACAATCGAAACTTCATGCGTTTGGTTCAATGTTTGGTTTGATTCAAACATATTAAATTTTTTTTTTTAAGAGAATAAAACTCTTTTCAAAAGTTTGTAAACATTAAGAGGGTTTTAATGTTTTAACTACAATCAAAACCTTGGAAGGTAATTTAAAAACGTTGACGGCATATTTGAGTATGTGCACATTCATTATGGGTTTAATTTAATAAAGCAAGATTTCAAATTCATGTTTTAAAGAGATTAGAGATTATTTAATTATTTTAGCACATGCTCAAACATAGCATTACAATTAGACTTAAAATTAAAAATGCATTAGTTAGGTATTTAAGCCAGTCTTGATCAATTGTAATATTAAGTGTAAAATCAAAGAGATGTTTTTAGTACCATTGGGATGTTCTATTGATTTTGGACCATCTATAGTTAGAATTGGTGTTAGTGCTCCTTTGGCATTGTAAGCTTAAGTATAAACTAATCCACTGGTGTTAGTGCTCCTTTTGGTGAGTCCCGACAAAAAGAGGGCTTCCGGGCTTCCGGGATTCCGGGCTTGGACCCGGAATATTCTAAAGAAACTACCAGAATATTCTTAGAATATTCCTAAATATTCTTAGAATTTAGGATTTTGGCTCAGTCGGCAATTAACAACAAAAAATATTTAATCATAGCCATGTTTATACTGTATTATTAAAGTTTTATTTCAACACCAAAGAGTACAATTCAACACTTGTCACTTCTTCTTACGATTGAGCAATGCTGCAATTCGTGAACCACCAGTCCTACTTGACGTCGCTATTGGTTGGGTTGGGATTTCCTCTGGCTGGATGTTCTCTTTAATCCTGTTCATAGCAATTCTCCCGAGCTCAGGATTCTTCTCAGTCCCAACAATGTTTCTCCCCAGCTCGATAGCTGCAAGTATTGAGGACCCCATACCACTGCCTATATCCCAGATAAGATCACCTGGCTGGGTGAGTCGTTCTATCACGAGCTGCATCAATCGAGTGCTCTTCGGTTGGTAGTCCATCCTGCATGTGAAGATAATGGTAAATACTTAAATTGTTGAAAATGAAATGCCTACCATGGTTCTTGGAACCGCTCAGGATTATTAACAAGAATTGTTGATGACAAACGCAGCGGATTATCGCGCAATCCTCTAGATGCATCTTGGAAGACAAGAAGGAGCAAGATGCTCTCCTGTTAAAACATAAAAAATCATTAATGAACTTCATGAATAAAGAAAAAAGTACCTTCATCTTGTTGCGGTAGCCCCAACCACGCCCTCTGTAGATGTAGTACGTTGCAGCAAGTTGAAGGTCCACCACACTTGCAGCTCGGACAACTTGATCCCAGGTGTTTGCTGCAGCAAACACAACCAACCAACCATTTGCAGCCATATGCATACCTGCAAACTGGAGTGCTTCATCGAACTTCACTGGATCAAGGTAGAGATGGTATCACTCGTTGTATTTCCTGGCAAGGTCCCATTTGGAAGGTCGAAGATCACCAAGTTGAAACCATATTCTCCCGCAATATGCTGGTAGCGAGTCTGGCTGTCAGCTGTATTGTACCTGGCCACCTGTGTCTGAACTTTTCTATAAGGAACCAGTCTAGCGTTAGGAACCTCCTCTTCCTTCTCATTTGTGAGCACGGCCTGTTGCATCTCCTCGATGTCATCAATTGCCAAGAAATTATCACCTCGAGTTGTAGCAAGTGAAGGGACGAATGTGACCAAGTCATCCTTGATGTCCATGGTTCCCTGCGATGGTAGCACTTCAGATAAATTGAAGAAGGCAGCTGGTTCGCGAGTAGTGGAGGTGCCAGCTACTGTATCTGAGGTCTTCTTTGACTGCTGCACAGGCTAACGCCGCTTTGCCTTGGCCTTTGTCTTCTTAATGAAGTCGACCTCTGCCGGATCCCATGAGATGCATGGGAGATCTTTTGAGTGTTCATTGTAGAGATCCTTCTCCCATGTTGGTGGTTGCCCAGGTGGATAATCAAGCCAGAACGGTACGTGTACACGCTTGAACTCTGTCAGGCCAGATCTTGTCTTCGACCACATGTGTGGTGCTTCCATGTAATCTAACCAGAATACCATAGTCTGTGTGAGGCACCTTTCTTGCTGCGACATACCTGTAATGAACATTATAGTTGTCAGAATGTAACAATGTCAAGAAGATCATCCTTACCTCCAAATCATCCTTCTTGCTTCTCTTCGTGTTCGAGGAACTCTTTCGGCTCTATGGAGTAAGTGAACTTCACACACTCATGGAATGGCTGGAACATCACGTTCTTGCATTTTACCCGCACTTCATCGTACCAAGTCGTGAAATCTGTAACCGGCCTGCTCCACTCGCCATCCTCGATGAGTCCCGTGAGAATCTGTACTGCCTCCTCTCTGATTGCCCGCCAATACAAATCGATAGTAAACCACCTTATCCACTCCTTATCCTGAACACCCGGCAATCCAAGTGTCTCTTGCTCTCTCTTTAGATCGGAGACGTACCAGTTTATTGAAGTACATGATTCTCGTCTCGTTTGGAATTCTCGCCCTTGAAAGCGCGTACAGCTTTTCCAACCCCATCCATCTGCATTGTTTCCATGTGATTTGGGTCACCTTGTCGAACCACTCTTCACCCAATGCAGGATCGATGATGGCTAAGATTTCATCATGCGCTTGTCATGCTTAATGTAGACCTGTTGTTGCTCCTGGTATTTGTTGCCTTTTGGATGCCCTTGCAGCCTTCTCAAGATCATCCTCAATCTCACTCTGTAATTCACAGACGTAATCAACTAAGTGATATAAGTGTGAGACGTGGTACCTCAAAAAAGATCTTTGCACAGATCAAATTTGGAAGTGGATGCCAAGCTTGTTGTCCAGTCGCGCTTTCCTTCCACTTTCTTATGTCATCTCGTTCCTTGTCACTGAGCCTGGCCAAGATCTTCGCTGTGCCCTCCTCACTGGTGCAACATGTCTTCACAGATAGCAGAAGATGTGGCAGTGTGGTTTGCACTGCCGTTGCGGAGGAACTGCATATTTGAAAAGCTCAAAGTTAGTTAATCCTATGATCTAGAGGTCACTATGTTTACCTATTAATTTGTTGAAACATTGTCACAAGCTGAAGATTATCCATGACCCCAGCACGGATGAAGCCTAACGCACTCTCACTGCCCACTGATTCTTATCTTCCGTGTCTTCTGTGTACAGCTTCTGAAGCACCTTTAGCCTGTGATTACCATCCCAACAGATGAACTTCTTCATCGAAAGCATTGGTGCCCATTGCCGGAACATGTCGGACTGAAGCTCCTCCTCAAAAGCCAAATGCTGAGCATACATCGCTTCATCGCTTCTCAATGCTGCCAGATCTGCATCTGTCATGGGGTCCCCAACTTGAAGGATGAATTGAGTGGTGTTGCGCAAATAACCAACTGCCTTCTTGAAACTCCTAGTCAAAGATTCCAGATCCGCTGGATTGACTCTCCGCACCTGCTCATTTCCCAGAAATCGGCAAATAGGGACATCCGGTGCCTCTCCATATTCTCGGATTGTGATCTTCGCGAGAAGACGCACTGCACTCTCCAAATGCATGCTGGTGCAATGTTGTAAACTTCCTCATTATCTGGCACTTCTGCTTTCCCCTTCTTCTTCTTCTTAGCAGCCTCTGAATCTCCAGCAGCTTTGCGTCGTCTCTTCTTGCTCTTGGGTTCATCCTCTTCGTCACTCGACAAAGTCACTGCGCATGAGGCTGTGTGCCTTCTGTCTGCTCCTGTGTCTCCTGTGGTAAGACATCATCCTCAACTTCTTCAACAAAGTCTGATTGTTCTTGTTGGGGTTGAACTACATCCTCTTGCTCTCCTGACCAGTCCTGCTGGCTTGCCTGTTCAACTAGAGCATCACTTAAGGTCCTTGTTCCTGAACCACAGCCAGCTTCCTACTTCCTCTCCCACGACCCCGACGCCCTCTCTGAATTGCAGCTCTAGCTTCTGCTTCTCTCTCAGTAGGCTCCTTCATCTTCTTTTCTTGTAAACGTTGTGAAGAGCGCATCTACAAAGCAATAAGGTTTAACAAAAAACTGTTAAAATGTTCAAAGATGTTTAATAAAAAATTAAAAAACATACTAGCCCTCACAGTCGGCGTGCCGACTGAGAGAGCAGTTGCTGTAAAGTCCTAGTCGGCATGCCGACTGGGACTGGCATCAAAGAGTCCCAGTCGGCATGCCGAACTGGGACTGGCAACAAAGGGAGTCCCAGTCGGCATGCCGACTGGATGGCAACAAAGGGAGTCCCAGTCGGCATGCCGACTGGGCCTGGCAACAAAGGGAGGCCCAGTCGGCATGCCGACTGGGACTGGCAACAAAGGGAGGCCCAGTCTGGGACTGGGAACGAAGCAAGGCCCAGTCAAAATGCTAGGTGGGACTAGAACAGTCAACCCTAGTCAAAATGCTGACTGGGGCTGGAACAGTCAACCCCGGTCAAAATGTTGACTGGATCTGGAACAGTCCACCCCAGTCGGCCTGCCGACTGGGACGGACAACGAAGTCAGTCCGAGTCGGCAGGCCGACTCGGATTTCTTGCAACTGTGAAGAGATGTAAAAAGATGAACAGATCATGAAAGATCATGAGCAGATCATGAAGAAATCAGAAAATACTCACCCCCTCAATGGAAGCCTATTGTGATTAATCCCTGGAGCCACACTTGCTCCACGCTATGCCCCCAAATGCCCGCTGCTCCACGAAAACCTAGCCGCCCTCTGCCCTAGCCGCCCTAATTGCAAAACCCTAGCCGCCCTAAATCAATTAAAAACCAACCTAATTTCTGTAAACATATTGCATGCATGATCGCCACTTGTACATAGTAAAACTTTTTAATTTACAAAAAACCTACCCAGACGCAGTAAATTAATTTCACTCTTCTACCCAGACGCACGCAATTAATATTATTTTTAATATTTGTCAATGAAATGATTGCCTCACGACTAACAAACACATTAACCATCGTGTGTAATATGTTCATTGTCTTTGAATTTTAACTTTTGTTTGTTCCATTTTTGCTACATGGCAAGAATCAGCTACAATGGTGTTGACAAGGACTTCCCTGCAGATGAAGATGGTATTGCATTTGTCTTTGAAACAGATCTCAGGTCTGCATTTGACATTCCACCTTGGCAATCTTTTAAAGTGCTGCATTTGATGTCTGTTGTTGGTGGAGATGCTGCGAATGTTGAGGTAGAACCAGAAGGGGCAAGAGCTAGCAGTTTTGTGTATTACACACTTCTTCCTTCCAAAGGACCGCTATTCCGGTTGGAGACAACAGATCGGGACAATTCTATGGTAACAATACTTCGCAATAGTCAGAGATGTAGGATTGGGAAGCAACTGGTGGTCTCGTCATCGATTCAGCAAGTTGCTGAGGTCCCAGAAGATTGCAACGGAAATGTGATTTACGAGTTGCCAGCACACGAAACAATGAAGGACAAGTACAAAGGGATGAATAGGAAGGATGGGTGTGATTACTGGACTCAACGCTGCACAACACATTGGAATGTTCCAGCTCGTGTTAGTCGCAGTTCATGTATTGGCCACATGAAATGCGTAAAGGAAACATGTCCGTTCATCAGCTTCAGTAAGAAAGCAAATGACTGCCAATTTAAGGGCACCATTGATAAAGTCCAGTTATCTTCAGATGGTAGAGTGCTTGGAATGAAGTGTGTGCATTGCAACAATGAGCCCCTTCTAGTGCAGACATGCTCCGTTGTTGCATATTACATAATTCCAGATGATATCACATGCACGAGGCTTTTCATCCATCTTGGAGAACATCAACACCCACGTAGACCACCCGAATCCATGGTCTCTAAAGACAGAGCTAAGGAGACAATCAACAAAGCAGTCGCTGCAACCCCAAGAACTAATCAACGTGTCATAGAGTTTCAAGCAGCACGCAATATAATTTTGGAAAAACTGGTAACAGATTCTGGAGATGTATCATACGACAAGGTTCTGTCAGATCTACTACCACTCACAAATCACCGCCGGTAAGCAAAAAAATTATTATTTCCTTTTGGAGATGCTTAACCTTTCCAATGTAGAACAAGAGAATGGATATCTCAGGCTAGAACAAGAGACACTCGTTTCAAAGAAGGTTACGAAGGACTTCTGCAGTTAAAGAAGAAGCTATCAATCCCATTCATACATGTTATCCACATACCCGGAATGGACCTCAACGGAGCTGAAGAGCAGCCTTTAATCTTCAAAATGACGGTTGCCGGCCCAGGATCCGGAATAGACTACATTAGAAGGTGTCAATCTGGAGGTGATCTCGAACAGCAGTGGGTGGTGCTAGACCACACATATCGTATTGATGATTGGTGTACACTGGGAATACATCTCTATGATCCATTGTAAGTATTTAACATAATACTTATGTTTGTGTAGTTTAAGGTCGATGGTGACACTTGCTTATGGTGACATGATCAGGGAGGATAGTGTGGCGGTGATCAAATTTTTGAACACTATGCTTCAAGTGTGCAGCAAGCAAGGACTTCATAATGTGAACTTTGCGGGGTTCATGTCAGATGAGTCAGGTGCAATTTGGTTAGCATTGCGTCAAGTTTTCAACAATGGGTCAAAGATGAGAGGAAGAGAAAGGAGTTGTTTGTTCCATTACATGCAGTCAGTGCGTCAAGTTACAAAGAAGTGGATACTTGAGGAACACAGGGAGGAGCACATGAACCTTGCACGCTCATGGCCTGCAGCACTAACCAACCAAGATAAGTTGGAACGACGAGTAATGTTGGAGTCATTTTGGGAAGGCAGGTCCAGTAACGTTAGCGCTTTGCAAACATGGCTGTCATGGTGGGCAAGACATGAAGATCATATTTCCATGACAGAGATAATTGACTTGACAGAAGATGGTGTTGCGAATGTGCCTACCACTAACAACTCCGAAGTTGTTCATGCAAGAGCACGAAGAGCAAGGCTGACGAAGCGTGTTCCTTTGTTGGAGGCAACAATGTTAGATTTAACAGATGCTGTTTTCCAAAGTGCAAAGGTCAAGGCATCATTTGAAGGGAGATATTCAGGCACAGGTCCTTCCATGGAAACTCTTCTGAAACGTGCACAGCAGAAACTTTCAGCGGGAAAATCAGTGTCTCCAACAACTTTTGCAAATCTTGTTAGTGATGAAGAGCATCTTGCAAGTCCAGAGTTTGCCTCTACAACAAATGTTCGTGTTCGAACCGTTCGTCAACCGTCAACTGGGGACCATGGGATTGATGCACTTCGTACACATAGACATGACACACAATATGCAGAACAAGTCATCCCAAATGCACGCAGGAAAAAACTCAAGTTTCAAGATGTCAATGTCACTGAAAGAGAGACGTTGATGACTCAGTGGGCCATCAGACGCATTGGGGAGGCAAGTCAGGTGAAATGTCTAGGTCTCACTCAGGACGGTAACAGCAAGTGTGGCAGACCCATAGGATATCCACATCGTGTACCGGCACCAGGATTTCACGGTAGACGGCAATATACAAATGCATTTGGGAACATTGAGTTCACTCATCAGATGCTATGGTTCTGCCCACGCGATTCTTGTTGCTTCAGACGACCATATGCAGGGATTCCTCCTGAGAGTATTCCAGAAGTTCCAGAGGTTTGGCCAGTTCAAAAAGGAACAAACTTGAATGCAAATGAGGTTGAAGCTCTTCTGAAAGCAGGATTCAAGTTGGAGGGATTTGAAGAAATGGTAGACGACAGTAGTAGCCGAATGGATCGAACACCATCACCACCAAGAGGAGAGGGAGCACATAGAGTACCAACATACCATGGACGGAGTGTGCGAACACCAACAAGAATGTCCAAGGAACATGAGAAACATTACAACCAGGCAAAGATTCTTCAAGGTCGGATCAACAACGTGGAGGTGGTTCAAAGAGGGAAGACTGAGGCCTTCATTGTCTCTGCAGGCATGCAATCTGCTAAGGTAACAATTTCTGCTGTTCCGTCATGCACTTGTGCAACTTTTCAGAAAGCCAAGAACTGGAGCCCCTGCCAACACATGTATTTTGTGTACACTCATGTTCTTGGATTACCCAACGATTACTTACTTCTTACAGAGGCGGACCCTTACTCCAGCAGAAGTGCATCGGTTATTGGTTGGTTGCAAGCGCAATGTCGAACCTGCGACTTTTTAAGTTTAGTCGGTATAGTAAAGTCTAGTCGGCAAATAATTAGCGTTTTTCACTTGTTGGTCGGCATTTTATATTGAAAGTTAAAGATAATCTACTTGGCAGAATATTCTAGAATATTCCCTTTATTTGACAGAATATTCCTGGATATTCGGGAATATGCGAAAAGCCCGTTGTACGAAGCCGTTTTTGCTAATCCTCCTTTTGGCGGGACTTTGTAGTGCTTAAGTTTAAATTAATGCCCATAAGAACAAATGTTGTCGACACCAAAAAGTTCCTTCCAAAATGAACATTATTTAGTTGCAAATGTAGGTATACATAAGTTAATTTATTCAAATGTTTTGCCATTCAACATTCTATAGTTTTTAGTTTGGAATAATTTTCTACTCGCTATCGAATGAGCATGTACCATTATTTTTTAAGGATGACAATGCTCTAAAAAAAGAAACTTTATGGTTGCGAGCACTTATAAATGTATTTTTTTAAATTCTATTGATGAATACCAAAAGTGAATATTGTTTATATAGGTAGTTAAAATTATTATTAAGAAAATTGGAGTTCAAAACGTTGTGTAGTTCATCATAAATATTGCAAGCAATTGTGTAAAATTGAAAAAGTATTCAACTGTTGACTTTTTTGTGTGTATGAATGGACGATGTGTATGTTATGTTTTGTGTTAAAGTTTAACCTAAAGGGCCAACACATAATAATACATAATTACTAAGTGGTCATTCAGTATTAATATTATGTGTGAGCAACATTAAGCTTTCTAAGACAATCTAAAAAGTTTAAGTCATATGCCTAAATAAGCACTAGACTTAAAGTCTTATATATTAAGTCTCCTAAAATGATTATTTCCTAAACCCTAAAGAATACCTCAAGACTATGGTACCTAAGAATTACCTAAGACTATGACTTAGGTATTCTTAATTTAATCATAAGTAAAATGATTATTTCCTAAACCCTAAAGAATAAGATCCTGAGGTATGATTATGACTTAGGTATTCTTGACTTAAGACTATGACTTAGGTATTCTTAGTTTAAGTCATAAGTAAAATGATTATTTCCTAAACCCTAAAGAATACCCCAAACTAAAAGATTTAGATAGGTTCATGCTATAATCACACTAAGGAAACATCTTTCCACGACAAAAATAAGACATCATCACTTACCCATTAAGGAATCACCTTATTTAGGAGTACAACCACCCTTTATAGTGACAAGGGACCTTAATGCCTGACTAAAGTCATATCCTAAACCTAGGGCTAGAATGAAGACACAAGTGGACACAAGTGTTCTGCTAAATAAAGTCCCTAAGGCTAGGTTTGGACAACCCTAAGTACATGACTTTTATGAGTGTTTTTTGAAAAGACTCTTACTAATGAACTTAAGTTTTTGGACATGTTCACACCCCGAGGAATCCCTTAACCAAGTGTGTTAACTAACACACATGATTTTGAAACCTAACCTCCCTTGAGCCAATGCCCAAGTTTTAACACCTTAATGTAAACATAAGCACACTTGCTTATTAAAGTATTCAATTCCTTAGCATTAAACCCATAACATAACCCCAAAGGGTATGCCTCGAGTGTTGCACCATGTGTCATTTAGCTTAATATTATATGTTATGTGACACTATTTCCCGAGATGTGGGTTATTCGCGATAGCCCTTTTTACTCAAGAGTTAATATATGGTGTCATGAACGTGGCTTGCAAATGTAACCTTTAGAACCCCTTTGTGAACCATCATCAAAAACTTGATAAAGAGAACTCATCTGATTACTCTGACAAGATCTCTTAAGTGTGCAATCAGGTTACCAAACGAAAAGAGTTAGCAACCCCTTTGGAACACAATAGTGTAGATCCCTAACGCTAAGGGTAGGCTTGCTCATTGCACATTTCGAAGAGTTTGTTTCAAGTAAGCTTGTCTCGAACAATCCACGCTTACAACAAGTCTTTTCTATAAGTCAATCTCTCTCTCTAGTGTGCATATACTAGTGTGTAAAGAGAGCCAATCTTTATAGGTATGATAAAGAGTCAGATGCTGGTTGCAGTTGTTTGATTGAGGGAAGCTTATACACAATCATTACTTAACTGTAAGTTCATATTCAGCAAACATGAAATGTAAAGCAAGAGATACACACACCCACGATATATGTCTGTCTAGGTGACTGTTTTGTATGTATCTAGTATAATACGTATAAAGATATGTGTGTCTATAAGTAAGTGCTCCAATAGGTACATTCAAAGTAATATGTATAACCGACATACCAACTAACTTCGTAGTTAGAGCTCTCTCTTTTTAAGACAAATACATAGGTGAGTCGAGACAATGTAGCGATAAGTAGTGATACACTAATTACGTCTCTCCCTCTTTCCTCTCTCCCACTGTCCCTCTCCTTGCCAGCATGCACACTATAAAACTGTGTCCAATAATTAGTTTAAGATTCTGCTAAATTACATATCCTATAGCATATATCAAATTCCCTAGGCTATGGCCTGAAATATCTAACTCCAGCAGAGCACTTCTCCCCTCTGGAGAAGTCGAGATAATCCGTCTTGCACTCCATCTGGCACCTTTCTTTCTTAATAGCAGGTGTCCTAACCACATCTTGAGGTCTAAACACCTGAAAATTATTCTTCTTTAGGGGAGCTTGCTCAACATTTTGTCTCTTCCTCTTCTGACCTTGTTGGACCTTCTTAGGCACGCCCTTTAATTTATTACTGCTTAATTACAAAAGTTTACTTAAAATTAATAGTTTGAATATTTATAATCAGCTAAAATTAATTAAATTTATAGCACATATTCTTTATATACTTCAAAAGATGCAATAATATAAATCGGAACAGTTAAGTGTTTATAGATTTTCTTTTATATTAATCCCTTAATTGATCCCTTATTACATTGTTTATGTGGATATAATTTAAAAAGAAGGGTAGGTTTTAGTATCCAACCAATCATAAATAATTAATTTAATTAATTTATATGTATTTACAGGATATAAATTTAAATGACCTTTAAGGTTGCTACATTTCATTTATATGGTATATATAAATTTCTTAAATACATTTTTGTTCATTGGATTTTAATATTTATTATTTAATAAAGTTTTAATTAATTACAACTAATAGGGGGGAATCATCCCCCAAACAAAATATAAATCTAACATCTGATTATTTAAACCATTCATGATAAAAATAAAATAAAATTTTAAGTAGCATATTATATAGTTCTATATCTTTCTTCTTTTGTTTTTATTAAACAATGCATTATAAAATACTTCAAAAGCTTCCTTAACTTATGATTAAAAAACATTTAAAATAAAAATTAATTTATAGCTTTATGATTTTATTTAAAAATATTATATTATTTACAATCTCATGTTGTAGTATATTTTAAGGATATACTTTAATTAGATTTTATTCTACTTATAAATTTTAATAAATTTTAAAGTCAAAATGTTTTAATGTTTTAGGCCCACAAATGGTGAGCATATGTACTAGTATCTTATATAATAAGTTTATTCAATGTGTGGATGTGTGTGTTTATATGTTTATCATGACGCCTCATCAATGGTCATCCTAAATCCTATCTTCAATGATCATCTTAAATGTCCTATCAACAGCCAATCTTAAATCTCATATTAACAACCATAATAACAATTGGGTTAAGTGTTAAAGTTTTAATATGAAGAGTTAACATGTGGTTGCTAAGTGGCCATTCAGCATCAACACCTTATGTGAGCAATGTTAAATTTTTCAAGATAACCTTAAGAGCATGACTTGGATGGCCAAATAGGCACAAGTCTTAGGGTCCTACCCTAAGTCCTTTAGAAAGAGGATAATTCAAGTAGACTTTTAGGATCTTGCCTCAAAAGACTTAGACATGCTCATGTCCTAACCCCTTTAAGGAGAAATGCCTTGCACATACCCCCATGATAGAGCCAAGAATCACCCTCATTGGGAAGTACAACTCTTTAGGGCGACAAAGGGTGCCATGAACCACGACTAACCCATAAGAGTTTGAGTGGTTAAGTCAAACCTTAATCTAGGGCTAATACTTATTAAAGACACAAGTGTGTGCCATAGGCATACACAAGTGTTTTGCTAAATAAACTCTCTAAGGTTAGGTTTGAATAACCCTAAGTACACAACCTCATAAATGCCTCACAAAAGGGAGGTTGTTCAACCCCTTGGATCCCAAGGAGAACAACACCCCTAGCCAAGTGGGGTAATAACACATCTAGTTACGAAACTTAACCTCCCTTGAGTCGATGCTCAAGGCTTAGCACCCTAATTAATGTGAGCACAAGCACGGCTACTTGCTAAAGTATCCAACATTTGGTGTTAAGCCCATGAAACAACTCCAAAGGGTGTGCCTCATGCATTATACTGTGTGCCATCTAGCTTAGTGTCACATCTTCATGTGACACTATTTTTAAAGATGTGGGCTATCTCGTCATAACCCTCCAGATTCAAGAGTTACACCTAGTGCCACGAATGTGCTCATAGATGCCACCTTTAAAACCCTTTTGTGAACTCTTAGGGACTTGGTAAATAGAACCTATTAGCCAAGATCCCATGCCCACAATTGGATAAGGACACGAGTGTGCCCTATTTAATTATGAGTGCTACTTTTAGCTTGACGTGGAGGAGGAGATAACCTTAACCTCTGACCCTTAGAACATGCACTCCAACAAGACCTCTTAGACACGGATTCATGAACGTTAAGGGTAGGCTACTCCGAATGTAGGACATACCCCTATCATTTGGAAGTTGAGGCGGCACAATAAAAAGGTTGTTGTTAGAGTTTTAACCCAAAGGGCCAACACGTGGCAACACGTGGCTGCCAGGTGGCCATTTGGCGTCATCACCCTGTGTGAGCAACACTAAGTTTCCCAGAACAACCCCAACGACCCCTAGGGTTAGATTCTAATGCCCAAGTGGACAGGAGACTTAGGGTTTAGCTTAAGTCTCCCTAGAATGTCTGCCCCAGAACCCTTGAGGGATAACCCTAGTTGACTTAGGGTTTAATCTAAGTCTCCCTAGAGTGTCTACCCCAAAACCCTTGAGGGATAACCCTAGTTGACTTAGGGTCTTGCCGTAGAAGACCTAGACAGGCTCATGCCCTAACCCCCATCAAGGAGACTTGCGTTCCACACATACCCTTGGACAGAGCTAAGGCATCGTCACTTACCCCTTGAGGAATCACCCTCATCCGGGAGTACAACCCCTTTAGGGCGACAAGGGGTACCCTGAACCACGACTAACCCCTAAGGGTTTGAGTGGCCAAGTTATACCCTAGACCTAGGGCTAGTACTTAGTGAGGACACGAGTGTGCGTCGTAGGCGGACATGAGTGTTCTGCTAAGCAAACTTAACCCTAAGCACATGACCTTGCAAGTGCCTCACGAAAGGGCTCCTGCTAACATGTTTAGGTTGTTCAACCCTTGAATTCCAAGGAGAACACTCCCCTAACCAAGTGTGCCAAAGCACACCTAGTTATGAGACCTAACCTCCCTTGAGTGGATGCCCAAGGCTTAGCACCCTAGTGCGAGCACAAGCATGCCTATTTGTTAGAGTATCCAACCCCTTGGCGACAAGCCCATGACATAACCCCAAAGGGCATGCCTCGAGCGTTGTATCGTGTGACGTTTAGCCCAGTGTCACATCTCCATGTGACACTGCCTTTCCCCGATGTGGGTTATCATGCCATAGCCCTTAGATTCGAGAGTTGCACCAAGTGCCACAAACGTGGCTCCTAAATGCCAACTCTAGAACCCCTCAATTATCCCTCAAGACCCGATAAGGAAACCCTTGTCAATTAAGAACCCACAACCACAGTTGGACAAAGACACGAACGTGCCCTAGTTAGCTGTGAGTGTTGCTCTTAGCTTGACGTGGAGGAGGAGGCTGGAGACAAGCCTCAACCTTTGCCTCTTGGAATGTGCATTCGACAAGACCTCCCAGGCATGGATTCGCCAACGTTAAGGGTAGGCTACCCCGAAGGTGGGATGTACCCCTGGCATCTGGAAGTTAGGGCGGCACAACAGAGGGTTGTGCCTTAACGACACAAGCTAGAGCCTTGCACCGGCAGAAGAGCAACGAACTCAGTCATGAACCCATGAGCTCTCCCACTACATACTACCTTATTTATGTGATAGAGCCCCCCCCCCTGTTTTCCTGTTTACATAAGTGGGCTAGCACTGAAATCTCATTCCCAGAGGAAATATACTTGGTGAGTTATCCATCGACCCCTAAACCCTAACCTGTCAAACCTAGGGGTATTTCTAAGCATATCCAACATGTCGAACTCACCAGAACTAGCCATTAACCCAACCGGGACACGGAAAACCAAGGTAAGAGTTTTCTAAATGGAAGTGCTAGCTTCGCTTAGAGTTTCTTACAAATACCTAATGACACCCGGCCGGACCATCACTAGATATCCAAGTGCACTAAGCGGGCATGTTTCTTCTACACCTAGGCTTATCAACATAGTACAGTAGGTAACAACAGTCAACGTCCAAAGTAAAGGGTTGAGTCATAGTAAAAACTATGACACACTCCCCGCCTTTGAAAATGTCAACGTCCTCGTTGACGTCCAACTCCAAGACTAGATAATGTTAGAAAAAACTAACCAAAACTAACATATCACTCTATGCAGAGTTAGCCAAAAGTTCACATAATTTCATTATCCCCCCTGCATTACGCGAAGCCAAGTACTTTAGAACCGTCGTTCACTGAGTCGAAACCCAGCCACCGGAGGCACCACTTGCAACATGAAGTCACTTGGAGACCTTTTGCACGTTTGCAAAGTCTGTCACCCGACGCACACAACACTGGTTAATTTCTTTACTTAACTAGAATTTATATTGGAGGCCTCTTTAGTGTTGTTGCCGGCCCCTTGGTTAACAAGAAATAAAGACTTGCTTTATTCCTTAATATTAAATGCTGTTGACGACCTCTGTCGTCTAACACACAACAAGCACTTCTCAAATGCTTGACCAAACACCTTCGCATTTCTTTTGATTTTCTAATGTCCCACATCTCCATGTTACGATATTATAGCTTACATCTCTGCATCCCTCGGTGTTTCTCATTACCCCTTTTCATAAGGGTCTGCTACTATACCTATCTCTCATTAGTATATAGCTACGCCAGACTAAGTATGAGACTTTTATCGGAATCAAGCTCTTTTCCGATATAAGAGTACAAGTCGTAAAACCCTGTTCTTTGTAAACATGTCAATCTGGCCAGAGGCGATCACAGAGGCGCATGGCTGTACACATGTATACAACAAGGTCTTGCCAATCTACCAACTGCCATTCACTTGGTGTGTTATTAACATAAATTTATTCCCGATAGGAATCAAATTCAGTCAAATCCGCACCAAGTGTGATAGCCTACCATTTGTCTTTCAACCATCTTTGTACTCTTTCATAACACCGACCAGTTCAGGGACCAGATAAGCTAACATACCTTTCTTACAAACCAATGTGGAAACCAGGAAATTCAACCCATCTCTAATGCCTCAATCGACAATTTTAGATAACTTCTTAATTGTCACTCTCATTGTACTCATTCCCCAAAGAGCACATCATACTAGATGTTCAATACTTCCTAACTCTTATCTCACTAAGTTCAAAATACCAATTTTAAAACTTAGTTTCCACGATAAGAGTCTCTGAATCGAATACTGCACGCCTCCATAACATTATATTTATTTCCAACTCTTAAACTTGATTTCGTAAATGTTTCTCAACACTATACCGAAGTATAGCATTTTCACTAATTGAAGCAATTAGTGTTTTGATAAACATCTTTTTAAACTAATCCTTATTCTATAAACAGTTGTAATTTCGATATTGATACTCTTGAATGGATAATGATCGTTTTAACGTTCAAATCCTAAGCTTATCAACTAGTTGTTATACTAGCGATATAAACTTACAATCATATCAATTTATCGAAATGCTACAACTATAATATAGACATGGTCTTAGTTTACATGAACCGAACTTCAATTTTGAGACGGAATATAATGTTATGACAGTATTTCGAGGAACTTTGTTCAGAGACTAAGAGGAATCATGAACTAGTGTCTGGTTCATCTAATTGATTTAGTAAGATATCAACCTCCACATAAATGTTATCATAACACTGAAGTGTTATATCAACTTCATGTTTTAGTCATACCTTATAATTCAATAGATCTCCCCAAACATGAATAAAATATCTAGTTCAGTACATTGAACTAAGATACATTATTCACTCTAGACACCTAGCAATCCAGAAAGTATCACATTGCCCCTCAAGCAATGTATTGAGAAATGTTCATTTCTCAACTAACTTGAAAACACGTTTCAAGTTATAACACTAAGGTAGTGCCTTACCAAAGTGTCAGACTCAAATCCACTTGAGTCTTTATATTATATGATTACGGCCACCTCATGTGATCATAACCAAGTTTGATATTGAGCGCTCCAAACTCAATATTGAAGAGATATCATATATACTTTGACAAGTCATTTATAACAATCTTGAAAAGATTGTCACAAATTCTGCCAAAGTTTAGAATATAAATATCTCAACAGATGAGGTGATAGGAAACCTCATATTCTCGAACGGATATTGGACGAACCTTGAACTACAATCATCAAGAAGGGACACCATCTTCTTGAGCTAATCCCGCTACACAATATCATACTTACAAGAATATTGAACCAACTCAAGGAACACCATCAAACCTTGAGATAGAACTAACAACTAACCCAAGGAATACAATCAAACCTTGAGTCAAGAATAGTTCTATTTTTCAATATTCCGAAAGATTGAAGATACATACTTTATTTGTTCTTTAAGTGCCCACATTTGCGACCATGATGCAGAGTCAAGAAACCGTCTTTTGAATAATCGTATTCGACTCTAAAATAAAATTGATATTGAAAATCAATATCAACTTTAATTCTCATCGAACACCGACTCTCTGAGGAGGTACATGCACTTAAACCTCCAATGGAAATCCGACTATTACTAGCTCATTGGTAATTCTCAACATAAGTTATCAAACTTAGCAAGTTTCCTTACTTAGTCGATAAACAAAGTGAAGAATCCCAAATCATGCTCTTCTTAACCAAGGAATCACCCTTGTTCAAGAACTTATCCCCACATTGCAAACAACGTTACAGTTTCAAGATTAAAGAGTTAACAATGAAAATGCACAAGTGTGCGCCGAACGCCTTCACTATGCAAGTCCTTCATTACTCAGTAAACTAAAAATGTAAACGTATGTTTCCAACATTACTCTTTCTGATAGATCATGCCATCTATCCCAAAAGTCATTGATAGGGATGCAACATTAAATCCGTCTACTGCCAAAATTATTATTCTATCTCATTCTTATGATCCCATATGAGATAACTTCATAATCAAGTTAGTCGAGCTAGCTAACTTGAATACAGAGTGCGCGCTTACAACTAACTAAGGTTTCAAGTTGTACTTTGTTCAAATCAGGACTTGAACTTAGTAAACTATTTCACCTAATGTTACTTGCAGCTAGCGTCATCAAAATATTGCGAACATCGGACAATACTTTGATTACATTGGATCTTCGAACCAACTGCTTAACATATTCATCATATGTTAATATTTGACATTTGTTGTATTATAAGTTCATCACCATAGTCTGCTTCTAGAGTTACACTCTCGGAAACATGCACTATAATGAGAGCTTATTTTACACTTTATGTCAAAATGTAGTGTTACTCTTATGTTTGAATATGCCCCTTCTTCCGAAGTCAAAGATGCACTTTGAACATAAGTCTTTCCCCGTTTGAACACTATTGCTGAACGATATTGAATCTTGACCTAAGCCAAAACTCAATGGACATGTCTGTTTCCAAATCATGTGTTATCCCAAATTCAAACACCTTAAAGAAAAGAAAAATTTTCAATAATGTGTAGACTTAGGATATCACAAGACCCACTTCACAAGACTTAGTTTGTAAGCCAGAACAAACTAACACGCCACGTCTTGTGGAAGTAATATGGTAAAGTAACCCAACCATAAGGTAAAGTAACCTGGCATACAACTTGGAAGTTGCTTCCAAGTGCTACCTTCTAAGTCCATAACCCACACCCACTTATGAAGTAGGTGTACTTTGAAGAGTTATAGATCTCAGGACCAACTCTCCACGCAGAATTCAGACATTAGCCGAAAGTGATAGAGTACTTCAAGAATTTAGAACTAACTAAACCCTAAAATACACTACACTTTAGGTAGTCCTACTGACCGCAGAGAATAGGCTCCGATACCAATTGTCAGAGTTTTAACCCAAAGGGCCAACACGTGGCAACACGTGGCTGCCAGGTGGCCATTTGGCGTCATCACCCTGTGTGAGCAACGCTAAGTTTCCCAGAACAACCCCAACGACCCCTAGGGTTAGACTCTAATGCCCAAGTGGACAGGAGACTTAGGGTTTAGCCTAAGTCTCCCTAGAATGTCTGCCCCCAGAACCCTTGAGGGATAACCCTAGTTGACTTAGGGTTTAGCCTAAGTCTCCCTAGAGTGTCTACCCCCAAAACCCTTGAGGGATAACCCTAGTTGACTTAGGGTCTTGCCCTAGAAGACCTAGACAGGCTCATGCCCTAACCCCCATCAAGGAGACGTGTGTTCCACACATACCCCTGACAGAGCTAAGGCATCGTCACTTACCCCTTGAGGAATCACCCTCATCCGGGAGTACAACCCCTTTAGGGCGACAAGGGGTACCCTGAACCACGACTAACCCCTAAGGGTTTGAGTGGCCAAGTTATACCCTAGACCTAGGGCTAGTACTTAGTGAGGACACGAGTGTGCGCCGTAGGCGGACACGAGTGTTCTGCTAAGCAAACTCCCTAAGGCTAGGTTTGGGATAACCCTAAGCACATGACCTTGCGAGTGCCTCACGAAAGGGCTCCTGCTAACATGTTAGGTTGTTCAACCCTTGAATTCCAAGGAGAACACTCCCCTAGCCAAGTGTGCCAAAGCACACCTAGTTATGAGACCTAACCTCCCTTGAGCGGATGCCCAAGGCTTAGCACCCTAGTGCAAGCACAAGCATGCTGTTTGTAGAGTATCCAACCCCTTGGCGACAAGCCCATGACATAACCCCAAAGGGCGTGCCTCGGCGTTGTACCATGTGACGTTTAGCCCAGTGTCACATCTCCATGTGACACTGCCTTCCCCGATGTGGGCTATCATGCCATAGCCCTTAGATTCAAGAGTTGCACCAAGTGCCACAAACGTGGCTCCTAAATGCCAACTCTAGAACCCCTCAATTATCCCTCAAGACCGTAAGGAACCTGTCAATCAAGAACCCACAACCACAGTTGGACAAGGACACGAACGTGCCTGTTAGCTGTGAGTGTTGCTCTAGCTTGACGTGGAGGAGGAGGCTGGAGACAAGCCTCAACCTCTGCCTCTTGGAACGTGCATTCCGACAAGACCTCCCAGGCATGGATTCGCCAACGTTAAGGGTAAGCTACCCCGAAGGTGGGACGTACCCCTGGCATCTGGAAGTTAGGGCGGCACAACAGAGGGTTGTGCCTTAACGACACAAGCTAGAGCTTGCACCGGAGAAGAACGAGCTCAGTCATGAACCCAGGAACCTCACTACATACTACCTTATTTATGTGACAGAGGCCCCCCCCCCTGTTTTCCTGTTTACATAAGTGGGCTAGCACTGAAATCTCATTCCCAGAGGGAAATACTTGGTGAGTTATCCATCGACCCCTAAACCCTAACCTGTCAAACCTGGGGTATTTCTAAGCATATCCGACATGCCGAACTCACCGAACTAGCCATTAACCAACCGGGACACGGAAAACCAAGGTAAGAGTTTTCTAGATGGAAGTGCTAGCTTCGCTTAGAGTTTCTTACAAATACCTAATGACACCCGGCCGGACCATCACTAGATATCCAAGTGCACTAAGCGGGCATGTTTCTTCTACACCTAGGGCTTATCAACATAGTACAGTAGGTAACAACAGTCAACGTCCAAAGTAAAGGGTTGAGTCATAGTAAAAACTATGACAGTTGTGCCTTGATGACACAAGTTAAAGCTTGTATTAGTAAAAGAATAACAAGCTTAGTTATGAACCCAGAATTCTCATTATATATACTATTTAATATATGTGACAGCCCCCCAGTTTTTCCTCTTTTGTAAAATAGGATGACATGGAACTCATTTCCAATGGAAATATACTTAGTGAGTTTAACTTAATAACCCATCAACCCTTAAACCCTAACTTGGGGTTTAAGCATGGGGTTAGGACAACCCTAGGTTAGGTTAACCCTAGGGGTGTTTCTACACATATTCGACATGATGAACTTACTAAAACTAACCAATAACTCAACTAGGATATGGAAAACGAAGGTAAGAGTTTTTTATATGGAAGTATTAACTTTGCCTAAAGTTTCTTGTAAATATCTAATGACACCTGCCCAGTTCATCACTAAATACTCAAGTGCACTAAGTAGACTTGTTTCTTACAACACCTAGTACTTATCAACATAGTTCAATTCAGTAGGTAACAACAGTCAACGTCTAAAATAAAGAGGAGTCATATTATTAAGGATTCAACTTAGGGATAAACTTACCATGTTAAGAATAATAATTGGGTTAAAAATTTAATTTAGGGATAAACTCAGTAGGTTAAGGATCCAACTTAAAGTAAACTCACTATGTTAACGATAATAATTAAGTTAAGGGTCTAATTTAGGGTTAAACTCATCAGGTTAAGGATAATAAGAATTTAACTTAAGGATAAACTTGCTAAGTTAAGAATAATAACTAGGTTAAAGGTCTAACTTAAAAATAAACTCATCAAGTTAAGAATATAAGGATAAATTCGTTAAATTAAGGATAATAATTAGGTTAAGAGCTCTTAAATTGTTAAGATAAGACATAAATTGAAAGATAAACTCATCAAGTTAAGGATAACAATTAGGTTAAGAGACTCATCAAGTTAAGAATAATAATAAGTTTATATTACATGTGTTTGTGTGTGTCATGGATGCCCCCATTCGACCATTGATATCTTACCCAATCCGACGATTATCCTAAACTTGCCATCTAAGGTTGATATCATATCTCATTCAATAACTATCTTAAGGATAACAATTGTGTTAAGGGTCCAAATTAGATATAAATTCACCAAGTTAAGAATAATAATTAAGTTAAGGGTCTAGGGATAAACTCACTAGGTTAAGGATAATAATTATGTTAAGGGTTCAACTTAATAATAAAATCACTATGTTAAGGATAATAACTAGGTTAAGGGTTATTAAATAGTTAAGCCTAGGCATGGATAACATAGAAGCTTGAATATAAACTTATCATGTTAAGAATAACAACTACATTAAGGGTTTAACTTACCAAGTTAAGGATAACAACCGGATAAATGGTAAATTATTATTACCATTAACGGTGGGCATGTGTACTAGATACATTTTATAATTTTTTGAATTGTTAATCTTATATAAATGTTTGTTTGTCATCAACACCTCGTCAACGGCCATCCTAAATCACCTCATTAATGGCCATACTAAATTCTAAACCCACATAGCCCCATCTAATTGTTGCCTTTAAGTCTTAAACTCACATGACTCTATGTGACGGTTATCTTAAGTTTCTTTTATAATCCAATGGATTATTATCTAAACTCCTTATATAATCCATCCGACGGTTATCCTAAACTATCTTTATAATCCACTTAACTACTTAAATAATTCATTTAATGGTTATCTTAAACTCCCTGAGAGTTTTGACATAGCAATAACTTAATACACACAATAATGTAAGAGTTTTAAGAGAAACGTTATCACATACACATAATAGTTTAAGAGAGTTAAGAGAAAATTTATCACATACACATAGTAACTTGACATATAGAGAGATAGAGAGATTACATGTATTATAGCATACACACACTAAATTAAGGCATAAGACTCTTTAAACATATTAGAGTATTATAGATAAGGAAAGAATTACATTATCACATACTTAAAAGAAAGAGAGTTATTACATACGCATAATAACTTGAGAGAGTTAAGAGAAATTACACAATAACTTGAAAGAAAGGGAGAGAGTTAAGTTATCACATACTTAAGAGAGAAAGAGAATTATCACATACACACAATACCTTGAAAGAGTAAGAGAAGTTACATAATAACTTGAGAAAGAGGGGGAGAGAGTAAAATTATCACATACTTAAGAGAGAAAGAGAATTGCTAGTTATAAATAATAACTTGAAAAGTTAAGAGAAGTTACAAAATAACTTAAGAAAGAGGGAGTTAAATTATCACATAAAATAACTTAAGTTATCAAATTAACTATAAAAACTAAATTTAAGGTTCAACTTAAGGATAAAATCATCAGGTTAAGAATAACAATTGGTTTATTAAATAGTTAAATAATTAAACCCACCAACAGTGAACATGTGTTACTATCTTAAATAATAAGTCAAAGCCATTAAGGTTAACAACTGGTGTTGAATCGGAATGCTGAAACCCTAACCTTAGCCTTCTTTATATATTAAGACCTAGTATCTCTAAATTACCAATATAAATTTGAATATGAACTTTTGGTTTTGGATTTAAATCTAGACCTCTGGTTCTTGATCTGAATCTAGACCATCAATTCTTTATTTTAGAATATTTCAAAGAAATATTCTAGTGTTAATATATACTAGCATTAATATTAACTTGGTATATTCTAGTGGTTCATGACACCATCCCCCTCTTGAACAATGAGTTCCATGAGTTAGACCATAGTGGGATCCATGCTTGTCCGGGTACTAAGCATGGAATGTGGCAATGGCTTGTTGAGTATTACCAAGCCCTCCATAGGTGGTTGACGGTGGTTTGCCCATTGTCAGATGACCAACAAACATGAATGAGCAGCGGCCCATAAGAGAAGCCAAACGGTGGAGTGGGCGACTTACAACAGGTACAGATAGACAATGATGTCTATTAGGCGACATTGATAGCAGAGTAGATTCAATCGTCCGAATCAACCACCAAGGTACTAAGGACATCATGCATGAGGGAAATGCATTAAGTCAATAGACTAAGACCTAGTCATAGGGAGGAGGTCCAGTGAGGGAGTGCCGCTGGGCCTACATCCTTACCCACTATATAAGTAGGCAGCCGAGCGGTGGGTCGGGGTCCTTCTAGTCCATCTTCGTTGTGTATCTTGCTCCGACCAGTTTTGGCAAAGGGGGCCACCTTGTACTTCTAAGAGGCAATATACATCTCTTATGCCTACTTTTATTTGCCCTTAGTCTCTCTCCTTTCTCTCTTGCTCCTCAGTGGGAGCCCGCACACCAGAAGGAGGAGAGCTTTAGTCCATCGGTACACAAACCTTGTGGCATCCAAGTAGAGGCCACCACTACACTTCCCCTTTATATCCTGAAGTAACGGCGGACCCCCATCTCAAAACCCAAGGATTGGTGTTGACAACATCGCCCTGGCGACCACCGAGATCACCCAAAGTCACCCCACATTTGGCATGCAGAGTCTCTGATAATCATTTGTGGCAACCATGAAGGAATAGTTGTCATACATGGATGGAGTTCACCATAACAAGCCAAGTTGTTGCCCGAAGAAGAGATCGAAGAGCCGAGGTTAACTCGTTCAAACAACTGAAGATTAGTGAATACCAACTGGCCATGAGGATTATCTTGCCGGTCAAGAGAAGCCAATAGAGGGTAGAGTAGTACCCCAAATGCCATAGTCAGCCCCAACCTTGCCAATTCGGGTCTATGATGCAGATACAACATGGTCAACCTCATGAAGAGCAGAGGACCCAACACAATACCATCAAAGTTAGTCCTAAGCCACAAATGATGAAAAAAGGTACGAAGAACCCCTAGCACATCCTAATGAAATTTCCAAGTGTAGGAACACTTGGATGGGTGAAATCGCCTGGCGATGACCTATGAAGTAGAGTGGGAAGGATAGTTGGATGAAGGAAGCCACCACCTACTCTCGATGTAGGTAAAGTGAGAGTTATAATGAGCTGCCACACCACTAAACTCGTATTCAATGTGTACTCCGGAGGAAGGAGACCTCATGCAAAAGGACCTAAGGACATGGGAAGCCTATGCTGGAGGCAAGAAACTTGAAGTAGTGTCGACAATAGAGGGAGTGATGGTGGATGAGCTAGAGGTCCCACGTGGCCAACACTATGAGGGACGCAAGGTAGTAAACCTAGGGCTGCCATCACTCAATAGGGCAAGGTAGTGGATGCCCAAAAAGAGGGGAGGAAGAGCCTCATCTAGAAGGCCCTTGTAGAAAGGGGCACCAACCACGACAAAGAGACCTCCACACCAGGAGTTCAGTTGATTGGATGATGCAACAGGTCAAGGTGAGTACTAGGATGGTGGCATGAGGCTACGCAAGGTGTGCTTTTGGCATACTTGACTAAGGGGTGTTCTCCTTGGAATCTAAGGGTTGAACATTAGTAGGAGCCCTTTTGTGAAGCACTCACAAGAGGGTTATCCAAACCTAGTCTTAAGGAGTTCACTTAGCAGAACACTCGTGTTTGCCTAAAATGCACACTCGTGTCTTCATTAAGTACTAGCCCTAAGTCTAAGGTATGACTTGGCCACTCAAACCCTTAGGGTTAGTTGTGGTTCAGGGTATTCCTTGTCACCCTAAAGGGGTTGTACTTTTGGATGAAGGTGATTCCTCAAGGGGTAAATGACTTACTTTTGGATGGCACCACTCTCAGAGGCTCGATCGCAAGAATACTACAAGGAAAGACTTATATTCAAATGTGCGTCTTTGACTTTGCAAAAAGGGACATGTTCAAACATAACTACATTCTGATAGAAAGTGCAAAATGGGTTCTCACTAGTGCATATTTTTTAGAGTGTAATTCAAGAAGCAAGCTATGATGATAGAATTATGGTACGAACGTGAGGGAGGCGTAGTGCCCCATAACGTACCCCTTAGCCATAGGGCATCATGAGGGAGGCGCATAAATGCTACATGTAGGACGCTGGCACATGGCTGCAAACCAATGGA
This sequence comes from Selaginella tamariscina, assembly GCA_003024785.1. NCBI lineage: Eukaryota > Viridiplantae > Streptophyta > Lycopodiopsida > Selaginellales > Selaginellaceae > Selaginella > Selaginella tamariscina. The sequence goes on from PUQB01000124.1 coordinate 489,962, forward strand.
AGTGTGCCACTTGTACCTAGGGTCTAGCACTAGCCGACCCACTATATAAGTAGAAGGGCTTGTAGTGAGTCGAGGTCCTTCTAGTTTGTCTTCTTCTTTGTATCTTGCTCCACCTTCTCTGGGGCAACTTTGTATTCGGATAGGCAAATATATATATTTACTCCTTCTGTCCATAATTATTCTTCTCTACCCTGCCCTTAGTCCGACAACATACTGTCAGAGCGGGGAAAACACCCCACCTAAGAGAACTCCTCCTCACATGTACACGGACCCTTGTGGCGTCTGGGTAGAGGATCTCACACCTTCCAGTGCTCTCCAGGGTAAGTCCGACTCACCAAGGCAAACCCACACTACCCAGCGTTTTGGCAACCACCAAATAGAACCACCACACTTGGCCTGCAAAGTCCCCGACAACCATTTGTGGTGACCACGGAGGGATTATAATTACACACGGATGGAGTTCACCGTAGCAAGTCGAGTTGCAGCTCAAAGGAAAGATCGGAGACCCGAGATTAACTCGTTTGAACAACTGGAGATCAGTGAGTACCAACTGGCCAAGAGGATGTGTTAGGTTGGTTGAGAGAGATTAATGGAAGGTAGAGAGGTACCCTAGTTGCCACAATCGGCCCTTGCCTTGCCTACCCAAGGAAACAACGCAAACACCACATGGCCAAACCTCTAAGAAGCGGTAAACCCGGTAGAGAAGCAGCAGAGGAGGTTGCAAGTCACAGACGACAAAGAAAGGTATGAAGAATCCACAGCATGTCCGAATGTCATTCCAGATGTAGGAGCGTGCGAGAATGAGCAGTAACTAGACGGGCAACACTGCCTAGTAATGACCTACGATGTAGAGTGGGATGGATGGTAGAATGATGGAAGCCCTCCACCCCTCTTGATGTAGGTGAAAGTGATAGCTATAATGAGCCCCCACACCAAAGAGTCGAACCCATGTTCGATGCATACCCCCGAGGGAGGAGATCCCGTGCAGGAGAACCCTAGGAAAGGGAAGGCATGTGCTGGAACTAGGGATCTCAAGGCAGCGATACTTTTGCCTTTGTCTTTGCTAAGAAGAATAAACATCGTTGGACAGGATCTTATATGAATGATGTTGATCCCAAGTGCATTGATACGGCTGTTCACTTGGTTGTTAAGAATGCGCTAAATAATTTCAAACTTCTAAATGATTGGCTAGGCATCTATTTGCATCCAACGGGCCTGAACCTCCATTTAATACACCGATAGCTGAGAGGGATGTATTCGGCAATGTACGTTATCTAAACATTACAAGTCAGGCTGCACGGAGCATCATCAACTTGATCAGGGGTCCTCACAATGATGCATGGGTTTTTGATTACTATGGGATCCGTCTTGAAGGAGTGTTACTTTTGGAATACATGTGTGTTTGCCATTGAAAAGGATAAGACCATGGTTGAGTACTTGAACAAGTGGATAGAGAAGTTCTCAACTGACTACCCTAACAAACCCATACAGGAGTATTTAGGAAAGTTTCCTCCCGAGAAGTGCGATAACTCTGATGAGGAATCTGGTTCAATGTTGAAGTTTGAGGACGATCTTCAATCAGTTATTAGACTGGAAATTATCTCGAGGAGTACAGAACATTCACATACTCCATTGACCATGGAAACATCAACAGAAGAACAAAAGATGTTGAACGATCTTCCAAGCGGCTTAAACCTTCTTCGCCTCACTCAAAAGGTAACAATGAAGAAGAATTATTAATGAATTGTTAAAGTGACAAATACTTTGTAAATGAGTGTAACATAAGGCATTTTTGTATATTTTATTTATATTTGTACAGAAAATAAATTCTCAAGGATTAAAGAAGCTTTTAGTTCAAACATGGGTCACACATTAACAAGGTAAATAATATACCTTGATAATTATAAGACCAATTAACTATCATTTTATAGATGTATTGAAACAGTTAAGAACATGGATTTTCAGCATTGGCATGAGGTAATGGAGGGGTTTGGCAAAAATTTCTTGTGCCACATGTCAAAATGATAGAGTTCATGCAGGAAATGAATAATAATGCAGCTCAAAACATCCTTACCATGAGGACCACTTCAGTTTTTGCATTACCATTTTTTTTGTCTTCAGTTCCTAAATCATTTTCTTTAGCGCCTACAATATCTAAATCTTGTAAGGATGATGTACAAGTAAATATAGGTAATAATATAGCGTCAACAAATAAATGTAAAAGGGACCAAACAAGTGAGTTGTAAAGCATTCGAAAGGCAACGCTACCCTTGTTACCATAGTCATATTGTGTTGTTGGATGTTAATGGTGTTTTGCTTCATCAACAAAGGCCTGAGGATACAAAAAAGAAATCAAACAAGGAGATTTCATTCCTTGTCATGGTAAATTTTAATATGATATCATTTTTTGCCCGAGGTTGGATCGTCTCTTTCAAAAGCTTAAGGAGATGGGTGCACTTATGGGGATTTGCTCATGCATGCAGATTCACAACTTGACACCACTGTTGAATTTTCTTAAGAAACATTGTAGTGTTGCAGAAGAGGTGATTCATAAAGATTAGATTTTTGACCAGCGAATATGTTATAAACATGGGGAGATCAATCAGTTAAGGATAATGAAGAATGCACATATCTTAGTGGTAGACGACTCTCCTCAGAAGGCTATGCTCAACCAAAATATTGCTTGTATCCATCCAATCACTTTCGACCCATATTCTGATATCAATACCATGGATGAGCTAGTGAACTACTTAGATACATGCCTCAGAAAGAAGAATCTCAAAAACTTTGTGAGCAATATCCACTATATCAAACATTTCCTGACGCTTTTCTTTCTTGTGATTTTGAATTTTATAAATTAAAGGAGAGCAACCAGGCACTTTACAATATTATTCTTAATGAACGTCATGTTTTAAATAAGCCTTTATGCACTCATGTTCTTATCACAGCTGATGTATTGACAAGAATGGCAACTCCTAACTGCATTTGTGAGAGTGTTAGGTGGTGACAACAACATAAAGATATTAACCAAAATGATTCGATTAATCCGGAAAATGACGACTTAAACAAAATGAGGAGATTTCTATGTATTGTTAAAGAGAAAGTATTTAAAATAGATTAACAGGTTGATAAGGAAATGATTTCATTTGTAATTATGTTTGATAGTATTTTTTAATTATTGTAAACTACGAAGAATAATATGAATATTCTAAGATATTTTAGGAATATTCCTTACTAAGTAAGGTTATTGAAGGATTAATTTGTTAATTAATTAATATTTAAGTCTTAATTAAATAATTAATTAATAATTAAAACTTAAGTATTAATTAGCAATTTATTTTATATTCCCATTTTCATGTATCATGCCCATTTTAGTTACAACGTGCATATAGCCATAACATTTCTATTTACCTAAATTTTTGGTTGGCAAAATGAAATTAACTTTTCCGCCTAAATTTTTTGTAGTTGGTAATTTTGCAATTCCAATTGGTAGGGTTATATTACCTACTAGATTTTTTTAAACCTTGGTCCATGTTCCAGACCTACTAGACCTTTTCCATAGAGACCAAGAAATTTCTTGTGCGCAAGGAGTCAATTAGAAGGATTATTTATAGGTACATTGATTTTATTATTTTCGGTAGTTATCAGCTTTATTGCAGGTTTGTGATAACCCAACATTTTGCTTTGAGCATCACCATGAAAGTTTGGCAAGACCACACTAGCTCTCTTCACATGTAGAGCAAGAAGACATTTTCGTTGACAACATTTGAGAGACAATTCTTTCCTTTATGGCTAGACTTTTTGAAAGAAGAATTACATCGTGGGGGTGAACATGCAAAGCAATGTGGGCGACTTACCATCGTTGTTGTAGCAAGCAAAGGAGGTGGAGGGTGCATTAAAAACAAGGGCAAAAAAGCAATTTGCAACTCCAACAAGGGCAGTGGGTTCATCATCAAGAGTTGGTAGTCCTTTTGGTTTGCCTCCACCATAGCTGCCCTTGCTCCATGAGGTTTTGCTGGCTACTGGGACAATGGACATCAATGACGACATGATGCTCTACATTCTAGCTTTAGCATATACTTGTGGGAAATATGACTTGGCCATTTGCAATCTTGAAGAGGTGTAGGTCCATCTTTGATGAAGGCATGGAGAGGCAAGAGGCGTACAACATGTTAACGGTCCTAGTCAACAAGCGCCACACACATATTTACAAACACATTTCCAAGAAGAGGTTGGTGAGTTTGGCTGATCTTGGACCTCCCCAAATAGCATAATGCACCTAGATTCAATAAGGTTTGATGAGGCACTTCAGTTTGTAGGCATGCACTTGACCTCACAAGGCTTCATGGTTATTTTTGCTACAATTTGTATGATCCCATGAGTTGCACATGCAATTGAAGTCATCAGTCTGGAATTGTCAAGGCTGTGACTAAGAACAAAATATGAATTGCAGAATCGAATCTTATTTATGAATATAAAAGAAAGAAGAAACAAGAAAAGAAGAAAAAGAGAGAAAGCTAGTTAAACAATAGATCAACCCATAACTTGTGTTGAATCGGAATGCTAAAACTATAACCCTAGGCTCCTTTATATACTAGAACATGGAGACCATTGATATAAATTTGAATCTGAATCTTTGGTTTTGGATATGAATATGGACCTTTGGTTTTAAATCTAAATCTAAATTTGGATCTTGGTTCTAAATCTAAATCTGGACCATTAGTTTTTTATCTTAGAATATTCTAAGAAAATATTTTAGTGTTGGCATATATTAGCATTAGCATCAACTTAGTATATTCTTGTAATTCATGACACCATCCTCCTCTTTAGCGATGAGTTCCACAAGTCAGACCAGAGTTGAATCTAGGTTTATCTAGGTATCAACTATGAAATGTGGTAATGACTTGTTGAGCATTACTTAGGTTCTCCACAGGTTCCCAAATGTGGTCACTAGGGAAGTAACCAACCTAGTGTGGTAGTAAGGTACTATTTAGAATGATACTAGGTGTGTATGGCTCAAGGACAAACACATAAAAGACAAGGTGGATCTTCATGGTAAGAGGAAGTTGAAGACAGAACACAACCTTATTGACCTTACTAATGATTAAAAATATGCCAAGGCGTTGATAATCAAGCTTTTAACATGGTTGGGTAGTCCTTAAAATACATCAAAAAAGCCAAACTTGGTTAGGCTAATGATGTCGATCAATAGTTACCTTGTGAGAGGCTTGGGCCCAATGGAGGTGATGAGCAAATTCCTAATGAATAACTTGAAGGTAGTTGAGGCGGTCTTCTATTGATCACTAACAAAGATTCCTAGAAAACTTAACTAGTCGATGAAGATGAAAAGAAAGATTTGAGCAGTACCTTCACCTTGTGGTGATATCCCCAACCATGACCGCGGTGAATAATACGTTGATGTAAGTTCTTGTCATGAACCATAAGAATATACTAAGTTGATGCTAATGTTAATGCTGATATATGTCAACACTAAAGTATTTCCTTAAAATATTCTAGGATAAGGAACTAATGGTATAGATTATATCTAAAACTAGAGGTCCATATTCAGATCAAGATCTAAATTTAGATCTAGAAGTAAAGGTCCAGATTCAGATTTATACCAGTGGTCTAGACACGCCAGGTCCTAGTATATAAAAGAAGCTAGGGTTAGGGTTTCAACATTTTGGTTAACATAAGTTGTGGGCTGATCTCTTATTTAATTAGCTTTCTTTCTTATTTATTCTTTTCTTTATATTCATAAATAAGATTGAATTCTTTGATTCATATTATTCTTAGTCGTGACCTTGATAGTTGAACTGGAATACTGCCACTGAATCAAATCAAATCCTTGTTATGTTAAGGAAATGGCTATGGTAACACAACAAGATTACAATCATGTGCTTTTTGATTATCAGCAATTAAAATTAAAGTTACTAAACGAGAAGCATAAGCTCACCAACATCAAGGAGTGGCAAGACATAGAAACAAAGTTGATGAGGCAAGTGGAAGAGCTTATCAAACAAGTACAACAACTACAAGCTAGACCCTCGAGTTCGAGCACTCATGAACCCAAGGTTAGCCTGTTAGAGAGGTTTGATGGTAAGAGATCCCAATTTTGGTTCATAAATTAGGTTTGTTTGGTTATTCAAATGAATCCCAGCTGCTACTCTAATGATTGATCAAAAGTGGGTTTGGTTGGTTTATTGCTCACGAGCACGCTCAAGAATGGTTTGCTCCTCTCTTGGAAAAGAATTCTCCTCTTCTAAACAACTTTGAGGGGTTCATTAAGGAATTCAAGAATTATTTCTGCGACACTAATAGTGTTCGAACAATGATCAATAAGATACACTAACTTAGCCAAGGTAATCGTCTTGCATCTACCTAGGCCTTTAAATTCTGTCTCTTGGCATGTGATGTACCATGGGATGAGGAAGCCCTAATGATTTAATTTCACCAAGAATACGCAACACGTTAAGGACCTCCTTCTAACATTCCATGATGAACCAAAGTCCCTCACTGAAGCTATTAATCAAGCAATATGGTGCAACAATTGACTATTCGAGCATCATTCAGAGCGGCTCCAAGCACCCTATCTAAGGGAGTATACATATGCAACAGCAATAGCATCACTACCGACCATGCTGATGGTAACCCATGCTCCTGGTCAAGTTCCAACTGGAGTTTAGTTCCCATGGAGTGCGATGTAGCCCAAGCTCAACATCGAGGACCATTGACTGCAACTAAGAAGCGACCAATGGTTTATGTCTGTAGTGGTCTTGGTCACATTGTAATCAACTGCCCGAACAAACTGAGGCACATGGTCAACCACATTCATCCCACAAATCCTCAACCCATCATGGTCAACCATGCTCACCCTGAGAGCCCCAAGCCCTTGAGTCAAAGTAACAATTTGAAGTTCTTAGCAAGTTGGATGAGGAGTTAAACAAGTAAGTCCAGCTAAAAGAGGAGCCATTTGATTGGACAATCTCAAGCATGAAAAGTCCTTGCAAATAACTGGCTTCATTACATTGTATGGAGTTGGTAAGTCATTTGTGACATAAGCTAAGCTTTACGTCCATGAAGAAGTTCCCATACCAAGTTCCTATCTCTGTCATGGATTCCTAGCATGTGGCATCATGTATTGTTGTTAAGGAGTCTGAGCCTACCAGGTCACCTCGGAGATACTTCTTGCAGGATCTCCTTCAACATGATTAGCAATCTTGAGTATCTAATTATCCTTAGTACAGCAAATCCAACTATCAACTGGCACAATCGGTGATTCAATTTGATGAAGGAAGTAAAAGTTTTAAACTTTCCAAACCTAGCTTTGGAGTCTCTACGAGTTTGCATAATCTTGCTAAATGAATTCATTAAAAAGGTAAATGGGATTCTTCATTAATTTTTGTTTTAGCCATCACTCCAACATTTAAGTCCAGCTCAAATAAGCCTTCATTCCAACCACCAATTAAGTTTGTTGATGTCTTTGATAAGGTCTAAGGCCAATAAGCTTTCAAAACTCTAACCATATGATTGTTCCATTGACTTGGTGGAAGGTGCTAAACCCCCTTGGGGTTTGATTTACGAGCTTCCTCTAGCAGAACTTGAGGTTTTGTGGGCATCATTGAGGAGAACCTTTTCATTGGATTCATCCAATACTTGAAGTCTCGAGTTGGTGCACCTATCTTCTTTATTAAAAAGAAGGATGGTTCATTATGTTTGGTATTGGATTATCATGGACTTAACAAAATAACAGTACGAAATCAATACCAATGATTTCGATCTCGTTAGAGCATTTTGGTGAAGCCAAGTACTTCACCAAGATTGACCTTTGAAGTGTGTATAACTTAGTTAAAATCAGCCTAGGAAATGAGTGGAAAACTACATTTCGCACAAGGATGCCATTTGCTCTCACCAATGCACCAACTATTTTTAACACATGGCCAATGACATCTTCTACACATTCTTGGATGTGTTTGTGATATTGTACATTGATGACGTTCTTATATATTCTAAGATATTGGAGGAGCATGAGGAACATGTTTGGTAAATACTGTAGAAATTATGGGACTATGGCCTTTATGCCAAGCTCCAAAAGTGCAGTTTTAAACAAGACCTTGTGGAATTCCTGGGGTACATTGTCTCGCTAAAAGGAGTTTCAATGAATCTTGCCAAGGTGAGAACTGTGATAGATTGGTAGGTCTCATAGTTTGTACGAGATGTTCAATGTTTTCTAGACTTTGCTAATTTTTATTGTAAGTTCATCAAGGACTACTCCAAAATTGTGTTACCACTACACAAAAAAAGCCATTTGTGTGGACACCGAAGGCGGAATTTGCCTTTAATGCCTTGAAGCAAGCCTTCACCTCCACTTCTAATATTGGCTCATCCCATCTTCATAGACCTTTTGTCATCAAGGTTGATGCATCAAACTTTGCATTGGGTACATGATAAGAGCTTTGGCTATTATGGATTTGTTTAAAGAATGAAGGTGCACTGTTTGGAGGGTTCACCACATTAGGTAATAGTCTAAAACAATCACAAGAATCTTATGTACTTCCAGTCGGCACGAGTTTTGAGTCGTCGTCAATTTTGTTAGGCCTAGTTCCTAGCATGGTTCAACTTTCATCACGTATCGGCTAAGTTTTGCAAGAAGATAAAGTAGATACTCTACCCTAAACCAGTCCTATCTGGCTCCTCATTTCGATGACCTAGCATTTGACCAACAACGACAGGTTTTTCTGGGATTAGACAAGCTAAAGTTGATAATTATTGAGGTGTTGCAAGTTCTAGAATTTTGACATGGTTTGTGCAACATTACAACATATTTAGTTGCTCAAGATGTTCTAAACCATATTGCTTTGAATCAAGGCTCAAGTTTTGATTCTTACTATAACCATGGTGACTACTACAATCATGTTCAAAATCCAAGACATGCTTGCTACTCTATGACAATTTTGTTTATGTTCATGATGGCTCATGTCCTCTTTGAATATTGCAAGATTGTCATGATAATTATATTGCTAAACATTTTAGCATGCACAAAACATTTGAGTTGGTTACTCGGGAGTACTAGTGACCCCAACTTCGAAGGTATATAATAGATTTTATACACACTTGCGATGTTTGTTGTCAATCCAAGGCCCTTTGTTATCGTCCATATGGGTTGCTTACCCATTGCCAATTCTAATTAGTTTTTGGAAGTTAATTTATATGGACTTCATCACTGACCCTCAATTCAAAAGGTTTGATGCACTTTTAATTGTGGTAAATCGATTTTCCAAGATGGTTTATTTTCTTTTATACATTAAGTTCATCACAAGTGAGGACAACATAACTAGTGCTTAAAGAGGTTTTTTTGTTACATGGGTTGCCAAATGATATTGTCACCAAACATGGAGTTAAGTTTTGAAAATGATATTTAGTTTTTAATCATTAAGTACAAATTGTCTTTAGGGTATCATCTACAAATTAAGAGTTAATATAAACGAGCCATTTAGACCTTGAAACAATACCTTTGGTGCCTTAGCAATTACCAAAATGATAATTGAGTCAAACTCTTACTCCTTGTAGAATTTACGTACAACAACTTGGCATGCTTTTACAAATCAATCACCATTCTTTGTAGTCCATGGTCAACATCCATGTTGGTTGTATTAACTAGAAATCCACTGACTATTAATCCCCTTCAACTTTGTTGCACAATTCTTGTGGATACTCTGGACTGTTACCATGGTAAAAGGCTTCTTCTATGCTAATTAAGCCCTATAAGCTTTTTTATAACCAAAGAATGTGTGACTTATGCAACTTGTGATTGAACAACTTACAAGGTGTTTGGGATATAGGACTAGGTACTTGATCATCTATTATTGCATCAACAGACTTGGGCAAAAACATGTTGGGAACATAGAAATCTTTTAAGGTTCTGAGGATTGCTAACACTAAAGTAGCAAAGGACATTAGGCAAGACGAGATACAGACTTAATAACCATTGCATGAGCACAAGAGCGACAGATCGAGGATTGCTGCAATGCTAAAGGAGAAGAATGACATGTAGTTAGGTGTAAATGTAGATATTTTGGTGTAATCTATATAATGAGCTCAAGATCTTATGGTATATTATTAAATAATGAAGGAATATTACTTTGACTAATAATGGGACCACCACATAATTATGTGCAATTAGAATATTCTTTTTTTATTTAACACTTGTGAAATTTTACTGACCATGGAAATTTAATTCAGATTCTAATATATTCTAAGCCTAATCCTCCTTTGCCAGAGACTAAGTTATCCAACATGTTCTGGTACTTATGCTATTTGTAAGGAACATTAAGAAATCCACAGGAAATGCGACTTGGTTTAACGACATACACAATGACGTCCAGATTTCTAAATGAATGCTTGTTTACTTGGTCAGTGATTCAATTCCCTAATGTTCCCCACTTTAAAATCCTAGAAACTTCAACGCAAGGCAGAGCCTCCCTCCAAAGCAAGCAGAGCACTAGCTGGAATTCCTGTGCATTTCTCAATTTGTCCATTCTAGGCACAGGCACCAGCAAATGGGAGCAATCCATCTTAATTGCAATCCATAGGCAACAAGCAGCAGCCGCCTGAAATCTAACTGATTATCATTGATGATCCAGCCACTCTCCTCACCAATTGCATTGCTATTGAGCTAATCCGATCTAAACCCCCCAACCCATTTGCTCGCTCCAACTCCTTAAAACAATTTCTAGCTTCTTTTCAGTCTCCTGTTGAAATATTCCCCAATTAAGAAAATGTAAAGACATGAACTAAACATACCTGTTATTGAAGAGTTCTTTCTAGCAGCATAAATAACACAGTCTGGTGAAGGCGACCTCGATCTCCTTCTTTTCCTTCTGTTAGAAGAACTCGTTCCCACATCCTCGCTTGCCTCTGTGCTCGAAGAACTATCATCAGCAGTGCTATATTGATCATGTAAATCGTCTAAACATGCACAAGTTGGACATGTATCAGTAGCTCTTGTTGCTGAGCATGTCTCCCTGTTGGTGACAAGAAATGCTGGTGCCCGGCATTTGTAGCACAAGATTGACCTTAAGTGCCTTGCCACAATGAAATTTGCATTGTGCACCTTGCCATCGCATTCCGAACATATATAAGCTTCATCCGCACCGCAATAGATCACTGCCTTGCCTTCACAAAGCTCACAATTCCTCTCCATCTAACACAATGTTCTCAACTTGGAAAATACCTTCTTCAAAATGTATAAAGAAATAAGTAAAGAAGAACAATGCTTGATCAAATCAAGGCTAGAGATAGATATTTGATTTTCTTTTTACTTCTGGACGGAATTGAGGTCGCCACGTGGCGCATCTATACGTGTGGTCCATGTGTTGCTTGGACCCACCGGCGGCCAATCGCCACCAGATATTTCTCATACTAGCGGACAGCCACTCGATACTCCGGTCCACGTGGGATTGTTTTGCCCATGCTTCCACGTGGCATCTGATTACCCGACATAATCTTCGTGAAGATCTTCAAGATTGTGATTAGGCCCTGTTTGGATATTTTGGCAAGGACAGACGGCGATGTGTGTTCCACAAATTAGAGTGTGATATGCGTGAGAAAGACGAGTAATGAGCTTATATACTTGTTTCTATGCGCATCTCTATTTTAACTCATGGCTGGCGTTTGTTCATTCTTCTCCACCATACAAACGGTACAATTGTTTTTTCAGACGGGAACATACCAGCATATTAATTAACTACATTCCTTTGTATATTATAAAGATCTCTGTACATCCAGGTCCCTACCAAGCGTATAAATACATATATACACATGAGACGCACATGATGGATATATGTTTATTTAGAGTTTGAGATTCGTTTCAATCAACATTCATTGTAAGCACTTTGGTGGAATAGACTTGTAGATGAAGATATATATAAACTCTGTCCTTGTCTGAACTTGGACTATTAAGTACCGTCTATAAACACACTATTTAATCACCCTTATCTACTCGTAGTGATTGTTCAATGTTAATAGACGTAGCATGCACCAGTTTGATATTTGCATAAACATATAGGACATTTTATGCATTTTCATCTTGTATCTATTATATATGAAATATAGAGCAAGAGCTCTGTCATGCTTTGGAATGTTTTATATATATTACGAAAAAAAAATTAAATTAAATAAAAAAACAGCAAATAAAATAAAATATCAATTCATAAAACCACATTGTCCGCCTGTGTGAAGTTGTTTATAATGTTAAACGGTTTGCTTTAGGGAGTTTTGGTCTGCCCTATACGATAATATTACTTGGCATATTCCATTATCAGGTAGATTTGCAGTGATAATCAATTACATCTATGTAACTGCTGCACTGATCATAATGTATAGAAAATTGGGATGTCTTCGATATCATGATCCACAAAGACGTTGTCGCTTAATGCAGGGATACTGGGAAGAATGTGATTGTGTATCTTATAATCCAGGTTACTTGGACATTTCTCATATTGGGCAACGTGGAACGGGCTATAAACTATTCATGACCATGCATGTGAATTGAACTCAGATGCAGTTTTTCTGCACTCAAGGCATGTGCAATATTATCTGGAGAAAGGGTGCTGATTCAACCAAATGGGAACGATAAAAGATTCAGATTTGATTATGATGTAATTGTGGGAGCACGGCAAGAAGGTCATTGACAAGGTGGTTTATTGGAATACTTCTATGGGATATACAGAGAATGACCTGAACTCAAAGCTTGTGGGGATCTCTAACTGCACTACGAATTGAACGATTTATTCATGCTCGTGTTTGGACTAAAAGAAGGTAAGTGTGGGTAACACCAAACAACGAAACGTCTTAGAAAAAGTATATCTATAATATTGAGCTTGCTCAGTTTTTTAAAATCCCACCGGCTTCATCGTCCCCAACGACTTAATTTCGAGAAAAATGCACACACAACAACCACATGTATGCATGTATATATATGCTGCTATATGCAAAACCCACATACGTATATCCATATGACAGGAAACTCACTAACAGGAACGGACGCCGGAACACTTAACAAATGTGAATAGCAAGGAAAGAATGTGATCATACCTTCGCCATCTTTCATCCACCCTGGCGATGACTGCAACTCCAGTCAGTCCATGCAATGAAGAGAGGAGCTGGGATCCACGGAGGATCTTCCCTTCTTAATCATGGGTAATCTCGATCTACATTTTAATCTTGCTTCAAACCAAATACATGTGGGAGCGAGAATGGGAAAGCACCTTCCTTTCTTTGCAAATCCTTGTCATAAGCTGGCTTCACATTATTTTCCACAGAAAAGTGCCAGCTTTGGAATCTTACAAAGATGTGGCCCCCGTCAGGTACATAAATTCCACATACACACTTATCAAATTAAAATCACATATAAAGCCTAAAAAAAATTCTACATAGCATATATTCAAGAAATAGATTTTGTGAAACCCCAGGTAGTTTGTTTGGCACAAACTATTCCGTGCCAGGAAAATCTCTGTACACGAATGTGTGTATATGCATGTGTGTGTGTCGCTCTATATATATATGTGTGGTTGTGTACACATAGAGAGTGGTGTACACACAGTACCTGCACATACATGAAATCTGCCTCATCCAACTTCTTTAGCGTCTAAATATGCAATTAAGAATAAAGTCAGTTGAGGTCATCGGGCAAAGATATATCAAACATTATTATCGTATTTTCGTATTTACTGTTATAAAGTAACTATACTAAAACATGCGTATGTGTGTGGGAGAGAGATTCTAACATATTCTTCTCATTTTAAAGTTCTCTAGGGAATTTCAATAGAGAAAAGTACTTCAGAATTCTCTCTCTCAGAAAGAGAGAGAATTGTAAAAGTCACATTTAAAACACATCCATGTTGTGAAACGCGTGTGTGTGCATGCGTGCGTGTTATTAATATAGCAGCTTAAAACTATCTTATATATAGTCTTGCACTTTATGTCAGCTTATGTATCACACACACACACACACACATGCGTACGTGGTTTTCACTGTTGCGTCTTATTATATACAGGGGACTATCTTACGATGTTGCAAGCGTTTAAGAAGGCTAACTGCTTAAATGCATTTGGGGAACGCATTCTCACCACTATTAAGAGTCTTAAATCACATTTCACGGATTTGGATAAACAGGGGGTTAAGTTATTGAAGAAGCACATTGAATATAACAAACCAAAGTGCTGCATTCGAATGGAGTATAGTGCGTGCGTGCGTGCATGCGTTTTGGAAATGAGTTAGACTGGAGCAAACGCGTAGAAGAGGAAAACCAAGAGTATTATTTGACTACTTCTCTGGGTGAGAGAGAGAGAGAGAGAGAGAGAGAGAGAGAGAGAGAGAGAGCAGTTTTTCTTAAAGGCTGCTTTGTCGATAATGTAAACGCAAAAGATGAAACAAAAAAACTAACTTCAACACAGAATATATAAACTTGTACTTGTGAACTGTGTATAGAATCAGGTGCATATCCCTAGTTTTGTGCAGGCAATGAAGTAGCTATGCACAAATTATATTCATTAAATTAGATGAAAATAATTTCAACAACTGTTATTTATAAACAGCACAATTTTATTCAAATTGTTTTCTTTAATTATAATGAACATTATTCGCTTTTAAAAATTAATAAAATGAGTATGTAGGATTAGATACGTAGAAATAGCTTTTTGTTACAACAATAATATTATCTCTCTCTCACACACACACATACACGCACACACAACAGTGTAAATGTGATATAACAAACCAATGTACACACACACGAAAATGGTTTGTTCTATGCAGGAATATAGACAGGAAAATAAGTTCTCCAAGTTATATGCATTGTATATATGTGTTAATTTACTGCATGTGCATGTGGGTTTTTATTTCTTTGTATCTAGAAAAAAATACTGTGTCTGTGTGTGCGCGCGCGCTCAACGTCGTCACTCTCATATTATGCATATCTTGTAATTAGAGCGGTGGCGATTAAACGAATATAATTATTAAATTAAAGTTCTTTTACCCTTTTTATTTACCTTGCACACTGTATTGTCTATATACACCACGAACCTTAACCATTCCAGAGCGCAGTTCCAGTTCCCTGAGAATTGTAATACGAGTCCCTGTCAATACAATCTGTTCTCTCTCGCGTGTGTGTGTTTTATACATACTATGAGTATACGTATCTACACACAGAATATGCGTGTGTGTTCACGTACCTAAGTACTCCTTTTCCTCGGACAAGCACAACTCTCTGCAAACCCCCTCACAATACTCCATGTGCCTGGAAGGCTGCATTCTCTCGTAGTGATCGGGTAGATAGCAACACGAGCTGGGCACACAATTATCTCATTGAGCTTGTGAGCCGAGTAACTCTGGATGTACGCTTCATAATATGTCCGGCGTGCCCACTGGAATTACTGCCCTTCGCTTGCACTTCTAAACATCCTGCTCTAAATCGGGCTCGGGGATACCCCGTCTCCACCCTGAGAAATTTCGCACCTGTAGTGGAACAATTTATCGCAAAACTTATTTGATGCATTAGGATTCTTCAAAGATATTCGTGAAGGTAGCTACATCGCTGATATGCGCAAAGCTGGAGTCGATAAGTCGCTTGAGCTCCCTTAGGCCCATGTTGCATGTCTGTGATGGCTAAACAGTCCTCTAACGTCCAGGCCTATTCTCCCTGCTTTGCAAACTCGTAGTGATTGGCCTTAGTGTCGGACACGCACTCAAGAATTGGTCCTGGACTCTCCACATAGCTTGCAGCGCCATCGATGATAAGCCTGGTATAACTTGTGCCCTTGGTTCTTGTAGACGGCCTTGAGTTTTTGCATGAGGGTTTGAGTAATACAGTATGAGCACCTGGAGTAGTCGCGATAATCGGTACTTTGCATGGCCACAGGCACGATGTGAGGGAATTGGCAGTACCTGGAGAACTGGCCGTAGGCATGGATCGTTTCGAGTGTACTCCATGCGGCGAGATGTGTTCAGAGGGAAGCACATCGATCAGGTTGATAATGGCTATTTGGAATGGATGGTCAACAACTTTCAAGAGTCTAATCCAGTTGATGCCTTGACAAGGAGGGGGGAAGTGAAGCGGCAACAATCAGCAATCAGAAATGTTCATGTCCATGACCTCCTTTGACGTAAAGTCCTGTACCAGGAAAAAGGACCTGCACAAGGGGAAACGAGTCCATGCAAAGGCAGTGGAAACTGGGAACGAGTCGAACATCTATGTTGCAGCGACACTCATCAGCATGTACGCCAAGTGCGGCAGCATGGTAGACGCTTGGACAGTGTTTGACAGTATCCAGGAGCCGGACGTGGTGTCCTGGAATGCTCTGATCCTGGGCTATGCGGACGATGGCCAGGGTCTTCTTGCCCTGGATTGCTTCTCCAGAATGAAACAGAAGGGCAGATGTGCGCCCAGTTACGTGACTTATCTTGCTGCCCTCAAGGCCTGCACGTCACTGGCAGCAGATGGAGATGAAAGTGGAAAGAAAAGGTGTCTGGAACGAGGTAGAGAGATACATTTAGAGATTGGTTGTCATATGACTCTGTCCGTGCTGAACACGCTCATAAATATGTATGCCAAGTGTGGCAGCATGGTAGAGGCTAGAAGCGTGTTTGATAGTATCCAGGAGCCGGACGTGGTGTCTTGGACTGCTGTAATTCTGGGATATGCGGACGATGGGCAGGGTCTTGTTGCCCTAGATTGCTTCTCCAGAATGAAAAAGGAGTGCAGATGTGCGCCCGATTGCATGACATATGTTGCTGCTCTCAAGGCCTGCACGTCACTGGCAGCAGATGGAGATGAAAGTGGAAAGAAAAGGTGTTGGAACGAGGTAGAGAGATACATTTGGAGATTGGTTGCCATATGGATCAGTTTGTGCAGAGCACGCTCATAGACATGTATGCCAAGTGTGGCAGCATGGTAGATGCTAAGACTGTGTTTGATAGTATCCGGGAGCCGGACGTGGTGTCCTGGACTGCTATGATCCTGGGATATGCAGACGATGGGCAGGGTCTTGTTGCCCTGGATTGCTTCTCCAGAATGAAAGAGAAGTGCAGATGTGTGCCCAATTGTGTGACTTATCTTGCTGCCCTCAAGGCTTGTGGTTCGAGTGGGGCTTTGGCCATTGGACGAAAGTTCCATTTAGAACTAAAGGAATTTAATACTCAAGTAGTAACATCTTTAGTAGATTTTTATGCAAAGTGTGGGAGCATGGAAGAGGCTCGTGAGGTATTTGATTTGCACACACAAGTAAGGATGTGTCAACATGGAATGCATTGTTAGCAGGTTATGGTAGGTTTGGGAATACTAGTTTTGTCTTTAGTCTTTTTAAGACAATGCAAGATCAAGATTTTCGACCAGATGCTATTACATTTTTGTGTATACTTGGATGTTGTAGTTATGCAGGCTTAATAGAAAAGGCATGGGAGTATTTTGAGGTAATGTTTAGACAATATGGACTTACCCCTACTGTGATGCATTACACATGTATGGTTGATCTTTTGGGTCGTACAAACAAGTTGGATGAGGCTGTTGCTTTGTTATATAAAATGCCTTACAATCCTGATGCAGTGATTTGGATGACACTTTTAAGTGCTTGTCGCAAATGGGAGAATGTTAAATAGGAAGGATAGCTTTCAAGTCTGTGGTGGATTTTGATCAAAAAAATGCATCTGCTTATATACTTATGGCTGAGATATATGGTAGTAAGGGTATGTGGAAGGAACAAGAGAGGGTGTTGAAAATAAGGATGAAGTCTGGTGTTTGTAAATTGCTTGGGCAAGCTTATGTTATGGATGGATTGGGGAGGATGGTTAGATTTGTTGTTGGGGAAGAAGATCATGCATATGTTAAAAACAATTTGAAACAGTTTTTCAAAAGCATGCAAGAACATAAAGATGTTACTGAATCATATAGCATGAGTCGTTCTATAATGGATGGTGAGAAGGAGAACGCACTATGTGGGCACAGTGAGAGGCGTGCTGTTATTTATGGCATCTTAAATACATCTCATGGAGAAATCGTTAGAGTTATTAAAAATGTGAGGATGTGTAATGATTGTCATTGGTCGATTAAAATGATTTCTAAACTCTCTGGGAGAGTAATAATGGTAAGAGATGAGAATCGATTCCATGTTATGGAAAATGGAAATTGTTCATGTGCAGATTATTGGTGATAAAATTTGTAAATTATAAAATTTAAGAATAAACTAATAAATTTATCCATTATCATTCTTTTAATTATTCAAAAATTCTATAAATCGTTGTGACGAGGACCAAGGTCGATGATCGTCGGTATGCATCATCATCAATCAGTCTGCCTAAGATCGTGGTGTCTCGGTTTTGCTACTTTATTACTTTTTTTAATTTTATGAGCGGGGCTATTGACATATTCAAGAAAAAGAACATTTTATTCATGGAAAGCATGTGATTTTTGTATGGTAGGGATGACCTTTTGATGAGAAAGTTACAGGTGCATGGTCATCGGGGACTCCATAGGCCAAATATGGGTTGACTTAGGTGGTTTTGGTGGTTGTTAGGACGCTGTTGACAATGCCCAATCCCAGGGTCCCGGACCGGGGTTTGATCATTATTGCGGGATGCATTGAAAGGTTAGTAGTGGCCTCTACTCAGACGCCACGAGGGTCCATGTACTAGTGGAGTGGAGTTCCCCCTTCTGCCAGTGTGTGGGTTCCCGCAGGGGCAAGAGCAAGAGAAGGAGAGAAAGGAGGATGGGGGTGGCAGTAGTAGACAGAATTTATGTATGTATTGCCTCTTAGAGATACAAGATGGCTCCTTTCCTCATAGATGGCCGAAACAAGATACATACAAGAAGACGGACTAGAAGAACCTCGATCCATTGTTATCTTCCTACTTATATAGTGAGTTGGGTGGTACTAGGATGTACACTCCCCCACTGGACTACCGCCTTATTCCATGGTCTTATCCTACTGATTTTGCACCTCCCTCATGCCATCCTTAGTACCTTGGTAATTGGTTCGGACGATTGGATCTAGCTCGTTGTCAGTACCACCTACAGCTATCATTGTCAGTTTGTACTCGTTGTACATCCCCCGCTCCTCCGTTCAATCTCTCTTCTGAATTGCTGCTCATTTGCATCATCTAGATGTTTGACGGTGGTCAAACCATTGTCAACCAGATGCCTGGACTTACTTGTTGACACATCCTCGGGCCATGCGCTCTCTCCCCTAACTTACTCCATAGTGCTTGAGGTAGGTGGCGCCTCGTACCTTGCATGCTGCTCCTGGGTCTATGCCAACTAAGCCTCCAACTCCTAAACTCCCTTGAGTGAGTGTTGTAGCTCCTGCTCCTTCATTGCAAGTAGTTGGGCATGTTGCTGGGTGTGCTCCCCTAGCTCCTTGATGGTGGTTTATAACTAATCTGTTGGGCTTCAGCTACTCAAGTGCACTCCTCCCTCTTGTTCTGCTGGAACAGGATGATCGCCAATGGCTCTACCTGCGTGGGTCCCTCTTGATCGATCAAGTTTTGCCCTAGCCTCGAACAACTCCTGCTCCCGCTATGAGTTGAGTGGTGCGCTGGTACAATTCCTCTCCGGCTGCTACCAACTTCTCTTGGGCTTCCTTGAGCTCCCACTCCCTTTGCTCGAGCCTTGTACTGAGCTCGTAGGTTTGCCTCTCCTTCTTCGCTATGGCATGCTCATGGTTGCGCCCAAGTTGGTCATGGAGCTATAGAGGCCATCGTATCTTTCCTGCAGCTTGTCAAGACCTGCGGCTATTGCCTTGTAAGCCTCCTCTACTTGCTTCCACCCTGTCTTTGTGGCCTTCCACTGTTGGACTCCCTGAAGGACCTATTTTGCGTAACCTTTGGCTTCTTTTTGAGTAGTTCAACAACGTTCTATAAGCTTTTCTACTGTGGCATCGTGCTCCTTGGCCACATCTTTGAGGTCTAAGTCATTAAACAACACCTTTTTAATTCAATTGAAGGCATTGGTGAGTTTGAGGTGAGCCGAGGAAGCCCATTGCCCGTTGGCATGGAAGTGTTGGTAGGTCTTGCCAAGCAGTTTTCAGTGTCCTCCTCCTCATCCCTCGGGTTGGCTAAGTTGTGACTAACCTGCAAGATTTCCAGCTACCTATGGTGGTAATTTAGGGCCTACCACCATAGGGACTGCCAGTATGGACTCCGTGGTCATGGGTCTCCGCTCCTTCTCTCGAGGTTTCTTGAATCTAATCTGCTCTAGGGATGGATCATCTCTCGCTCGTTTTGTGACAACTCTAGGGTTACTGGCTGCTTCTCCTTGCTTACTTGACTTGTTTTGACACGCTCTCCCTCCTCCAATTCTCTTGTGGTATCAGATCAGAGCTACACTAGTAGGGGATTTGGAACTCGGTTGATTAACCATGTGAGCATGATGCTGATATGATTGGCTATGGAGAGCTTCTGCCCTGACCCCTTTCGATCCTATTGATACTGCAGGTTAGCAATGGTATCATGTAGTGCTTGAGACAGTCCCCCTAGTTTACCACGACTTCCTCCCATGCACTGCAGAAGGCATTCACCAGTCGTATAGCAATGTGCCTCTCCGTTCTCCTAGTGAACATGAATGACATGAGTGCCAAGAACTCATCCACATGCTCTCCTTCCTGTATGTTGAGCTTGGATAGTGTCATTTCGTCCCTCTTGACAGGGAACCACTGGTGCTCGAGTTCTGGCTCTAATGCTAAGCTGTCATCTGACAACTTGAATACAACTGCCAACTAGTTTAGGGCCACATAGTAGGACGTGCTACCTCTTAAGCTGAATCGAATCCCCTATCATTTGACCTTCCCTATCTCCAGCCATGCGGTCTAGATGAATTGTCAGGCTAACTTAGTGAACCCTGGTCTCTTCTTCTCATGGGAGGTTGAAGAACCCAATCAGGTGCATCCACTTTTTGACCTTGGAATGTCAGGTCGCTCAATCAAATCCTTGAATTTGGAGTACATGGGTGCTATGAGCTCCCCTATCCTCTCTTAACCTTGGTAAGGCACCCGAATCTCCCGATGAATGCTGGTTTGTTGCGTTTAGTCCATTCCGTCATCATGGTGCCAAAGGAGTGTTGGACTATATTGTTGGGAGGTGAGTGAAATGTGCGTCATGTGGTTACTTATGTTGTCCCTATTATGGGTGCTGCTAACATGGCGGTCCTAATGATGTCATCTAAGATGACTAGCGCATTTACCCTTCTGTCTTAATTACGTAATAATGGCACCACTCGACCATTATTACCTTGTATTACGTGCTCAAGCGTGTGGCCCATCCTCGTGGACCATGTGACCCTATGAGCTGGCCACACGTGCGGCTAGGGAGGGCTAGCTTTCCGGTTAGGTGCCCCTTCCTTTGGCTCGCACCACCCCAACCTCTGTCACTCTTTTGTGAGAGTGTCCTACGGTAGTTGCTCAGGTTCCTAGGTTGGGGTTTGACCAAGTAGATGTATGGCTTTAAGGTGGTTCATGTTGACCTTTTGCCGTAGTGGTTGTTATGTTGGCTCCCAGTAGTACCATTCCATTGTCAAACCTTATATGGTCCTTTTCCAACCTAAGCTTGAATTTGCCCTTTCGGAATACCTACGACTTCTTGTACTACTAGACCCACTGCCCTGGTTTGTACCTCTGGAGTTTCCTTTTCATGTCTCTCTCTCATTTGATCTGATGTTGGCAGTTCTCCCTGGTTAGTTGCGCTACAAACCGCTTTTCATCAAGTTGTTTCAGTTGCTTTAGCCTCCTCTAGGTAACATCGATTCTTCCATGATCTTGTTCTCCATGCTTGTCTGTACGTTGGGTATGGTGAATTCCTATGGCATGATGGCCTCTAGGCCATAGGCCAAAACGGAAGGGCTTGCTCTCATTGTGGTTTTGAAGATTGTCTGGTATGCCCATAAAACATGATAGCATCTCCTCCCACTGCCTGGGTTTAGCTTCCTTAAGATGGTTACTAATGTCTTGTTCATGGACTCAGCTTATCTTTTTCCTTATGGGTAATAAGCTGCTGACGTGTAGTGCATGATGACGAACGTGTTAATCAACTCGTGGACAGTTTCGTTGATGAAGTGATTCCCATGGTCTAATACTAGCTCCAACAGATAGCCAAACCTTGTTAGGATGTTTTCATAGATAAACTTTGTTTTCTGCCCTGTTGTTGCCTCCTTGAGTGCCTTTGCCTCTATCCACTTTGTGGCATAGTCTTTTGCCACCACAATGTACCTAGAGTGTGTCGTGTTGGCCTTTGGGTTGATTGGGTCTATGAAGTCTAGGCCCCACTTCTCGAACGCTGCTATTTTTGTTAATGGGTGGTACTTCATGCTTTGACTGGTCGTCTATTTGCCAATTTGATGATAGTCGTTGTAGCTTCTCATTGCCCTAGTGGTGTCTTGGAAGATCGTGGGCCACCATAGTTTGGCCTGTAAAATCTTCTTGGCTGTTTTGTTCCCCCTGAAGTGTCCCGCACTAGGTTTCATGTGTGCCACACCGAGAATCTTGAGGATTCCCAAGCCAGGGGACATCTCCGAAGGATGTCATCTCTCCCCCGCTTGTATAGTTGATCCACAATCAGCTTGAACAGTAGGCATTTTGGGTGAAGCTTTGCATGTGGGTAGCCGACATCCCGACAGTCCATTGTGTCCGTTGGCAAGGTAGCATCATATCGATCATTGCCATTTTGGGATATCCGCATTGGTTGCGGGTCTAGTGGTTCATCCAGGGTCATGCTACTCCACCACTACTTTGAAAATGTCTGCATTCGATATATCAAGCAATGGTGCAGCCTCGGGCTGTTTGCCACTAGGTATCTTGGACAAGAGGTCAGGTGATACGTGCAGCTTACCTACACTTTGGACCACAGTGAAATTGAACTCTTGTAATAAGAGGATCCACCTTGCTGATCTTTCGATGAGTTGAGGTTTATTGATGAAGTAGAGTAGGGCATGATGATCCACAATTAGCACGAAGTGGTTACTTCGGAGATACTAATGGAACTTCGACACTCCATAGATGACCACCATGCACTCCTTGTCTGTTGCAAAATAGTTGCATTCGGTCGGTGTCATGAGTTGGTTTCTGTATGCTATGGGCCAAAGCATTTGCTCTTCCTCTTTCTAGGATAGGACCGTGCCCACTGCTATGTTGAAGCCATTTGTCTGTAAGTGGAATTGCTGATTCAAGTTTGGTGGGATGAGGATAGGTGCCTTCACCAACTGGCGCTTGATGTCTTTGAAAGTTGCCTGTCAATTGGCGGTCCATTCATATGGCGCCTCCTTTGTGAGTAGTTCGGTCATCGGTTGGGCCTTATCAGCATATTGCCTGATGAACTTGCGATAAAAGCCTGCCTTCCCCAAGAATCGTTGGAGTTCTATAACATTTTGAGGGGGTGGCATCTTGGCTAACGCCCACACCAATCCTGGATCAATGGTGATGCCCTCCTTGGATACAATGTGACCCAGCAGCTTTTCTGTGGTCATGCCAAACACACTCTTAGAAGGGTTAAGAGATATTCCATACTCTCTATAGTGTCGGAACATCCATTTGAGGCGTTCCACATGCTCTTCCTCTGGTCTGTATGCTGTGAAGTCATTTAGGAATACCCATACGAAATCCGTGAGGTTGTCTGGAAATACTTGTTGGACCAATCTTTAGGATGTGGTTGGGGCGTTGTAGAGGCCAAACGACATGACCTTAAAGGCGTATGCTCCTCAATTCGTGATGAACGTGATTTTGGCTCGATCTTCCACCACGATTGTGACCCATTGAAGCCGTCCATGAACGAGTACATCTCGTGACTTGCTACATCCTTCAGAATGGCCTCCATGAATGGAATGGCGAACAAATCCTTCTCCTTGGCCATTGGTAGTCTATGCAGATCCTTGATCACCCGTCTATTTTTGGTACGATGACAATCGGTGATAACCACTCCGAGTTCTTGATGGGGTACACAAAGTCTGCTTTTAGCCACTTGTAAATCTCATGCTTGACTTTTTGAGTGTAGTTCGGGTTGATGCAGTATCGTTGCTAGCAGCTAAGTCTTGTGTTGGGCTTCAACTTGATCCTATGCTGACATAACTTTGGCAGTACTCCCCTTAGGTTGTGGTACGTCCAGGCAAACACTTCCATGTGGCTGAGGAGGCAATTGGCAATCTATTTCCTCTGTTCCGGTCCTATGTGGGCATTGATATTCACCGGCCAAGGTTCCTCATCTGTGCCCATGTTGACTTGTTTAATCGCTGCCTTGGGGATCATGTTCCACCCGTACATAGGCTTGTTACAGTACTTCTCTTGGGTAGGTGAGTGACTTTTTTCAATTCCTTCCACATAATGGGCCACCTTGGAATTTGTGCTTATGGGTTTCCTTTGTAGCATCCAGCTAGGTCACGTGGTATGCTATGGCAGTCTCTTGTACTTCCTGGTGGAGGTCTACATCTCCTACGACGAACAAGTTCGGTAGGCACGCAAGGATTGCTGTTATCATCATCAAGCCCCTCGCTCCAGTCTAGCATGTGGTACTCTTGTAGATGGGACTTCGAAGGTGGTGCTTGGACTTGCTTCGTTGTCATGGTTATCAGTCCATTCTTGATGGGGAATCTTATCTACTGGTGGTCCTAGTCATGTTGTACCTTCATGCCCATGAGCCATGGGCAGCCCAGGAGCAGGTCGCACCCACCTTTCGCATGCATGTTGAGGATGACGACATTAATCAAGAACTTGACCTTTTGGATCTTGATTCACCTTCCTTATGATGCCCTTGGGTGACACCTTGCTTGGTTTGCCATTCGTATGAGGAAAGGTGAGGGCTCTGGGGTTGGCATTCCCAGCTCTTGGTGGAGCTCCATCAACATGATGTTCATGCCCGATCCTCCGTGTACGATCATGTTATGGATCATGCGGCCCTCAACTTGGACTGGTATGGCTAGTACATCGTCCATGAAGTCGACTGATGTTGTCATGACCCTTGGTGGGGCCATGATTGGTCTATGCAGTTCTCAAGTGAGGACTTCATATAGCCTAGGGGATAGGCAGAGTAGCTCACCTAGGGTCATCGACACTTGGGTTTCTGTATTTTCCCTGCAAGGCTTTTATGTATCCCTATTGTTCCCTTGATCCTTGGCCTTGAGCAAGTCTTATTTGCTCCATAACAATCTCCACTTTAGTGCGCTTCCTCGCCCATTGTCCCAACTTAGGGGGCTCTACCGCAAGTTCCTCCTCGCTGGACTCCTCATCATCTTCATTCTCTAGGTCAATTGGTTGTCCCACCTCTTCTACCTGTCGAGCTCATGACCTCGTGATTGCCCTACATTGCAGCTCTGGTGGCGACATTGGTACATGGTTGGTTTGTGGTGCAAGGGCCGGTGTTGTGGGAAAGATGGTTGGACCATTTGCCACCTTTGCATATCCCCATACGTGCGCTTCTAGCATCAACTTGATCATTGAGATCCATGAGCAATGGTAGAGCAGGTGGTGATCGATGCATAGGGCATAGAACATCTCTCGGCGTTATGGTCATTTATCCTTGTCGTCGTACCTCTATTGATATAGTTGTTGATCCCAAGAGCGTGACCTTCAGTTATGCTCTCCTGACCACGACCTTTGGCAGGGCTGGTCACTCCCACTGGTCCTGTGCCTTTGGTCCCTCTAGTTGTCTGTGTCTACCTCCAACCTCCATTCGATAGTCAATGCGGCTGCTTGGGGTAGCGTGGTGTGCATGAGCTCAGTCAGCATGTAATAGTCATTTGTGTTGTGGGATCCAGGACATTACAACAATACTTGTCTCTGTGTGCTATGTATTGGGTGAGCGTTGCGTCAAGTCCTCCTTTCATGATGTAGTCTTATGGGCCTCTCTCATTGTAGTTGTCCTTGTTCTTTGGTTCCCGAACGTCGTTCCCTTGGGGCATTCAAAAGGTTCTCCTCATCCGTGGTGGTGTCATTTGCTCCTTCAACATTGGACTTATATGCACGTTGTAACTAAAATGGGCATGATACGTGAAAATGGAATATAAAATAAATTACTAATTAATACTTAAGTTTTAATTATTAATTAATTATTTAATTAATATGTAATTAAGCCTTAAATATTAATTAATTAAATTAATCCTTCACTTAGTAAGGAATATTCCTAAAATATCTTAGAATATTCATATTATTCTTCTTTAAAAATAGTTTACAATAATTAAAAAATACTATCAAACATAATTACAAATGAAATCATTTCTTATCAACATGTTAATTTTTTTATAAATACTTTCTTCTAACATACAGAGAAATCTCCTCATTTTGTTAAATCATCACTCTCCGGATTAATCGAATCATTTTGGTCAATATCTTGATGTTGTTGCCACCACCTAACACTCTCACGAATGCAATTGGAGTTGCCATCCTTGTTAATACATAAGATGTGATAAGACAGGTCTGCATAAAGGCTCATCTAAAAAATGACGTTCCTTAAGAATAATATTGTAAAGCGCCCGGTTGCTATCCTTTCATTTTATAAAACTTAAAATCACGAGAAAGAAAAGCTCAGGAAATGTTTACGGTGGATACTGCTCACAAAAGTTTTCGAGATTCTTCTTTCTGAGGCACGTATCCAAGTAGTTCACTAGCTCATCCATGGTATTGGTATCAGAATATGGATCGAAAGTGATTGGATGAATACAAGCAATGTTTTGGTTAGCATAGCCTTCTGAGGAGAGTCGTCTACCACTAAGATATGTGCGTTCTTCATTATCCTTAAGCGATGATCTCCCCATGAAGCCCAATTATCTTTCATTCTTGAAGAAGTATGGCTTGCTTTCCTTTCTTATATTGTGAAATTCGAGAGGTTTATAACATATTCGCTGGTCAAAAATCCAATCTTTACGAATCACCTCTTCTGCAACACTACAATGTTTCTTAAGCAAATTCAACAGCGGTGTTAAGTTGTGAATCTGCATGCATGACCAAATCCCCACAAGTGCACCCATCTCCTTAAGCTTTTGAAAGAGACGGTTCAACCCTGGACGAAAAATAATATCATATCGAAATTTACCATGACAAGGAATGAAATCTCCTTGTTTGATTTCTTTTTTCTATCCTCGGGCCTTTGTCGATGAAGCAGAACACCATTGACATCCAACAACAAATATGGCCATGAGTAACATGGGTAGCGTTGCCTCTTGAATACTTTGCAACTCACTTGTTTGCTCCCTTTCACATTTATCTGTTGACACTATATCGTTGCCTATCCCTTTATCATTTAATTGTACATCATCCTTACAAGATTCAGATATTGCAGGCGCTGAAGAAATTGATTTCGGAACTGAAGCCAATAGAAATGATGATGAAAAAACTGAAGTGGCCCCATGGTAACGATGTTTTGAGCTGCATTATTATCCATTTCCTGCATGAACTCTGTCATTCTGACATGTGGCACAAGAAATTTTTGCCAAACCCCTCTCTTACCTCATGGCAATGCTGAAAATCCATGTTCTCAATTGTTTCATTACATCTGCAAAATGATAGTTAGCTGACCTTAAAATTATCAAGGTATATTATTTACCTTGTTAATGTGTGACCCATGTTTGAACTAAAAGCTTCATTAATCCTTGAGAATTTATTTTCTGTTACAAATTAAATGAAATATACAAAAATGCCTTATGTTACACTCATTTACAACTATTCATCACTCTAAAACTCATTAACAATTCTTCTTCGCTATTACCTTCTGAGTGAGGCGAAGAAGGTCTAAGCCGCTTGTGAGATGGTTCATGATCTTCGTATCTTCTTTGATGTTTCCATATGTAATGGAGTGTGTGAATGTTCTGTATCCTCGAGATAACTTCCGGTCTAATATCTAATTGAAGTTCGTCCTCAGACTCCGACATTGAACCAGATTGTCTTCAAGCTATCCACTTCTCGGGAGGGAACTTTCCCAAATACTCCTGTATGGGTTTGTTGGGGTAGTCAATTAAGAACCTCTCTATACTTGTTCAGGTCTCACCATGGTCTTATCCTTTTCAACGGCAAACACACATGTATCCCGAAGGTAACACTCCTTCAAGATGGACCCCCTAGTGCAGTAGTCAAAAACCATGCATCACTATGAGGACCCCTGATCAAGTTGATAATGCTCCATGCCGCTTGACTTGTAATGTTTGGATAACGTACATTGCCGAATATGTCCCTCTCAGCTATCGGTGTATCAATGGAGTTCAGGCCTGTTGGAGTGCAAACAGATGCCTGGCCAGTCATTTGGAAGCTTGAAATTGTTTGGCGCATTCCTAACAACCAAGTGAACAACTGTATCAATGCACTTAAGATCAGCATCATTCATATAAAATCCTGTCCAACGATGTTTATTCTTCTTGGCGAAGGTGAAGGCAAAAGTATCGGTGACATGAGCAAGAATCAAGAAATAAATACCTGAAAACGTAGGTATCAGTGAAGAGTGCAAGCATGAATTCAATAATAAATACCTTCTTTGTACATGCTTGCACGACTAAGTTTCTCCACCAAATCCTCTAGTGCCCTATCTATCGAAGGATTTTTTGACACCCGCCAATCCATCATGAACAATTGAAACGGTTTCCTACAAGCAGTGATGTTACCCCATAAAGTCTTCGAATCCAACAACAAACATTTATAGGGCTTGTCGTGATTCGTAGCATCCTCCTTTATAAGGTTCAACTTGCTGAAGGACTGCCATAAGAAAAGGCGTCATCATAATGTTCTTCTTTTTGGCGTTGGTGTGCAATAGATTCTTGCCCAAATCTTCGATTGATTTACCCATTGACAAGCATATCATCATTTGTCACATGCAAATATTTGTTGACCTCTTCGTATGTTGAGGCCGAGGTCCAACCCAGTTTGTGGCAGTGTATTCCCAACCACTCCTTAAAGTGCCTGACCATCTTCAACTCCATTGCCTTGACATGAAAAAGGAGAGGTGAGGCTACTGTTGTTAATCTGTAGTTTGCCATCAATCACCAAATCAGCCAAAACTTCCATCTCCTCCATTGTTGTTCCATTTAAAGGCTTCAACCATGTGAGCTTGAAATCGTTGTCTACATCCTTTGTAGATTGAACAGACTTAGCTTTCGGCGTCTTACTGGGTTTCTTTGCAGACTTCTTTGAGGGCCCCTTCACTTGTTTGCTTCTTCTTCAATATTCCTTTTGAAAAGGATTCCATAATCCCCAACCATTTGGCAAAGATCCTATCCTCGGGACAAGAAATCAACATCATCAAAAAGGATGTTTCCTTCCCGCCCACCTAGGCAAAATCAACTACTACAATTTCTTCATCTTTCTATAAAAAAGAGACAAATTAATATACCGGTGAGATAAATCCCACCTAGACAATTTGCTTACCGGGTAGTCCACACATTGTGTATTCCCTGCAGTAGCTCTTTGTGGTGCTGAAGAGATTCCCACACGGCT
Organism: Selaginella tamariscina; assembly: GCA_003024785.1. NCBI lineage: Eukaryota > Viridiplantae > Streptophyta > Lycopodiopsida > Selaginellales > Selaginellaceae > Selaginella > Selaginella tamariscina. The sequence goes on from PUQB01000124.1 coordinate 519,407, forward strand.
TGCGTGTGTTTGAACTTCTCCCATATTTTGCTATTGTAGTGGTTGGTGTTGGCAGCGTTGTCGAAGAAAAATCATTCGGGGACTTGGATGTTCGGGACTTGATGGCTTTAGTGATAGCGCATCGTAGTAGTCCTTGCTAATGATCACACACAGAATAAAAGAATGAAAAGAAAGGGAAAACATGAGATGAAACTCATGACACGAAAGATACACTAACTAATTTTTATATTTCATCATAGAGCACACACAAAAATAATGTCATCACACCTATTTACAAAGTAAGAAAAGAAAAGAAAAACTAGAGACTCTTCTCTATATCTTATATCTATGTGTCCTCTCTCTTGAAACCCTTGAGCCTTGGTTCCTTATATACCCAAAATAATATAAAGAATGCATGTAGGGTAGGGTAGGGATGTAAGAGAGGGTGTAAGATGGGGGTTACATAAAATAATGGTAGGGGGTTATGGAAGAAGGTGGGCTTGACCCATAAATGATGGGGGTTATGGAAGAAGGTGGGCTTGACCCATAAATGATGGGGGTTATGGAAGAGGGTGACTTGACTTTGACTTGGGAAGGTGACTAGGAAGGTGCATGGAAGAAGACAAAGAAAATGTGCATGGTCAAAGCAGGCACTAATCATATGGATTAACATAATAATGTTGACTAGTTTGACCATGCAAGAAAAGACAAAGAAGGTGAATAGTAAAGTGAAATGTAGACGTATAATACGAGTAGAAGACTAGTATAATACGAGTAGAAGACTAGTCCACTACATGCATACCAGGGGCTACCAAGGTGACGGTCCAAATTTTCCCGTGACATAAATCCCACCCAAACAACACGCATTGCCACGCGATGCGGGTTGTTTGAAAACTCATAGCTACTGTCGAACATGAAAGCGCTTCAACCTGTAACCATTAACCCGTGTGCCATGCTGTTCTCCATCCAAGTTTGCAAAAGATATGACCCATTCTTATAAACCTCACAATGATGAAAGGTCCATCCCATCTTGGTAAGAACTTCTTTGAGAAGGTCTTATCCAATCGACTATCATATCGCATCACTAAATCACCCACCTGAGTGGTCGTTCTCGAATCTTTTTATCGAATTTGGCCTTCCACTTCTGCTGCATTGCTTCCACAAGTTGCAAGGCTTGTCTTCGTGATTCATCCATGCTCTCCAACTGAACCAACCTTGCTTGCAAGTCCTCACCATCTCCAAGCCCATGCTTCAATGCTAGACGCAAGCTTGGTATCTCCAGCTCAATTGGGAGTATTGCTTCTATACCATAAACTAATTGAAATGGTGTGTACCTGGTAGCAACTTTGTGTGTTGTCCTGAAAGCCCAAAGTGCTGCTGGTAACCACTTGTCCCAATCCTTCTTATGATCCACCGCAAGCTTAGCTAATATATTGCACAACACTCCATTCGTTCGTTCCACCAGTCCATTAGCTTGAGGGTAATAACTTGTTGATTGTCGCCGTGTGATGGACAATTGAGAAAGAAGAAGCTCCACCACTTCATTGCAGAAATGAGAACCCTGATCTGTTACTATCTCTAATGGGCACCCAAACCTGGTGACAATGTTCTGGATGATGAAATTTGTTGCGACCTCCTTGGTACAAGCTCGAACAGAGACTGCTTCCACCCACCTCGTTAGATAGTCAGTACCCACAATAATGTATCTCTTTTGTGAAGAAGCCACTGGCAAGGGACCAACAAAGTCTATTCCCCACTTCTCAAATGGACCTGTTGGTAAAATAGGATGCAAAGGTCCCTTGTACACACTCTTCTTCCAAAAGTCTGACAAACCTGGCAAGTCCGACACCACTCCTTAACATCCTTGAAGAGGGTCGGCCAATAATATCCTGCATTGACTATCTTCTTGGAAGTGTAGTCGTGTGAGAAGTGTCCACCGCAAAATCCTTCATGGCATTGCTCCATGATCTGTTTTCTCTCCTGACGACCCACCGCTCGTCGAAGCACACCATCTCGCCCTATCCTATAAAGTAACTCACCCATTACCATATAAGGTCGAGATTGTCGCATGATCGTCTTCTTCTGGGTTGTTGTACATCCTTCTGGAAACTTCCCATCCATCAAGAAATTGTAGACTTCTTGATAATCCTCCATGTCGGGTGAAAGAGCACAAACTTCCAAAGATAATGGAACTTCTCAATGTCACCTTGGTCCAACATTTCTGCTAAACCCGCTCTTGTGCTCTTCTCATGTTGAAACTCAAAATCATACTCAGCCAAGGTCGTGATCCACCTAGAAAACTTCCCTGTGAGCCCAGGCTTATTGGCAATGTACTTAAGTGTTGCATTGTTGATGAGGAAAACAAAGTGGCGCCCCCACAAGTAATGCTTGAACTTCTCCACTGCATATATGATTGCTGCTGCTTGCTTCTCCAACAATGGGTAGTTGAGCTCTGGCCCTTGTAATTGCCTTCCTGCATAATAAATAGGAAACAAGTATCCGCTTCTCCCCTTCTGCATCAGGATCACAGTGATTGAAACTTCTCCAACGCTGAGATTGACATAAAATAACTCTCCTCCCATTTAGGTGCCACCAAAATCGGATGTGAACTTAGTGCGATCTTAAGCCTCTCAAATGATGCTTGGCATGAAGAAGTCCATTGAAATGCAACTCCCTTACGAAGTAGCTGGTTCAATGGATATGCCATCTCTGCAAATCCCTCCACAAATCTACGATAGTACCCTGCCAACCCTACAAACTTTCGTACCTCCTTGACACAAGTCGGAGTTGGCAACATGAGTAGCTTGTCCACCTTGTCTTGACTTGGCTCAATGCCATCCTTTGAGATCACATGTCCTACTAAGGTGCCCTTAGTACTACCAATCTGACATTTTTCCGGGTTCAAGCATCCTTTTGCATCATCCATCCTTTGGAATGCTAGTTGTACCTTCTCCAAGTGGCTCATCCTATCGCTATAGATGCAAAAGTCATCGAGGTAAACCCTAATGAATGAACCAAGATATGGTTCAAACACCTTGTTCATCAATCGTTGAAACGTTGCTGGAGCATTTGTGAGTCCAAACGGCATCACCCTATACGCAAAGGTTCCCCATGGTGTGGTGAAGGTAGTCTTCAACTGGTCCTCTTCTCGAATCCTGACTTGGAAATACCCAGAGTACCCATCACAAAATGTGTACATCTCATGCCCTGTCACTTCATCCAGTATCTCATCCATGAAAGGAATGGGGTGATGATCTCGATGTGTGCCATCATTTAATCGTTTGAAGTTGACACAAACTCGCCACTTACCATTTTTCTTTGGGGCTACCACCACAGGAGAAACCCAATCTGACGTTTCCACCTTAAAAATGAAATCCGAACGCTGTAGCTTCATGAGCTCCTCATAAACTATGCTCTGTTTCAAAGGACCCATCCTATAAGCCTTTTGTGCAACTCCCTTCATACCTGGTTTAAGTGGGATCTCATGTTGCACAATATCTACTTGACGAAGCTCCTCATATGATGTCGCAAACAACTTGGGGAACTTCAATAGCATGCTCATGTATTGCTCCTTCTCCTCAGGAGTCAAACTTGAACTAAGCATCTTCTCCAAAAGAGCTCGTCGCTCCACTTCCTTTGCCTCAAACTTGTTGCCACTACTTGCTTCCTGCCCCTTTTCAACAACCCCTACTACCCCTCCTTGAGCCTCCTGCTCCTGGGTGAGTTGTTGATCATAGACCTCATGTCTATCGTGAGGCTCCACACGCGTAGCAACCTTAGGAATCGCCTTGAGGGCATACAATTCCTTCTCCTCTTGCTCACTCTCAGAATCTGAGGTTGTCACCTCACTATTACTGCTAGAATCATATTCCTCACTGGAAGATGACTCCTCATCTACAACCTTTGTTGTGTTCTCCTTGATGGCTATTGTCACTCGTCTTGACTTATGACCAATAGTCATTCCCCCTTTTTCCAATAATTCTTAGCATCAACCTTATAAAGCCAAGGTCGACCCAAGATCATAGGATAACCATGTGCATCCCGTCGTAGTTGCATGACATGCACATCTATAGAGGTAGTTATCCCGTGCACTGTGATCGGCAAGTCAATAATCATTCCACTGGCTTGACACGTCGATCATCTGCCACCCTAATCCTCCAATTGAGGTTGGTTGCACTTGAGACCAAGTTTCTCCATCAACCAGCTACTCATGACATTGATCTCTGCACCACCATCTACTAAAACACGTTGCACACGCATTCCATCTACTACCACATCCACAATTGGTGCCACGGCATTCGTATTGGATTCTCTTGTTATCACTTGTACATTTCGCATCACCTCATCCTCACCACTAGGACGTACCTTCTTTGCACGAGTACTAATCCCTTGTCGAAGCTCTCTCCTCAAGCTTGGGCATTTTGACAATAATTGTGCAACTGTAATGTTGGCACGAGTATCTCCTAGATCCTCGACAATTGAATATTCCTTCTGCCCCTTGCCAATCCCCATATCCTGTATACCAACCTTACGTCGTGGCTTGGTACCTTCCTTCCTTTTCTTCTTGCTTGCACGTGTCTCCACTTGTTCAGGTTGCTCCACTTGTTGCTCCCCTCTGGCTCTCTTAAGACCTAAGAGATCCAAGTCACCTTGCTCGGTTGTTAACTCCACCAAATGAACACTAGGTTGGTCCCTCTGTTGTGGTGCAGGAGTTGATTGAGGTTTCTGAGGACACTCATTTGCATAGTGTCCCACCTGTTTACATGTAAAACATGTCACCTGTGGTCGTGGTTGTTGACATTCAGTGGCATAGTGACCTTGTTGTTTACAAATGTAACAAGTGACATTAGCTCGATCCCTAGGTGGCCTTGGAGGTTTTGGTCCTGTTGGCTTTGCTTGAAGCAAATGCAACTTGAGTTCGTTGAGATCTGAAGTTAATTTGGCAATACTACTCTCCAACTCAGATGATTTGACTGGAACGGTTGCAGGAATCACAACTTGGGGTGTTTGTAGAATTGGTGCCAACCTTGGTTGTGGTGCTACGTTGAGATTGAGGCTTCATCAATCCATGAGAAGTGCCTCCTTTTTCATAGCAATCTTCACAGCTTCCTGCAAGTTACTAGGCTCTTTGTTCTTTACCTTCTGGCGTAATACCGGCTTCAATCCAGTAAGAAACTTGTTGAACACCAATGCATCTATCCCCACAGCTGGTTTGGACTCCTTGGATGCATCCTCCTGTCCTTCGGAGGCCTCCACTCCCAAACCACTTCGTAGCTTACATTGGAGTTCCAACACACGCTCACTGAATGCCTTGACACTCTCTTCTTCACTTTGCCTCAATTGATCCAATTGCTTCATGACCTCATCCAATGTCTCTGGCTTTCCATACTCTCCTAGAAAAGCCTCACTCAACCTCTCCCAACTAGCCTTAACATCACTAGTTTGACGTTCAAACCACTTCAATGCTCCATCCTCCAAAAAGGATGGTAGAAGTTCTGCCCAAGTGGTAGAACTTCTATCTCCATTCGAAATGCATGCTCGCTTAAATGAACGTAAATACCGATCTGCATCCTCATTTTGCAGACCATGATATACTGGAATAGACACCATCTTTACAAGTGTAAAAATGGCAAAGGTTTCACCTGATTACAAGTAGATGAAGAGACGTCACTTTGACGAGGCAATGCCCCCCTCTGTGCAAGCTCGTCAGCCTCTAGATTCTCTCTTCGAGGAACGTGCTTTATCTCAAAAGTGTCGAATCCCCTTTTGAGATCTTGAACACGCTCAGAAAGCACCAACAACTCAGGCTTTCTCACTTTCCACTGACCTTGCACTTGGTTCACCACCAACTTAGAGTCACCAATCGCAACCACGTTTTTCGCTCCTTGTTTCCTTGCCTCCTTCAATCCTCGAATCAATGCAGAATACTCCGCTTGATTGCAAGAATTAGCACTAGAAGTTGGCTCAGAAATTTTGATTCGCTTCCCTACTGGATCAGTTAGCACGACCCCTACACTCGCAACTTGCTTCTTTGGCTTGTATGCTCCATCAAAGTTGACTTGCCACATTAACAAGCACAACCGAACCTCTCACAACGCGCACAATACTCTTGCTTCACCAAACTCCACACTCCACAAGATTCCCAAAGACTTGGATGAATCCATCGAGATATTGTCACGACTGCGATGTGAGGATCAATGTATGGAAGATCCATACACAAACGTGTGCCTCATCGATATCACCACTATCACATGGGTGCCAAATCTTGATCCATGCTCGATTCACCTCTCGCCTCCTCAAAAGCACATTCGCAATTGCAAGTTGTATTCCAAACTTGAATTCTTCAAATCCCCACGCTTGAATGACCACCAACTTGTTATTTAAAGCAAACCCATGTGGATGCTCAAAACAACACTTCAATATTTGATTTTGAAGAGACCTTGAAAGTTGAAAGAACCTTCTCCAGAAAGGACGCTCAGGCTCATTCATAAATAATGCACATTAGCATTCCACGCTCACCGCACCAAAAACATGTCGAAGGAAAATCATTCGGGGACTCGTATGTTCGGGACTTGATGGCTTTAGTGATAGCGCATCGTAGTAGTCCTTGCTAATGATACACACATGAATAAAAGAATAAAAGAAAGGGAAAACATGAGATGAAACTCATGACACGAAAGATACACTAACTAATTTTTATATTTCATCATAGGAGCACACACAAAATAATGTCATCACACCTATTTACAAAGTAAGAAAAGAAAAGAAGAAACTAGAGACTCTTCTCTATATCTCTATATCTATATGTGTCCTCTCTCTTGAAACCCTTGAGCCTTGGTTCCTTATATACCCAAAATAATATAAAGAATGCATGTAGGGTAGGGTAGGGATGTAAGAGAGGGTGTAAGATGGGGTTACATAAGAATAATGGTAGGGGGTTATGGAAGAAGGTGGGCTTGACCCATAAATGATGGGGGTTATGGAAGAAGGTGGGCTTGACCCATAAATGATGGGGTTATGGAAGAGGTGGGCTTGACCCATAAATGATGGGGGTTATGGAAGAGGTGACTTGACTTTGACTTGGGAAGGTGACTAGGAAGGTGCATGGAAGAAGACAAAGAAAATGTGCATGGTCAAAGCAGGCACTAATCATATGGATTAACATAATAATGTTGACTAGTTTGACCATGCAAGAAAAGACAAAGAAGGTGAATAGTAAAGTGAAATGTAGACGTATAATACGAGTAGAAGACTAGTATAATACGAGTAGAAGACTAGTCCACTACATGCATACCAGGGCTACTAAGGTGACGGTCCAAATTTCCCGTGACAGCGTCCCATTCTGCTGATAACTTATGGTACTTCTCGATTGTGAGATTCGGCTTAGCTAAAAATGCCGATCTTTTTGTCAGTTTCTCATGGGTATGCTCGGAAAGTTTTGTTGTCATCATTCCTTTGTTGTGTTCATTGAGAAGTCGTTGGGCTGCCATTATTGTGTGCTGGCCACTAATGATGTAGTACTTGATTGATTTTCTATTCTCCGTCTGAATCTTCATGATTTGTTCTGGTGTTGTGATCCACACTTTGTCAGCCCCTTTCTTTCTTTCGTAGTATGGGCACAAAACAGCATTATGTAGAACGGTGTAAGAATTATCTTCCTTCATCTTCTCCATGAGCTCAGCTACATGTTCTTGGTTGAGTGGCCTGTAATTGAAGTTTGGAGTTGACGTTGCAATACTTAACCCTACACTCATAAATTCTATCATCCAACATCATTTCCTTGTGGCTTATTACAGCATGGGATGCCATAGGTGCAACTGACAAAAGGAATGATGATTTCTTCTACGATCCGAATCAACATGTTGATCCCCAATTGCAGTTGTTCTAATGTTCTCGGCACACTCTTCCAGCTCCGGAAGATTCCTAAGCAAATTGAACCTGATCTATAAAGCCACCCTCTCAATCTCCCTAATGATGTCACTGTGTTCTTCTTCAATATGAAGAGGGACAATTGCCCACTTATGGATGTTCTGTATTTTGAAGCAATCTTTGCTGAGAATACACCTACTCGATGAGTCTGAAAATCTTCGAAGTAAACATCTAATTAGATCCCCTTCATAGATGGGCTTTCATTGAGTTGAAGAAGAACTCCACGATCAACATCATTAGTGAACATGTGAACATCATTATCCACAAGTCGACAAGACCACTCGAGATTAATGTTTGTAACTAGCGACCTCTGGATCCGAGAACGTGACATTGGATGGAACAAGGCATATGTGTCGAGCATCGTCCAATCTGGGCTTGCAGACTGCTTTCGGGTGCTTAACTAGTGAATCTACTTTCCATTGTTTTGCTTGTCCATGCGATGTGATAAAGGTTAGTTTGACAGCAACCATGGTTGCTCCAATGCGCTTCCCGTTTAGTTTAAAATATGGCCAAGTTGATTTCAGAATACCCCTACCCATCTCTTCTCCTGCTCTTGTCTTTAATGTCACCTCAATTCCACATTTGAATACAAAAATGAAGCACATATCTGAATATAACAGATTTTATTTTAATTCTTAACCCAGAATTTGATGACGACTCCATACTAATGACTGAATCTCCTTATTTGATCAATCGTCCTTCTGCAAAATAATACACTATGAATACAATTCATATAAAAACGCACACACTTGTATAAACCCGAATAAACAAAATTAATACATAGATAAATTCACATACACCCCTCTTTGTCTTAGAGAGGAGTGGATAGGATTAATTGTCCAAAGCTCACATTTATGCTAGTGCAAAAGACAGATAACATTTGGTTTTAGAACCACCACAAATGTGAGCTTTGTTTGACAGTTTCATATAATTTACTGGCTTTTACTCAAAATATTATGATAAGATGATAAAAGTAAATAAAATGAGATATGCAACTTATATATACTAATACACATATATATTCACATGGAAGGTGGGGCGGGATTAATCTCGCTACCCCTTCTATGCCTCCTGAAAGGGTCGACGGTATTAATCTCACCACCTTTCTGAAGGCCTTGAATGGGTGTGTGGGATTAATCCCACTACCCTTCTCGATCTCAGAAAGAACTGGGCAGGATTTATTTGGCACACCCCTTCAGGGGCTTTAAAAAGGCGCGGGATTAATCTCGCCCACCATGTAAGGGATGGTGAAATTAATCTCGCCACCCTTCTCAATCCCTCCATTGGTATGTTGTAAACCTTCTCTGTCTCAGACAGAGGTGTCGGGATTGATTTGACTCACCAATGAAGGAAAAAAAGAAGGGTGGCGGGATTCATCTCGCCACCAGGCATAAAAGGGTTGGCGAGATTAATCTTGCCGCCCTCTCGTAAGTCATGCGCACACACACATATATATGGGTGGCGGGATTAATCCCCCCGCCCTCCGAAAAGGGATGGGTGAGGGGTGGGATTAATCCCGCTGCCCTCTGCACAGGGCATGGGCGTGCGGCAGGATTAATCCTGTCGCACTCTACGCAGGGCATGGGCGTGCGACCGGATTAATCCCGCCGCCCATGCCCTTCATGCAGGACATAAGTGGCGGGATTAATCCCGTCGGCTTCCGTGCAGGGCATGGGTGTGCGGCGAGATTGATCTCGCTGCCTAGGCCCTTCACAAAGGCCATGGGCGGTGGGATTAATCCCGCCACGTAGGCCCTTCACACAGGCCATTGGTGGCAGGATAAATCCCGCCGCATTCCACGCAGGGCATGGGCGTGCGGCAGGATTAATCTCGCCGCCTAGGCCGTTCACGCAGGCCATGGGCGGCAGAAATTAATCCCGCCACACACCCATGCCCTACACGGAATGCAGCAGGATTAATCCCGCCGCTTAGGCCCTTCACACAGGCCATTGGCGGCGAATAAATCCCACCGCATTCCGCGCATGGCATGGGCGTGCGACAGGATTAATCCCGCCGCCTAGGCCCTTCACGCAGGCTATGACGGCGGAATTAATCCTGCCTCTCTTCGGTTAGCCTCCATGGGCAGCGAGATTAATCCTGTTGCTCATGAGGCTAACCGAATAGCCTGCGTGAAGGGCGATGGGATTAATCCCGTCGCTCATGACCTGCATGAAGGGCCTCACGGTAGGATTAATCCCGCCGCTCGTGGGGCTAACCAAAAGAGCGGCGGGATTAATCCCGCTGATACACCACACATATGTTATATGTATATGTATTTGTATTTGTGTGCTAATAAATTAAATTATACAGATACACCACACCACACAACACACATATATGTATATATATGTATATGTAATGTATATACAAGAGTGTGCGTGTGTGTGCGAGAGATAGATAAATAAATAAAATTATACAGATACTGGTACACATAATATATGTATGTATATATGTACATAGGTATATATATATGTAATATGTATATAGTGTATGCATGTGAGCGAAACAAATAAAATCATACAGATAAACAAACACACACCACACACACATATATATACATGAGTGTGCGTGTGTGTGCGAATAGAGATAAATAAATAAAATTATATAGAACTAGTACACATAATATATGTATGTATATATGTTACATAGGTATATATATATATGTGTATATGTATATCGTGTGTATGCGTGTGTGAACGAAACAAATAAAATCATACAGATAAAAAACACACACACACACTTATATATATATACAGGATTGTGCGTGTGTGTGCAAGAGATGAAATTAAAAAATAAATAAAATTATACAGATACACACACACACACACATATGTGTGTGTGTTTGTGTGTGTGTGTGTGGTGTTGGTATGTATATATGTATGCATAGGAGTGTGCGTGTGTGTGCGAGAGATAAATAAATAAAATTATACAGATACTAGTACACATAAATATGTATGTATATATGATATAGGTATATAATATATATTGTATATGTATATCGTGTGTATGCGCTGTGTGAGCGAAACAAATTAAAATCATATAGATAAACAGGAGTGTGCGTGTGTGTCGAGAGATAAATTAATAAATTAATAAAAATTAACAGATACAACACACACACACACACACATATGTGTGTGTGTGTGTGTATGGTGTGTATGTATATGTATAGGAGTGTGCGTGTGTGCACGAGAGATAGATAAATAAATTTATTATTAAGATACACACACAGATAAATTATATGTGAATAAAAATAAATAAAAAAAACTCAAGAGTGTGCGTGTGAGAGAGAGATATATATCTCACCTGTGTGTGAGAGAAAGGGAGATTTCACAGCCGCTGCCTCTACCGCCTTTCTTCTTGAACCCTAAGAATATATCTAAACCCTAAAGGAATAAAATATATATTAACCCTAATCAAATATTCCTTCTAAGAATATACCTAAACCCTAAAAAGAATAAAATATAGATTCACCCTAAACGAATATTCTTTCATTAAAATATCAGCGTGTGCGTGTGTGTATCACATACACCAAAAATATAAATCATGCAGGGTTTAACATGTGTGTGTCCATGGAGTGTTAAAGTTTCACGTTTAGCAATACATATAACACACATAGTATTATACACATAGACATACATACATATTAGTACATAATATTAGAGAGACAGAGTACATATTATGGACATGCATAGTGTGTATGTATGAGAGAAGAGAGACAATACATATTATGGATCATGCATGGTGTGTATGTTTAAGAGAAGAGAGACAGTACATATTAACAGGATCATGTCATAATTTTTACTATGACTCGACCCTTTACTTTGGACGTTGACTGTTGTTACCTACTGTACATGTTGATGAACCCTAGATGTAGTAGAAAACAGGCCCGCTTAGTGCACTTGGGTATCTGGTGATGGTCCGGTCGGGTGTCATTAAGTATTTGTAAGAAACTCTAAGCGAAGCTAAAACTTACCTTCTAGAAACCCACCCCCAATTTTGACGTCCCGAATAGGCTGATTGGTCTTTGCAGATGAGTTTGGCGTGTTAAGTAAGGTTAGGAACACCCCTAGGGTTGACCTAACCCTAGGGTTGCCCTAACCCACGCCCTAAAACCCCCACCCCCTTGGGGTAGGAGTAAGGGTGAGTTAAGGCTCATATTGTTAATTTATCTAAGGGGCTAAAATTCAGTGCCAGCCCACTTAGTCATATAGGAAGAGGGGGGGGGGGGGGGGGGGGGGGGGGGGCTCCGTCACATAAATAAGGTAGAGTATACGTAGGAGAGCTCCTGGGTTCATGACTGAGTTCGTTGCTCTCTGTCGGTGCAAGCTTTAGCTTGTGTCGTTAAGGTACAACCCTCTGTTGTGCCGCCCTAACTTCCAGATGATAGGGGTACGTCCCACCTTCGGGGTAGTTTACCCTTAACGTTGGCGAATCCATGCCTGGGAGGTCTTGTTGGAATGCACGTTGCAAGAGGTAGAGGTTAAGGCTTGTCTCCAGCCTCCTCCTCCACGTCAAGCTAGGTGTAGCACTCACAGCCAAGCAAGGCATATCCGTGTCCTTGTCCAACTGTGGGCGTGGGATCTTGTTTGACAGGTTCACATTACCAGTTCCTGAGGGTTCACTAAGGGGTTCTAGAGTTGGCATTTAGGAGCCAATTTGTGGCACTTGGTGCAACTCTTGAATCTAAGGGCTATGGCATGATAGCCCACATCGAGAAAAAGGCAGTGTCACATGGAGATGTGACACTGGGCTAAACGTCACATGGTACAATGCCCGAGGCATGCCCTTTGGGTTATATCATAGGCTTGTCGCCAAGGGGTTGGATACTTTAGCAAACAGACATGCTTGTGCTTGCACTAGGGTGCTAGCCTTAGGCATCCGCTCAAGGGAGGTTAGGTCTCATAACTAGGTGTGCTTTGGCACACTTGGCTAGGGGAGTGTTCTCCTTGGAATTCAAGGGTTGAACAACCTAAGCGTGTTAGCAGAAGCCCTTTCGTGAGGCACTCACAAAGTCATGTGCTTAGGGTTATCCCAAACCTAACCTTAGGGAGTTGCTTTGCAGAACAACTCGTGTCCGCCTACGGCGCAAACTCGTGTCCTCACTAATACTAGCCCTAGGTCTAGGGTATGACTTGGCCACTCAAACCCTTAGGGGTTAGTCATGGTTCAGGGTACCCCTTGTCACCCTAAAGGGGTTGTATTCCCGGATGAGGGTGATTCCTGAAGGGTAAGTGACGATGCCTTAAGCTCTGTCCAGGGGTATGTGTGGAACACACGCTCCTTGATGGGGGTTAGGGCATGAGCCTGTCTAGGTCTTCTAGGGCAAGACCCTAAGTCAACTAGGGTTATCCCTCAAGGGTTTTGGGGTAGACATTCTAGGGAGACATAGGCTAAACCCTAAAGTCTCTTGTCCACTTGGGCATTAGAGTCTAACCTAGGGGTCCTTGGGGTTGTTCTAGGAAACTTAGTGTTGCTCATACAGGGTGATGATGCCGAATGGCCACTTGACAACCACGTGTTGGCCCTTTGGGTTAAAACTCTGACAGATCATGCATGGTGTGTATGTATGAGAGAAGAGAGAGAGTGTTCAAATTAAATTCATACACATTGCATATATTAGTACATATATATCATACACACGTGTATACACATAGACATACATACATATTACATGTGTAAATTCATTGTGTTACATAGGTTTAGGGTTTAGGTTTAGGGTTTAGGATGGATCATGCATGGTGTGTATGAAGAGTGTTAAAAAATTAATTTTGTACACATTGCATATATTAGTACACATATATACATATACATATTATACACAAATATACATACATAGTTAACATCAATACATATTATGGATCATGCATGGTGTATATGTATGAGAGAAGAGAGACAGGCTACATATTATGAATCATGCATGGGTGTGTATGTATGAGAGAAGAGAAACAGTATATATTATGGATCATGCATGGTGTGTATGTATGAGAAAGAGAAACAGTATATATTATGGATCATGCATGGTGTGTATGTTGAGAGAAGAGAAACAGTATATATTATGGATCATGCATGGTGTGTATGTATGAGAGAAGGGATTATGCATGGTGACACTGTGTATGTAGAGAGAAGGATTATGCATGGTGACATTGTGTATGTATGAGAGAAGAGAGAGAGTGTTAACAAATTAAAATCATACATATTGCATATATAAGTACACATATATACATACACACGTGTATACACATAAACATACATACATATTACATGTGTAAATTCAATGTGTTACATACACACAAACTAAGTAAATATAAATCATACATGCGTTGAACATGATGTTTTCAATAAAGAAGCAACATATTTTCTCCAGTTTGGTTTAGGGCTTGTGCTGTGTGTGCATATGTGTCTTTGTAAGTGCTTTAATGCGTGTGCACGTGTATATATAAATTTATGATTGTGTTTATATATGTGTGCAAAAACACATCAAATAATTAAGAAAATAATTTAATAAACACACTATGAACATATTTTTAAATTATACATAATAATATATATTTTTATCTAATATATACCATATATAATTTTAATAATATATATTAATTTATATTGATAATAAGGTTTAACATTGGAATATTCTTGAAATAATAAGAAATTAATTGAGAAAATCCCATTAATATATACAAATGTAGATCAAGTACTAAAATAATTAACTAAATTAATTATGATTAATATTGAAATATTCTTGGAATAATAAGAAAATAATAAAGAATATCCCATTAATATAAAGAAGATTATTACTCAAGTTAATTAAGAAAATGATTTAATATACACACTATAAACATATTTTTAAATTATACATAATAATACATCATTTTATCTAATATATAGTCATATATAGTTTTAATAATATATATTAATTTAATATTGATAATAAGGTTTAACATAGGAATATTCTTGAAATAATAACAAATTAATTGAGAAATCCCATTAATATATACAATGTAGAATAATTACTGAGATAATTAAGAATAAGACTAATTTAATTATGATAATCAGGTTTAATATTGGAATATTCTTTGAATATTAAGAAAATAATAAAGAAATCCCATTAATAGGAAATGTAAATTAATTACTCGAGTAATTAAGAAAAAATAATATTAATACAGACTATGAATATTTTTAAATGATACATAATAATATATTCAATTATTTATTGTATAAGTATATATATATTATATTATATAATAATATATATATATATAATATAAACTTAATATATATACTTGAATATTAAGAATGTAGAATAATTACTAAAATTTCATAATATTAAACAGCTTGAATCACTTAAATAACATTAAATGCAATTTTATAACACTCATTGGAATTTGAGAGTATATATGTCAGAGTGTCGGTTATTTGTGTTAACTCATTTTAAATTTTATTTTCTGTTCTTTTCAAAAAATTTGAATTTCTGACATAAGTATTGTCGGTCTGACATGTAAATTTGAAAATGCATTTAATTTCTTACTCAAATTCAGATCTGGTTCTTTCTCCAGCAAGGGTTTCTTTATTTTTGTATTTTTCACTCTTCAGATCTTCTTTTTTTTTCTTTTTTTTTCATAATGATCAGCTCAGGAGCAACATTAAAATTGGGTGCTATTGTTTATAGGAAAGCACGATGCCTTCAGTGTTGTTTACAAGTAAGTATTATAAATAAATTTAGATATACTTATAAAGATTCACTTTCTTACATTCTCTCTTAAAATTAGAATTTAGGGGTTTAGGAATGCATTAGGATTACAATATATTCCGTTAGGGATTTATCCCGTTTAAATATCTTTTTAACTTAATATTCTCGTTAGCCGGGGCGGCGCGATTAATCCCGCCACCATCTCTTTGATAGCTATGGCAAAATTAGTTCGGGCAATGCTTCTCCGCCTCTGAAAAGAGCGACGGATTAATCCTGCCGATAACTCTCTTAAGTGATAAAGATTACCTGAATTTATTAAAAAGAGTTGTCGGCGGGATTAATCCCGCCAACCATTCTAGGAGGTAGAGAAGGAGTGACGGGATTAATCTCGCCACTACTTCCCTGTTTTAAAGATTTGTGGCAAGATTTATCCCGAGATCTCTTTGAAATCATAGCTTCGGAGAGAGTTGTGGGCAGGATTAATCCCGCCGCCTCTTCCTCGTTAGAGGGAGTTTGCGGCGAGATTAATCCCGCTACCTCTTCCTTGTCGGAGGGAGTTGTGGTGGAATTAATCCCGCCACCTCTCTCTGACGAGGAAGATCCGGTGGCGAGATTAATTCCACCGATTCTTCCTCGCTGGAGGGAATCGGCGGTTGGACTAATGCTGCCCACCATTCCTCGTCGGAGGGAGTCGTGGGCGGGATTAATCCCGCCCATTAGTTGTATTAATCAAGCATGAGATATTATCTCTATACATAATTATGTATTATTGCACATGCATATTATTAAACAACCGCAGTTATGATTTCATAAAATATTACATAAACAGATAACACAATTATTTATGTGCAGGACAATATGTTTAATATTGGAGATAAAGTATGTCTTCTTCGGAACAACGAGATAGTTGGCACTGGAACTGTGGAAATTCGAGATAATAATGCATCATGTCACAATATTGCCCAAGATCGTGTGTACATATGGGTGAACACCTTTTACAAGCAGGTTGAGGTTCTGAAAATGGAATTTGAGGAGGGTTTCCTGTATTATGGAATTTGAATGAAGTCAAGGCTAACACAGAATATGTAAAGTCACAAACAAATAGTAGCACGAGTTTACTAGATGATGGCTTGCTTGCTATGATGGATGAGGTGATTCTCTTTCTTCATGAGATTGAGGTTGGGAGAGGCATCATCACAGCTATAAATCCAATGGAAGCAGTGTCAGAAGAGAAACTAGGGTCCGACTTCGTGGGTGTAGTTGTGACAAAGGTTTCACCTAATGGCACATTGCATTCTGGATCCTCGTGAGGTGGCGAACATCTGAATTAAGGCGGCAAGATGGTTCAACATATCTGGGTTGGATTTCAATAATAACAACTCGGAAGAACAACTCATATTTGAAGAGGTTCCTTGCATTGGTTCTATTGTAAGAAAAAGGCGATTCATGAGTTGCAGATCTTCCCCTGCAAGTTTCAACAAAAGGGGGAAGATGGATCCTACATCTTCCAAAAGTGTTACGAGCATTTTCATGATTGACTGTTTGCAAGAAGAAGTGTTGTCAAATGGCAGACCGGAATGAAACCCAATGTAGACATGTCTTTCGTACACTCACCCAAAAGCAAAGGCATGAGTTTGTATATGCTGCACTAATTGGATATATTGATGAAATGGCCTCGGACACATGTTATCAGAGTAATCCATGGTATTTAATAAGGTGGCTATCTGCTTCAAAGCTTGGTGCAATATATACAGGATCCCAAAGACCACATTCTACCATCAGAGGGATGAGTGGTTAAATGGAGCACGAACCTCAGTTCATGGGAACACTCGCTTGGTCAAAACCCGCTGTCACATTATGGCATCCATAGAGATACTCAAGGCTTTTGTGGAAGCAAATGCAGACAGGATGCCTCACAAATGCCAAACCACAAATGCAAGGGTCAGGTGTTACGACCCGTATAACGAATCAAAGAATATTCCCAGAAAGGTATAAGCTAGAATATTCCTAAAGAGCTATACCTAGATCTAAGAGAATTAAGGGCACACTAATATTGGAAGCCTTTTTGGAGAGCAGCATGTGGAGACTAGAGACAGCTCGGGGGAGGTCGGGTGGTTTTGTGAGGGTCTCTAGTTTGTACGTAGTGGTGCCTAACAATTGGTATCGGAGCAAGGTTCGAGATGAGTGCCTGGTGGGAAGGGATAATACCACCTGTGTGGAGACGTTGGACACTAAAAGGCAAATTGTCCAAGGAGAAGGGTTTCAATGGGCAAGGACAAGTAGACGCCTAAGAAGCTTTAGGAATGGAGCGTGGAGAGGAGCACAAAGGAGACTTCTCTAAACCACAAGGTAAATTTCTATTTGTTCTTGCTCAATAGGTAAACTACATGGCACGGGAGGAGCCACACACACGTGCTATTGTGGTGGAGGGACGACTTGGTGAGCGTCCAGTGCGAGTCCTTGTGGATAGCATGAGTAGCGATAACTTTGTGTCAACAAAGTTAGTGGAGGAGTGCAGCTTGCCCACAAGACTGTGCCTCAATACGAATTTGAAGGCTCAGCTATCACACAGAGCTACAGTGCTTGTGTGGAGGAGTTACAGCTGGAGGTTGGCAAAACCCAGCTGGTGGAGCTGCGAAGAGCCTCAATACGAGATTGAGGGCTCAGCTATCACACAGAGCTACAGTGCTTGTGTGGAGGAGTTACAGCTGGAGGTTGGCAAAACCCAGCTGGTGGAGCTGCGAAGAGCCTCAATACGAGATTGAGGGCTCAGCTATCACACAGAGCTACAGTGCTTGTGTGGAGGAGTTACAGCTGGAGGTTGGCAAAACCCAGCTGGTGGAGCTGCACGAAGAGCCTCAATACGAGATTGAGGGCTCAGCTATCACACAGAGCTACAGTGCTTGTGTGGAGGAGTTACAGCTGTAGGTTGGCAAAACCCAGCTGGTGGAGCTGCACGAAGACTGTGCCTCAATACGAGATTGAGGGCTCATCACACAGAGCTACAGTGCTTGTGTGGAGGAGTTACAGCTGTAGGTTGGCAAAACCCAGCTGGTGGAGCTGAACGAAGACTGTGCCTCAATACGAGATTGAGGGCTTAGTTGTCACACAGAGCTAAATTGCTTGTGTGGAGGAGTTACAGCTAGAGGTTGGCAAAACCCAGCTGGTGGAGACTTTCTTTCTTGCGAAGCTAGTGCGTGTGGATCCTAAGATCTAGTGGAGCACCAAGCACATGAAGCTTGAGTATAGTGAAGTGAAAGACACTTGGTTTGGAACAAAGCTTGAGTCTCCAAACAAGTTCTTTTACTGTCACCTTGAGCAAAGCTGTTGTGCGAGAGTTTGCTGACGTCTTCCCTGAGCTACCTCATGGCTACCACATGCAAGAGGTGTGGAGCTGGAATAGGGTACGAAAGCCATTTACCGTAAGCCATTCCGACTGAGCCATGCTAAGGAGCAAGAGGTTAAGAGACAAGTGATGGAGCTATTGGAATATGGCTTCATACAACTGAGCAAGTCTCCATTTGGTGCACCAGTATTGCTTGTCAGGAAGAAATGGCACCATGAGGATGTGCATAGACTACAGAGCTCTCAACAAGCAAACAGTGAAGGACAGGATGCCCATGCCATGTGTGGATACTATCATGGATCATCTCGGTGGAGCCAGAGTGTTCACCAAGATAGTTGGGCATTTCGAGTTCACTGTTATGCCATTCGGCTTAACAAATGCCCCAGTCACATTCACTCGGTTGACGACTGAGGTGTTTGGTGACTACTTGCACGACTTTGTGGAGATCTTCCTCAACGATATTCTTATTTACAGTAAGAATATGAAGGAGCATGTGCAGCATTTGCGAAGAGTTCTTCAGTTGTTGAGGGAGAACAAGCTCTATGCAAAGAAGAGCAAATGTGCATTTGCTCAGTGCAAAGTGGAGTATTTGGGTCACATTGTGACCCAAGTGGAGTGAAGACTGATCCACAGAAGGTGGCAGTGGTGGAGCAATGGCCAGTTCCTAGCAATGCAGAAGAGTTACGGAGTTTCTTGGGCATGGCTGGTTATTACCGGCGGTATGTCAAGGATTATGCCAAGAAAGCTTCTCCGTTAACTAGGTTGCTGAGGAAGGACGTTCCCTTTGCATGAAGTGCTTCAGAGAAGAGCAGTTTCCAAGCTTTGAAACAAGCTTTGGTACGTGCACTAGTTTTATGTATTGCAGATCCCTCTAAGCCTTATGAGGTATCGTGTGATGCAAGTGGAGTGGCCATTGGAGTTGTACTTATGCAAGAGGGAAGGCCTATTGCTTATAAGAGTCGTACTTGAATCCTGCAGAGCAACAATACTCAACGTATGAGCAAGAACTACTGGCTATTGTTAATGCATTATGAGTTTGGAGGCACTATCTTTATGGTGCAAGTTTCAAAGTGTTTACAGATCACAAGACTTTGGTGTATCTGTTCAAACAGAAAGAGTTAAACTCTCAGCAAGCTCGCTGGATGGTTAAGCTCATGGAGTTTGGCAAATTTCCTATTGAGCATTGCGTGGGAAAGGCTAACGTGGTGGTAGATGCTTTGTCACGCGTTAGGAGAGCCACAGTGGTTAGAGAATTCCAAACACGCTTATGTAATGCATTAACAAGGACGGTCAGTGAGTTTAGCCAGGTAGTTCAACATGCTCAAGCACAAGACGCTGAGGTGCAGGAGCTCAGAGGACAGCTAGAGCCACCATTCTCATTTTAGGATGGAGTTTTGTACTACAATGGCCGTGTGTATCTTCCTCGTGTGGACCATTTGATCAACCAGGTACTATATTTCCATCATGATCACCCGGAGGCTGGTCATTTTGGGGGAGGAAAACGTATGAGTTGATCAAGAGAAGGTTCTATTGGAGGAATATGAAAGCTAATATCATAGAGTACTGCAGGACTTGTGACAAGTGTCAGCAAGTAAAGGTGCCCAGGGAAAAACCAAGTGGGCTATTAGTACCATTGCCTATTCCAGACAGGCGATGGGGCAGTATCTCTATGGACTTTGTCACCCATTTGCCAAGGACACAGTGGCATTGGAATGAGTCCATATTATGCTATGTTTGGACGGCATTCCAAGACAGCTTTTGAGCTGGGTTTAGCAAGTAAGAAAGCTCAAGGCAACATGGATGAGGAAGCTAAAGATCTGAGTGTTGAGCTTAGAAACATTCAGAGTTTGTGCAAGAAGAACTTACAAGTAGCTCAGAGCCGAGCTATCAAGTTTGTTAATGAGCACAGAAGCTTCCAAGAGTTCCAGGTGGGAGATTATGTATATCTCTGAGTGGTATTTGCCACACATGTAAGGCGGAACACTATTGTGGCCTTACGGAAGGGACACAATGATAAGTTGTCTCCTAGGTACTCAGGTCCTTATGAGATTCTGGAGCGTATCGATAAGGTGACATATCGACTACGGCTGCCAGAAGGAGTGAGGGTGCACCCAGTGTTTCATGTTAGCCAGTTAAAGAGAGTACTCACAAGGAACGAGTCCCGGGTAGATTCTTTGTGGATGTACAGGCTAATGATACAGGACCAGTTGAGTAAGTTATACTGCCCTTGAGGACAAGGACTTGCTAATGGGGGGAGGATTGTTACGACCCGTATAACGAATCAAAGAATATTCCCCAGAAAGGTATAAGCTAGAATATTCCTAAAGAGCTATACCTAGATCTAAGAGAATTAAGGGCACACTAATATTGGAAGCCTTTTTGGAGAGCAGCGTGTGGAGACTAGAGACAGCTCGGGGAGGTCGGTGGTTTTGTGAGGGTCTCTAGTTTGTACGTAGTGGTTCCTAACATCAGGAAAAATCTCAAGGTTTTTGCCTTCAATCTACACTCAATTGAAGCTGTGTGAACATGTGTATAAGTGCCTCAGTTTGATGGGGCTCCAAGCAATCTGCATTGGTACCTTCAACAACATATGGATACTCATTTTAAGGATGTGAAGATTGTAAAACACTCTAGCTTTTCCAAGTGTGACACTTGTACATCATTGAAGGCTGCAGAGGCTTGTGCAAAAACCTTGTGGGAGATCATTGCCATTCAAAAGAAGATGGAGGCTCACATGATTACACAATAAACTTGCCGGTCTCAATACTATGCACACCGCATGCTTTTTGTGTACGCCCATCAGAGTACCTGTGCTTGATCCATGACAAGATGGATCATTTCAAAGACCAGCATTCCAAGCTCATTGCAACACCAAAGTGCCTTGGAATATATGAAACTTCCGATTTCATTGACATGTGTGCTAACACATGGACACGGTTGTGAGTCATATGGACACTTTTCACTTCCACATTGGTTTAGCGACTCCAATTTCACTATTGGGTCGTTGGCCATGTGTTTCAGAAACCTTGAAGCCCACTCACAGACAGTCCTATTAGTGATCTCAAAGTGAAGAAAACAACACCTTTAACCTTTATATAATGCTCTCATGAACCACGTCTACACTTGAGGCT